>JAEOAD010002089.1:0-329961 GCA_036365145.1 Orientallactaga sibirica
TATAGAGTATAAATAAGTAGACAAAACTGGTTAAAATATCTTGATCTTGTTAACCTTGATATTGATATGGGAAACTAAGACTTACAGAATGGGCACCAGAGACAGAGTTGGAGAATCAGTTTAGTTTTACATCAGCATGAGTCCAGGGGAATCTCTTCTAAAGCCTGAAAAAATGGTTAATTAGTAGAGAGATATTTGTAGTTGTGTTATGGAGTTAAGTAGAAACACAGGATAATTTTATTACTGGCCAGAAGGTGTAACACAAACTATGGCCTTGAAACAGTATAAAAACTACAGTGTCGGTGCAAAAGAGTATGTAGCATGGGACATAATCAGCATAAAATTTTATTACAGTACAAGACTACAAGATATAACTTTGGGTCAGGGGCTTTAACTTTTATTTTATCATAATATGAGGTATGGCACCATAACTAAATTTACTACCTCGTTATAGAGAATTAAGGTTGAACTATGTAAACAATTAAGGTGAGAAGAATACAGAGAAACAGGTTTTTGGAAGATAGGAACATCTTATTCTTTATCTAATAGTTATAAGGATAGGCAGAACATGTCAAGTAAGGCAGCATAAAGTTTTGGCATTTGTATTTGATAACATCTTTGATTAGTTTAAATGCTTGTGTGGGTACCAATTACCTAGGCAAATTTGGAAGCAGGGCCATTGAGTTTGAAATCATTTATTTTAGATGAAGACTATTGTTTGAGCATAGGGATGTACCGTAAGGTAAAGAATATGTCTTAAGAGTTAATTTACATATGAGCAATGAACTTGAGATATCAGAAATGAGACAGTTATTTACCTTTTTGATGACACATAAAGAGCAGTATTGGTCTTAGTTGAACTAAAACAGATGAGCTCTAATACAACCTTTTACAAATCTGTTTTTAAAGAGAAAACACCATTGAATAATTAACATTTTTAGTTTAAGTAAAGTAGGAGCTATTTTTAAAACTTTAATGTTTTTAGTATGAGATGCTTATCTTGGGAAATTAAGCATTAATAAGTTAATCTCTACCATAAAATTCAGTTTCTCCAATAGTTAGAACATTTTTTAAAAAATCTGTCACCCTGTCAGCTAACAGTTCCTGGAAACTATCCGAGGCTATGGGGAGAAGCTGCAATCAGAAGTATCTAGGTTGTCTGGTGACCTGGACTCATGGCAATCCTCCTACCTCTGCCTCTCAAGTGCTGGGATTAAAGGCATGCACCACTACACCCATCATGACCATATTTTGTTTTTTAATCTTACTGTTTACATCCTTGTACCTCTTTGCACTTCCATTGACCATTTAAATATAAAATTTTATTAAACAAATTTTTACCTAATGGGAAAACATATAAGGACAGAATATGTAAGAAATCTGTTGTTGTAAACAGAGAAGCAGATGTTCTATCAAACAAAATGAAGATTTTGAAAACATGTTGTGATGGTTAAGTTTGTGTCAACTTGATTTGTTAGATTACCAGGGTGAAATTGGACTGCTCCTCCACAATGGAGGTAAGGAAGAGTATGTCTGGAGTGCTGGAGACGCTCACTGGGTCATTCACTGGGTGCTTCAAGAATGCCATTTATTGAATGCAGAGGGTGATATATATATAGTCTTACAGCACTGAGGAAATGTACCAGGGTTAGAAGGTTATGTTCTCATGTCCTGTTGTTTACATCCTCCTATCCTGTTGTTTACATCCTCCTATCCTGTTGTTTACATCCTCCTATCCTGTTGTTTACATTCTCCTATCCTATTGTTTACAGTTACAAGAGCCACCTGCATGCAAACGGAACTTGTGTTTAGGCCAGGAAATGGGAGTGGAACAGGATGTTCTTAGGCAAACAATCCTTGGTCATGTCAGTCAAGCAGGGCAGCAGACTCCCCTGAGGGAGGGTGGACCCCACAGGTCCCCCTTCCTTAAATATAAATGAGCATCTGTCTTAGGTTGCCTCGGATGTCGACATCCATCTTACCCGTCATGGAGAAGCCTGCCCAGGCCCCGCAGACTCTCTGTCTTAGGTTGATAGACATCCCCCAGGTCTTACCCGTCATTGATTACTCATTTATCTTGTAAGCTCACCATACTTGAGCAGTGGGGTTATCTGCTGCCAGAGACATCAAGACCTGTTTGGTCTGAAATTGGCACTGGGCTTGAGTTTTTGCCATACGGCAGAGACAGACCAAGGACAAAGCCACACCACCCAGGGTGATTAGCCCTAGGGCCATAGACCCACTCCATTCCTACAAGAGACGGTCTGCAAATTGCAACCCTTTAAAGTAAATCTATTTGTCCTTACAGTAGAGCTATCTGTTGATTTGAATTTAGTATACCCAATTGTATGAGAGAATTTAAATGATTTTGAGTGTTGAGTGTAGAAGCTACTTCCCCTGAGAGCAAGTCCACAGTGCTCGCTGTAACAGCAGATTGGGAAAGGGCTATGCCAGCAACAGTAGCTGCGGTGGCAATTGCAGCAACGATAGCTGCAGATACACCAAAGTCTCTTTTCTGATGAGTGAGAATCAGCTGTGTCTGTCAAGTCTTCACTGCCAGGTGAGAATCAGCTGTGTCTGTCAAGTCTTCACTGCCAGGCGAGAATCAGCTGTGTCTGTCAAGTCTTCACTGCTGGGTGAGAATCAGCTGCTTCTGTGGCGTCAGTGGCAGGTGGCAGTCCTGTGAAGAACAATTGAGGATATCTCCCGAGGGAGTTTCATTAGTCCCAGATATGCTGTAAATTGGCTTTCTCTAGATCAAGATGCATAGCAGGTCTTCCTAAGCTTTAAATTAATACTCACAAACCTAGGCCAAACCTGGGCATTCCAGGCCACTGGCATCAGTATCGGCAGGTTCTTGACGAATACCCGATAGGTCCCCGGTTGACTCTATGGCAGGGTCCGCAACAGCCCGAACACAACGCTCAGGAACCCAAATTGGATTTTCTCCATCCTGTGGAAAAACACAAACAGACCCTCGGGCCCAAATTAACACTGGATCTGGCCCTTTCCATTTGCCCGTAGAAAGATCTTTCCATTTAGCCAGAGGTTTAGCTTTATGAGGTGCACACCAATGACGATCAGCTGCTGAGTGGCCATGAGCATCCACCGTTAAAAATTTAAAATGTATAATGTTAAGGAGAGAAAGGAATGAGGTGAACCAAGGTGATCCCTTAGGTCCCCCCTTTTTATTTTTATTAAATAAGTTTTGAGGGTCCGATGAACCTGTTCCACCACGGCTTGACCTTGAGGGTTATATGGGATGCCTGTTTTATGTAAAATATCAAAATCAGTACAAAATTTTGAAAAGCCTGCACTGGTATAAGCGGGCCCATTGTCTGTCTTAATCTGTTTGGGCAGACCCATGTAAGAGAAGGCTTGCAAGCAATGTGATTTGACATCTTTAAGTTTCTCTCCTGAATGAGCTGAGGCAAAAATTAAATGAGAATAAGTGTCTACAGAAACATGTACAAATTGTAGTTTTCCAAAGGCAGGGACATGGGTTACGTCCATTTGCCAGACATGGTTGGGTATAAGACCTTTGGGGTTGACACCTAGATGAGGAACATTGAGGAATTCAACACAGGTAGGACAGTGTTTGACTATTTGAATGGCTTGTTCTCTGAAATGCCTGTGTGGAAGCGGAGTGATCCTGCAGGAAGATGAAAACGTTGATGAAGAATTTGAGCCTTATCAAAATCAGATGAAATACTAAGGGTGGCAATTTGAGTCTGTAGATCTGCCATTCGATTGCCTGCACTAAGAGGCCCTGGCAGAGGTGTATGGGATCTAAGATGCCCCACAAAAACTGACTCTGAGCGTTCCCATAGCAAAGCTTGTAATTGTAAAAGATGGTCTTGAACTTTAGAGACTGGCGCAACATAGGCAGACGTTTCCAAAGGACGTACAATGTGAGCTACATATTGGCTGTCAGTGTAGATATTTAAAGGTTCATGTGGAAAAGCTGTAGGGCTAAAATTATGGCCAAAATTTGCCACCTGGGCGGATTTTTGTGGTACTGGTATTCTTTTTATAACTGGATGAGAAACAACGGCAGCAATTCCATGAGAAGAGCCATCTGTAAAAACTACTCGTGCTCTAGGAATAGGATTTAGGACCATAATCTTTGGGAAAATGACTGGATGTATCTTAAAAAAGGTAACCAGAGGATCAGGGGGATAATGGTTATCAAAGACACTGGATGTTGAGGACAAAAAGATAGTCCAATCATCATCATTATTTTGAAGCCATTCTAGCTGACTATGAGAAAAGGGTGTAACAATATTTTCAGGTTCCTTGCCAAAGATTTGTAAGCATATTTTTTGGGCTTTGAATAATAAAGCAATTACTGCTTGGGGATAGGACATTACTACCTTAGAGGGAGATGCTTGTGAGTGGACCCACAGAATAGGTCCTGTTTGCCAGAAAACCGCAGTAGGGGCATGCTTAGAGCAAAATACTAACAGAGACAAAGGCTTAGAATAGTCTACATAATTCAGATGAGCCTCATTTATTGCTTTTTGGATAAGTTGAATACACTCGTCCAGCTCTAGTGAGAGCCCGAGGGGAAGTTGGATCTGAGTCCCCTTGCAGAATATCAAAGAGAGGACGAAGCTGTCCTGTGGAAATTTTAAGGCTAGGCCTAATCCAATTAATATCCCCTAAAAGCTTTTGAAAATCATTTAATGTTTTTAGTGCATCCAGCCTGAGTGTGACTTTCTGAGGGCGGACACCGTTCTTAAGTAACTGATGACCCAAATATTGATAGGGAAAATCTTTCTGAACCTTCTCTGGGGCAATTTGTAACCCAGCTAGTTGTAATGTGTTCTGAGATCTCCAAAGGCTTCCAATAGGAGATGTTCCTGTTCAGCAGTTAACAGAATATCATCCATATAATGAATGATATATAGCTGAGGATACTTATTTGTAACAGGCTCAATTGCCATGGATACATATGTTTGGCAAATAGTGGGACTATTGGCCATGCCCTGAGGTAAGACAACCCATTGATATCTTTTAGAAGGTTCTCTTAAGTTAACTGATGGCAGACTAAAAGCAAACCTAGGGCTATCACTTGGATGCAGAGGAATAGTAAAAAAACAGTCTTTTAAATCAATGACAAGCAGATTCCAATTTTTTGGGATAGCCACAGGGGAGGGAAGGCCAGGCTGAGCAGCTCCCATTAACACCATAGTTTTATTGACTTCTCTTAAATCCTGGAGCAGCCTCCATTTGCTTGATTTTTTCTTAATTACAAAAATAGGAGTATTCCAAGGTGAAGTAGAGGGGACAATATGTCCAGCCTGAAGTTGCTCCTGCACTAGTGCATGGGCAGCCTCCAATTTAACAGTAGTAAGGGGCCATTGCTCTACCCATACAGGCTCATCATTCTTCCAAGTAATGGGAATGGGTGGAATTATTGGAGGCATACGAGCAATGGCCCCTAGGAAAAATGTCCTAGTCCTCTCTTATCTCCTGGGGCTCTCTGAACGAGCACCTTGTCTGCTACAGGCTGTGGATCTCCTTGTAGATCTTTTCCTAGGCCTTTTCCTGGGCAGTAACCTTGCAATTTCGACATCTCTTGAAACGGTTGAGTCGTAAGGATGGCTCCCATTCCATCTAATATGTCCCTTCCCCACAGGTTAATGGGAATATGGGGCAGTAAAAAGGGCTGAATAAGCCTGAATGACCTTCTCGGTCCCTCCAGGGCAACAGCCGAGAGCCACGGCGGGGTGCCGTAGCGATGCCTACTCCTTGCAAATTAGTATTGAGTCCTGAGAGGGCCAGGAATTAGGCCAATGTTTCAAGGAAATGATAGAAGTATCAGCTCCAGTATCTAAAAGCCCTTGGAATGGCCGCCATCAATTACAAGCTCCATCATAGGTCTGGAGTCAAGAGTGGATACCCAACAGGCCATAGGATCGCCTGTAGAGCCGAAACCATCTTCCCCTCTTTCCCTTTTTCTAAAAGGATTATTAGTAGCAAATTTTGGTAATAATATCAACTGAGCAATCCTAGCATCTTGCGGTATAACTGTAATTCCCTTGTTGGCCTCGACCATGATCTTAATTTCCCCTTGGCTATCCTCATCGATGATTCCTGGTATAACGTTGACTCCCCTCATCAAAACACTGCTTCTTCCAAGTATTAATCCCATGGATCCTTTGGTAAAGGGCCCTTGACCCCGGTGCCTAGAGCTTGAGGGCCCATTTGAGGAGTTAATATTGCTCGGGTGGCTGAGCAGAGGTCCAATCCTGCACTCCCTGGGGTGCCTCTGATAAGGTCTTGGATACAAAAGGATTTCTGCTGGGAACAAACTGAATAGGGTGAGCAGCAGGTGTGTCCATGGCCCCTGACACACCTGCTGTTGAGGGGCCCGAGGCAGGCCCTCCCCCGTTTCCCTGAATCGGATTGCCTGCTGCATCCCACTTTGATCGGCACTCACTGCTCCAATGATGCCCCCTTACGGCATTTAGGCATAATCCTGGCAGGGGTCGTGGAGGTGCAGGAAGAGCTGCACCCCTTGAGGGCAATTCCTTCTAAAATGTCCAGCCTGCCCGCAACTGAAACATGTCTTAGGCCTGGCTCCTAAATCAGTTCTCCTGTCAAATCGTCTCATGGCAGAAGCTATAACTTGACCCATTATATGATTCCCATCTATGTCTCTACAAATACGAATGAAATCATTGAGACTTTTGCTAGTATGAGGTCTCAGAGCCTCCTTGCAATATCTATTAGCGTTTTCAAATGCCAGCTGTTTTACTACAGGCATAGCTGTCTCAGCAGGGTCTCCAAACATTCTCCCAGCTAATTGAAGAAGGCGATCGACAAATTCAGAATATGGCTCGGAGGGCCCTTGAAGAACCTTAGATAATTGATCTCCAGCAGACTTATTAGGCAAGGCTTTCCAGGCTCTAGTGGCAGCCACGCTAATCTGTGCATATACAGCAGGGTCATATAAAATTTGTTGCTGCAAATCGGCATATTGCCCGGCTCCTGTTAGCATGTCCAAATTTCTACCGGGGAATCCAGCGGCTGCATTACGTTGCGCTGTTTGTTTACAGAGCTCCTGGAATTCTCCTCGCCACAATAGGTAATTACCACCAGACAAGGTGGCACGGCATAGCTGTTGCCAGTCACTAGGAGTGCAATTTAGAGCTCCAAAAGATTCAAAAATAGCCAGAGTAAAAGGAGCATGGGGCCCGTATGCTGTCACAGCCTCCTTTAATTGCTTAATGTCTTTAAAATTTAGAGGGTTATGTTGTCTTTGTGCCTGTCCCAGTGCATTAGTAGTTTCTATAACAGGGAATGCCACCCCTCCCTCAGGTCCCTCTAAAGGGGCGGATGGCTGACAGGGAGAGAAGTTAGAGTTATACGCAGGAGGACGTTCTGTGAGAAATGTGAGAGGTGGCGGTGGCATAGACCGGTCCACGGGAGTGAGCCTTTTAATTTTCTTTCTTAAGGTTTTTATGTCATTTTCTAATTTTTTTTCTTCCTCAGAGTCCTCATTGCTAGAAGAAAGCGAGGAATCAGAGGAGGACTTATCAGAATTCTGAAAAGATTTAATTGACTCCTGTTCTTGAGTTTCAGTGAAAAGCCGTTCCGTCTCAGCCAACTGCTCTTTTACTTTTTCTTTATCACTAACAAGAGCATCCTTAACCAAGCGCCACAACGAGAAGGTAGCTAGAGGAATGTTCTTGGGTCCCTCCCTATGAAGGGTCCTCTGGAATCAAGTTTCACTTGTTCCCAGTCAGAAACATTAAGGCCCCCTGATACCAGAAACCAAGGGCTCGCCTTTTGCAAAATCTTAATAAAATCTCTTGCTGTAATACGTTTAATGCCTGTTCCTTGTTTCCTTAACAATTCAACTAACTGATCTACTAGCAATGAATGAGAGCTAGCGGTACCCATTTTCAATACACTCCTCTCTTACCTTTTCTACGGCTGGCCAGCCTTCAGGAGCGATCCTTCAGCAGTTTTCCTTCTTTCCCAATCTCGGTGGAACCACCAAGACCCCGAGCTGGGCGAGGTGCCGAGGATTGAAGAGACGTTCACTGGGTCATTCGTGCTTCAAGAATGCCATTTATTGAATGCAGAGGGTGATATATATATAGTCTTACAGCACTGAGGAAATGTACCAGGGTTAGAAGGTTATGTTCTCATGTCCTGTTGTTTACATCCTCCTATCCTGTTGTTTACATCCTCCTATCCTGTTGTTTAAAAGATATATGGTTTGGTGTCAAGTTGACAAGGGGTGGACTTGTGATGGTTAAGTTTGTGTCAACTTGATTTGTTTAGGAATCCACAGACATTCCTCATAAGTGTGTTTCTGAGGCTGCCTCTAGGAAGGATTAACTAAAGGAAGAATCCTGCCCCCAGGGGTAAGCCTTCCCCAGAATGGGCGGCCCAGAGTGGGCAGCCCCTCTTGGAGGAGGGGCTGGTTGATAAAAAGGAGCTCTGGGAAGAAAGGCTCTCTCTCCCACCTGGCTGCCGGTGCTACTAGCTGCTTGGTGTTTTCTGCTTGGTACCTGCTGCTTGGTGTTGATGCTCTCCAGTGTGGACTGAAGACCAGGGTGGACTGAAGAGCAGCATCTCTCCAGGAAGCCTCCAGGCCTTCAGTGCTGGATTGGGACTGCTGAGGCCTCCAGCCTTGTGCACTGAGCAGCTACCGGGTTTCTTCACTCTCGGACCTGCAACCTGCTATTGCTGGACTGTGTAAGCTAATCCAATAAATCCCCTTTTAATACAATTCATTCTGTCCATTCTGTTCCTCTAGAGAACCCTGACTAATACACATGTAAACTTAGCATTTGGATATAATTCAATCATAACAACTTTCCCCCACCCCCAACTTCTGGTTTTTTTGTCCCTGTGGTTAATTATAAGTAGGCTGTCTGGATTCTGATTACCTGTCTTCCCATTTCCCTGGGTCAGCAGTCCTCTAGGCACCCCCTTTTTATTGAATATCCAGAAGGTTAGTTATATTAATTTCATATTTTTGACTTTTTTTTTTGTTTTTTCAAGGCAGGGTCTCACTCTAGCTCAGGCTTGACCTGGAATTCACTATTTAGTCTCAGGGTGGCCTCCAACTCATGGAGATCCTCCTACCTCTGCCTCCCAAGTGCTGGGATTCAAGGCGTGTGCCACCATGCCTGGTATTTTTGACTTTTATATTACATTTAGATAAAGTTTAAATAAACAAGCAAAAATTGAATCTTGATTTTGTTAAACATTAACTTTTTTTCAATAGTTAGAGCTTAAGAGTAGGAAATCTAGATATAGCTCAATTTTAACTTTGATTTTTAGACATGGCGATATAAATAATTTTTTTTTGGTTTTTCGAGGCAGGGTTTCACTTTAGCTCAGGCTGACCTGGAATTCACTATGTAGTCTCAGGGTGGCCTCAAATTCATGGTGATCCTCCTACCTCTGCCTCCCAAGTGCTGGGATTAAAGGTGTGCACTACCACACCCGGCATAAATTTTTAAACTTAATACAAAGAGTAAGTCTGAATTATATGAACAATTAAAGTGAGAAAAATCTGGAGAATGAAAACCT
The DNA here is from genome assembly GCA_036365145.1 of Orientallactaga sibirica. Classification (NCBI taxonomy): domain Eukaryota; kingdom Metazoa; phylum Chordata; class Mammalia; order Rodentia; family Dipodidae; genus Orientallactaga; species Orientallactaga sibirica. The sequence continues at coordinate 9,559 of JAEOAD010002089.1, forward strand.
TTAAGTTAACCCATTTTACCATATGAAATTTAAACCTTTTTCAGTTTAAGTCCCACAACATCTTTATGTCATTTTCATATCCTTTTAATAACAAACCTTAGAACAATATTTTACCCTATAAAGTATTTTCTGATTGAAAAACATGTCTCTTTCTGTAGAAGTACGATTAAAATTTGGTATTCAAATATGTCTATTGTAGTAAGCATGAACAAGCTTGTTGTCAAAAACATAGAGGGTAATTATATTGTAAACCTGGTTTTAATAATTTAAAATCATCTCAAAATATATGAGCACAAGAATATATAATGACCATAAGTATTGGAACAATTAATGACCATGAATTAATCATACATAAAGACAGACTACATGCAACACAGAACACATAATATAACATGGTTGGCCAACATTAGACATGACAACATGAAACATGGAGAAACATCCCTTTTAAGATTTTAGTTATGTTTTAATTGGTGAGGACTTAATTTCAACAGGGCAACAACCAGTGGTTTGAATTTATAACTGATAATTTTTTCTTTTGTGGCCGTTAGCCTTATGTAAGGGGACTGGGGATAAAGGATTTTTTTGTTATTTTATCTAGCTGTGTAGCAGGCACTGGTTTTTCTAATCATTTAAAGGTTAAGTTTTTGTGTACTGTGATTGCCCCACCTCTGTTGTCAGTTTTTCTTTGGTAGCTTGTAATGAAAAGAAAGGGAAAGGGAAAAGAAAGGAGAAAACCTTAGAATCTGTATAGTGATTTTAACTTTTAGCAAGGACAGAAAAATTACATATCCATATGTAGAAATTAGAGAAACCCAGTAAAGAGTTTAAGAAGGCAGGGTTTGTATTTGATTTAGTGAGATGACTTGAATTTGGTGTGAGAGGAAGAGACCCTGGCAAGTCATGGCCAGCTGACCAAAGTATGTATGAGAGATAGAGTTTTAAGAGGGGTAGGGGAGGGAAGCTAAGACCATTTGCCGTGTCATCAGAGAACATTATCAAGACCAATGGGATTGTTGAAATCCAAAGTACCAAATTCATGCCAGCATTGGCCATTGTCTAGAGGATATTGCAGCCAAATCTGAATAGAGAGTTGGAGTAACTTGGTAGGTAGGAAATCAGATAGTCTGAGTTTCTTTAAATTAGTTTTGAGAAATGCCAATGGAATGTCTTTTGGAATAGATAATTTAAATCTCATTTTAGAGGACAAGGATTAATACAGTGGTCAATCCTGCCACCAGGGATGTCTCCCAGGCTTAGGGAGAGCAAAAAAAAAAAAAAACCCAAGGATTACAAGGGAGTGTCCTCGCATTCATAATGCTTGGGGTGTCTGCTGGAGCGATATGTGGGAGGGTACTGGAGCCTCCAGTCATCCATGGACAGAAAAGTGAGAAACTCCCAGAGTTTCTAAGGTCAGGGATGGGGTGCCTCCACTGCAGACTAAGAGTGAGTACCTTGCCCTGGAGGCTGTAATTTGATGAGGGTGTGGATGCAAATGTTCACATGGCAATGGACTCTTATCTGGAGTTCAAAAGTCTTGTGGGAGGGGAGAGGGTGAAAAGAAGAAGAAAAGGAAGAAGGCTCTATGTATTAAGCTAGAAAGACTGGAGGATTCAGTTTACAGGTGGCTGTTTAGTTCAGAGTAGTGAGTACAGCAAGTTTTTATGCTCCTGAGGGAGTGAAGCATTGGCAGGGAGGTAGAGAAGAGGTGAGGAAAAGAGAAAGAGAGGGCATTCAACCTGTAAGCCCTGGAGGGCTCCGATCTGAGTCACGGCACCAAATGTAAGGAAAGTGAAAGAGAAAAACAAAGGAAAACATTGGACTTGATCTCCATAGATAGAGACTGTTTATTGAAGTACAGTGAGGGGCAACAGCCTTTCCATGAGATGGAGGCTGAAGCACTGAGCTAGAATGGGGTTCAAGCTTATAAAGGAGGATCCTAAGAAAAAAACAGACTGGACCAGATGCAGTAGATAAGGAACTTGTAAGCTCTTTGTGACCTTGCTTAGGATGGGCTTTTTCAGCAAGAATTTTGTAAGGGAGGATTTTGTAAGACAGATGGTGTCTGTCCCTGTCTCTAATAGAAAATCTATGTACTTGTCAATACATATTGTGAGCCCCACAACAGATGTGCCTTCAAATGCCAAATTGCAGCACAGAACCTGTCAGTCACACAGTTGCCAGAGGCCTGTCTTTTTCCCATTGTGGGTCTAAGTCAGCCATAGAGCTGTTACTGTAGAACTTCCCTTTACCCTTTTCTGTGAAGCAGGCTGCTGTTTCCTTAATCTTGTGTTTTCATCTTTCTTGGCTTGTTCCCTTGTTTTGCAGAAATATAATTTTTTATAAGAGAAAAGACTTATTTCAAGGAAGGGCACACAGAAGACAAAAACTTGCATTGTTAAATGCCTTCCTCTTTGCCCTTGAGCTTGAGTGATAAGACTGGGTTATAAAATTGTATGACAAAATTAATCTCCTAAGAATTTTGAAAGTGTAGTTCCAAAGCTTCTAGTGTTGATTTTAGGAGGCTTGGTGGTGTCACTTGAACACAAAGGACTGGGAGTTACAGCTGCTTCCTTTTATTAGAAAACTTGTTTGATACTCAATATATCTCTCTTTTTCTGCATTCTTACAATCATCTACCTTGACACATGACTTCATTTTCTTTAAATGTGGGTATATGGTATGTAGTTTCATTAGAAAGGAAAGCTCTTCATTTCCAAACACTGTACTGTGTTAGATAAGCTTGTTCAGCTCTTTGAATGAGTTGCTTTCTTACGAAGACGGTTGATCACAGCAAGTTCAAACTTTCACAGTTTGTACAATCTTACAGGATATATAACTTAGTAGCTTGGTTTCTTTTCTAATGTAGTTTTGTTAGAAAAGAAAGATCTCCATTTCAGAACACTGTACTGTGCTAAGCTTGTTGAGCTCCTTGAATGAGTTGCTTTTGTATGAACAGGATTGATCACAAAGATCAAACTTCCTCATTTGTACAATCAAACAAGATGTACAATTTAGTTACTTCGTTTCATTTCTAATGTAGTTTCATTAGATAGGAAAGATCTTCATTTCCTAACACTACTGTGCCGTTTTCCCTCTGCCGGCAGGTAGAGCGGAAGAGAGAGCTGGTCCAGCTGGATCCTCTTGAGGCTGAGCGGGAAAACGGTTGTCAGCGGCTCAGACCCCTCCCCAAAACACTGGAGAGAAAAAAACCACACTGAGCCAGGAGTCGTGTCAAAGCAGGAACTCATCTCTTATTGTAATGAGAGGGTATATATACATATTTTGAGAAAGAGGGAGGGTCTCAGGATGAGAGAAAGGTGTAAGGTGTAAGGGCCAATATTATTTCAACACGTCAGCAGTAGCTGGGTGGAGGCAGTTTCGGCTTAGGCCTTGCTGAGTCACTCTTAAGCGGAAGTAGGCCAAGAACAGGTCACTAAACTCTAGTCAGGCTCATAAAGTTTCACTAGGCCTCACACCTGGTCCTCTTAAGTGGAAGTAGGCCAACGACAGGTTGCTAAACTCTAGTTAGGCTCAGAAATTTCCACTAGGCCTCACACTGGGGCCTCTTAGGACCCAACATCTCCCCCTTTTGTTTTTGTAAGAATGGTGGATAGCATGGCCCCTGTCTTAGGTTGTCCCCCTCTGGGGATCTTACACATCAGTGAGTACCATGCCTGTACCCCATTGAAAATCCATTCCATGACCTGTCTTAGGTTGCCTCAGCCTGTCTGAGATCTTACTCGTCATTGGTTTGATGGAGGGTGGGGGAGGGACGCTAGGTGGACAGCCAGTAAGAGGAAGAGCCGGGCTCCTGAGCTGCGAACCTGTGGTATTTTGACCTGATGAAGTTTAATTGCAACCTGATGAAGTTTAATTGCCTCTAGCTGTTGGTGAATGAATTGTGTAATGTTATTAATTACACAGGGCCCGAGAGTGAGGATAAGAAGAAGGAGAAGGAGGAGTCCAAGGGGAGGGAGATGGTATGGAAAAAAGCAAGAAGAAGGAGAAGGAGGTGTCCAAGGGGAGGGAGAAGGTAGGGAAAAAAGTCATGTAAGCCCGTCCACAGCGGGTTGTCTTGGAAGTCCCGTCTCCTCTTCTGCAAATCTTTCTGGAGCTTTTCTGGCTCCATTTGGGTCTAGCAGCATGCACACCTCCAATCATTCCTGGGGATGAAAAAGAGGCACAGTTCTCAGGTGTGGAACACTCCCTGGAGAGTTGATTGTTATTGTCTTCTTGTTGGGGTAAATATTTTAAGTCTCTTGCTGGTACCCAAATGGATCTTTTTTCCTCTTAAGGAAAGACATCCAAACCCTCTCCCTGCTGTGAGGAGGGGGTCTGGTCCTCTCCAGGCCCCAGTTAATGGGTCCCTCCATTTGACCCAGATGGAGCTGTAGGTAACAGCTGATGTCCAATGTTTTTGAAAAAGGGACAAGTGTCTATCTACTTTAGAAAAATTTTAAATATTTAGGGTTAATAATGCCTTTTTTAGTTGGTCATGTGGGGGTAGGGATTCCCCCCTTTTTTTTGTAATTGAGACTTGAGAGTTTGATTATATCTTTCCATGATGGCCTGGCCCCATGGGTGATATGGGATGCCTGTGGAAAATGAGATTTTCCAGGTTTGGAGGAAATTTATAAAAGCCCAGCTTATGAAGCAGGGACCATTATCAGTTTTGATTTGATCTGGCAATCCAAGGGTGGCAAAGCAGTGAAGCATATGGCTAATAGCATGTTTAGTTTTTTCCCCAGCATGTGCCGATGCCCAGCAAGCATGGGAGAAAGTATCAACTGAGAGAAAAATATATTTAAGTTTTCCAAATGGAGAATAGTGTGTCATGTCAATTTGCCAAAGGTGATTAGGGCGTAGCCCTCGAGGATTGGCTCCTGTAGTTTGAAGAGGAGGTACCTGGAGGAAAGGCTGACAGGATTTGCAAGTTCAGACAATTTTTTTAAGGTCCTTGACTGGCACATGGGGATATTTATGTTTAAGGCCCCTCCAATTTATTTGAGTTAATAAGTGGAAGCATGTAGCTTCTGAGACTGTGTTACATTGAGGCTGAGAGGCCAGTTTATCAGCCAAATCGTTTCCTTTAGAGAGGAATCCTGGTAAATTTTGATGGCCTCTGAGATGTTGAAGAAAAATGGGGTTAATCCTTTGTTTAAGTAGGGAGCGGGCTTGAATCATCAAGGGGGTTATAATGTTGGAGTACAGCCTAATATGGGCCTCAATTAGGTTGGGTAACAGGTTAACAACATAAAGGCTGTCAGAAAATAAGTTAAATGGCTCCTGAATAGTGTCCAAAGCCAAAACAACAGCGAATAGTTCTTTGAATTGTGCTGATCCTTTGACCTCATGGGAGATTGACTTTATGGGCATAGGCTTTTCTCCCCTCCTTAGGGGAGGGTAAACAACTAGGGAAGCTCCCAAGCGCCCCCCATCGGTGAACATGGTAAGAAAGTCAGGGTTGGATTTAGATAGAAAAAGTCTGGGGGGGGGTCTCCACTCCAACCTAGAGAAGGAGCTCATCCATTTATTAGGACCATAGTGACAATCAATTATACCCAGAAACCCCTCGAGGGCCATAGCAACCCTGTTGTTATTTCTCTGAAGCCAAGTGAAGTCTGTTACCTTAAAGAGGGTGACAATGAAATGAGGCTCTGTGCCAAACAATCGGACAGAGGTGTCCCTGCCCTTGATAATGCAGTCTGCAATCTGGTTAGTTATAGAGTAAACTCTGGGGACCCCACCAATGGAGAGGTGAATCCATTGGATGTGTTCTTCTTCCTGAGTTAACAGCACAGTGCATAATGTTTCCCCAGAGAAAATATAGAGGGAAATAGGTAAGTTAGGATCGAACCTCTTTAGGGTAGCAGTATCTATAGCCTGTTGTACCTTATGTAGAATTTATTCATGACGAGGGGGCAAGGTTATCTGAGAGGAGAGAGTAAGGCCCTTTAAGAGGTCAAAGGGGACAGTTCCTCAGTAGTGACAGGTATCCAGGGCCTCATCCAATTAATTTCCCCCAGCACCTTTTGGAGTTGAGGCAAAGTATAGAATTTTTGAATATGCAGTTGGGGTTTGACAGGAGAGACAGTATCAAGGAATAACATGGAGCCCAAAATCTTGAAGGGAGGGGCAGTCTGAATCGTTTCTGGAGCCACTTTAAAATCATTGGCCTGTAAAATTGCAAGGCATTTAGCAGTGAGGTCTTGGAGATCAGATGGGTTCGAATGACCTAAAATAATATCATCCATATAAATATAGAATAAAACATTAGGATGATTAATGAAGTAAGAAAAGATATGAGACATGTAATACTGACAAATGGGGGGGGGGCTGTTAGCCATGCCTTGAGGTAAGATGGTCCATTCAAACCTTAGGTCTGGTCCATGAAAGTTTGTTGAGGGTATGGAGAACGCAAATTTTTCTACATCATCTGGATGTAATGGAATAGAGAAAAAACAATCTTTAATATCAATAATGGTTAAGTAATGGGTGTTGGGAATGGCTGGAATCCAAGGGAGCCCTCTCTGGGGGGTCCCAAAAGGCATCATTCTCTCATTTATTTTTCTTAAGTCATGTAAAAGTCTCCAAGAGCCATTAGGCTTCTTTATAACAAAAACCGGGGAGTTCCAAGGACTTGTTGAAGGCCGCACATGTCCTGAAGCCAATTGTTTCATGAGTATATGAAGTTGTTTTAGTTTAGGGGTAGGTATAGGCCACTGCTCAACCCATACGGGGTCCCCAGGCACCCATTGAATCTTAGGTACTGGGGGGTGAGCAGTGGCCCTTAGGATTGGGGGTGAACCTGAGAATGTTTTTGTCTAATTTTTTCAAAATAAGGATCATCTCTGTAGTTAGGATGGCAGGTCCTTCCTTCCTCAAACTGTTGTTCATATTCTTTCTGGTCAAGTATATCTTCACAGAAAGTGCTGTGATTAGTGGTAATATAGACCTCAGCCTCCCCAAGTATATCCTGACCCAGGAGGTTGGCTGTTAGGCCCAACACCAGTAGGGGGCGTACCTCCCTATGATTATTGTCAGGGTCAATCCAGGGCTGCCAACTAGCAGTTTCCCATGACATTGATTGTCCACCCACACCAAGCAAGGGCAGACCCTGGACCAACTGCCGGGAGGGTCAGCCCCAGTGTCGATGAGAAATTTGAAAATTTTTCCACCGACTGTTAGGTTCATTTTTGGTCTAAGTCCGGGTGTCAAAGGCACGGTCAGCCCCAGTGTTGATGAGAAATTTGAAAATTTTTCCACCGACTGTTAGGTTCATTTTTGGTCTAAGTCCGGGTGTCAAAGGCACAGTCCAGTGTGTTTTGACCACCTTCTTCCCTTTATTTAATGGGGCTGGGGATAGCCCCTGGGGGAGTTTAAAGATTCACCCTGAAGGCTAAACTTGGATTTGCAATCTCTGGCCCAGTGGAATCCCTTTTTGCACAAAGGACATGGCATGTGGGGCAAATTAGGGGTTAAGGGAGTTATTGGGGCGCTTTTTTAATTGGGGCATTCTTTTTTAAAATGACCCTCTTTGCCACACCCAAAGCAAGATTGCCCCCTTCCCCCTGAGACCTGTTTAAGGGCACATTCTAGGGCAGCCATGTCCTCATGGCGAGAAGCCTGTAGGGCTGACGTCATAGCCTTAATCTGATGAGAAGGGGACCTTACGTCTTGGGTGGCTACAACGCATTTACTCATAGAGCTGTCCTTGAGTCCAGTGCAGGCCAACTTATGATCGCCTGTCATGCCTTCCCAAACCAGCATTTTTATAAACTGGTCTCACAGGGGGCCAGGGGGGAACTTTCTTTGTAGGCTTTTTTCAACCCTCTCTATGAAAGTGGCCAAATCCTCACTGATCTTTTGGGTGACTCCTGTAATGGGGGGTTCAGAGGGGCCCTCCTCTAACTTTTTCCATGCAGCCATTCCCAAAGCCTGTACCTGATCTCAGTATGCATCAGGAATGGCGGCCTGCTGAAGACCGGTAGAGAACTGATCAGCAGTGCCTGAGAGCATCCTAAAGGTGATTGGTACTGGGGGCTGAGTGGCCTGGTTCCACTCAGCTTGAAGGCAGCACTCATCCTGAAAGAAAACACTCCATTTTATGTACAGAGGGCCAGAGAGAACAGCTTTAGCAAGGTTTTTCCAATCTTGAGTGGTACAATGATAATGAACCAAACCCTGAAGGATGGTCTCTGCCCAGGGGGAATTAGGCCCGTCCTCTGAGACAGCCTTTTTAAGATCTTTTAAATCATGAGCTTCCCAAGGATATCAGGCTGCAGGGCGACTACCACCGGGATTAACATTAACAGGGAAGAGGTTGATTATTCCTCCCCCAGGGGCGCCATCCCCATGAAGGGTGGAGGGGCAGAAGGGCTCAGAAAAGAATTAGTAGGGGGATCTGGGGGTGATGGACCTTTAGAGGGCCAAGGAGCACTCTCAAAAGGATCCAGGTGTGGATATGAGGACTCAGGCTGGCATGAGGGGCTGAGATTGCCCTCTGTCCCTTCCTGGGTCAGGGTATCGCCCTTTGACCCTTCCTGGGTCAGGGTCCCCCATCTCGACCCTGGGGATTGAGGTGGAAAACAGCCCTTTAAGGCTGACACAATCGGGAGGGCCCCCAAGGGGGGGATCTCCCCCTTTTCTATCTGAGCTCTCCTGATCAGATTTTCAACTTTGTCCCAGGTGTCCCAGTCAAAAAGATTACTCTCGGCCAACCAGGGAGCAATCTTGAGTAAACAGCCCCATGCCTGGAGGGCCTGGTTATCAGATAGATTAAGGCCTCTACTTTTGAGTAGAATCCACAGTGACTCTAAGGCAGGATTTGGCTTAGATAAGGATTATCCCATGCTATAAAGTCGAGGGAAGATTATCCCTAAAATCAGAGTAACAGTAATACACATGAGTACAACAAGCACAAGGGCCCAAAAATAGCTAAACATGTTGCAGAATTCTTCTAATATGGAGCCCCCACTCAAATGAGGGGGCAGAATGCTTTGAGATTGCTCCAGGTCTGCCCACGTGGTGAGTCTCCTCTAGGTCTGCCCACGTGGTGAGTCCACCAGGAACATATGACCCGTTCAGAAATACAGGCACCGCAGATGCGGTTTGCCGGCAACCCAGAAATGAAAGGAAAGAGAAAGGAATGAAAAGATGTTGAAGCAAGCACAGGTTACAGAAGCAAAGGTTAGATAATTAGATATGAAGACTACCTTATAATTTATGAAGGTACACCTGTCCGCAGTCCGATTAGCCCATCAGCGTAGTTCCGTGTTTTTCCTTCCTCACACAGGGCACCAGTCTGCCAGTTTCCCTCCGCCAGCACATAGAGCGGAAGAGAGAGCCGGTCCAGCTGGATCCTCTTGAGGCTGAGTGGGAAAACGGGTGTCGGCGGCTCAGACCCCCTCCCCAAAACACCAGAGAGAAAAAAACCACACTGAGCCAGGAGTCATGTCGAAGCAGGAACTCGTCTCTTATTATAATGAGAGGGTATATATATTTTTTGAGAAAGAGGGAGGGTCTCAGGATGAGAGAAAGGTGTAAGGGCCAATATTATTTCACCACGTCAGCAGTAGCTGGGTGGAGGCAGTTTCGGCTTAGGCCTTGCTGAGTCACTCTTAAGCGGAAGTAGGCCAAGAACAGGTTGCAAAACTCTAGTCAGGCTCAGAAAGTATGACTAGGCCTCACACTTGTGCCTCTTAAGTGGAAGTAGGCCAATGACAGGTGGCTAAACTCTAGTTAGGCTCAGAAATTTCCACTAGGCCTCACACCGGGGCCTCTTAGGGCCCAACACTACTGTGCTAACTAGGCCTGTTGAGCTCCTTGAATGAGTTGCTTTCGTATGAACAGGATTGATCACAGCACAATCAAATTTTCCTCAATTGTACAACCTATAAGGATGTACAACTTCGTATCATTATTTCATTTCTAAATTAGTTTCATTAGAAAAGAAAGATCTTCATTGCTGAACACTGTACTGTTAGATAAGCTTGTTCAGCTCTTTGAATGAGTTATTTTCATACGAACAGGATTGATCACAGCAAGATCAAACCTCCTAGTTTGTACAATCTTACAAGATGTACAATTTAGTTACTTCATTTCATTTCAAAATTAGTTCCGTTAGGAAAGAAAGATCTTCATTGCTGAACACTGTACTGTGTTAAATAAGCTCGTTCTGCTCTTTGAATGAGTTGTGTTCTTACGAAGATGGTTGATCACAGCCAGTTTACACTTTCACCATTTTTACAACCTAACAAGATGTACAACTTAGTAACTTGGTTCCATTTCTAATGTAGTTTCGTTAGGAAAGAAAGATCTTCATTGCTGAACACTGTACTGTGCTAAGCTTGTTGAGCTCCTTGAATGAGTTGCTTTCCTCTGAACAGGATTGATTACAGCAAGATCAAACGTTCCTTGTTTGTACAAACCAAAAACATGTACAACTTAGAAAGTTCATTTCATTTCTAATGTAGTTTCCTTAGGTAGGAAAGATCTTCATTTCCAAACACTGTACTGTGCTAACTAAGCCTTTTGAGCTCCTTGAATGAGTTCCTTTCATAAGAACAGGATTGATCACAGCAAGATCAAATTTCCCTCGTTTGTACAATCTAAAGGGATGTACAACTTAGTAACTTCCTTTCATTTCTAATGTAGTTTCCTTAGAAAAGAAAGAGCTTCATTTCTGAACACAGTACTGTGTTAGATAAGCGTGTTCAGCTCTTTGAATGACTTGCTTTCATACGAACTGGATTGATCACAGCAAGATCAAACCTCCCGGTTTGTAAAATCTAACAAGATATACAACTTAGTAACTTTGTTTCATGTCTAAATTAGTTTCGTTAGAAAAGAAAGATCTTCATTGCTGAACACTGTACTGTGTTAAATAACCTCGTTCTGCTCTTTGAATGAGTTGCTTTCTTATGAAGACGGTTAATCACGGCAAGTTCAAACTTTCACCGTTTGTAAAATCTAACAAGATGTACAACTTAATAGCTTGGTTTAATTTCTCATTTAGTTTCGTTAGGAAAGAAGGCTCTTCATTGCCGAACACTGTACTGTGCTAAACTTGCTGAGCTCCTTAAATGAGTTGCTTTCCTAGGAGCAGGATTGATCACAGCACGTTGAACCTTTCCTCGTTTGTACAAACTAAAAGGTTGTACAACTTAGTAACTTCATTTCATTTCTAATGTAGTTTCGTTAGATAGGAAAAATCTTCATTTCCTCACACTGTACTGTGCTAACCATGCCTATTGAGCTCTTTGAATGAGTTGCTTTCATAAGAACAGGATTGATCACAGTATGGTCAACCTTTCCTCATTTGTACAACCTATAAGGACGTACAACCTAGTAACTTTATTTCATTTCTAAATTAGTTTCGTTAGAAAATAAAGATCTTCATTGCCAAACACTGTACTGTGTTAAATAAGCTTGTTCTGTGCTTTGAATGAGTTGCTTTCTCATGAAGACAGTTGGTCACAGCAAGTTTAAAATTTCACCGTTTCTACAATCTAACAAGATGTACAACTTAGTAACTTGGTTTCATTTCTAGTATAGTTTCATTAGGAAAGAAAGATCTTCATTGCTGAAAAGTGTACTGTGCTAAGCCTGTTGAGCTCCTTGAATGAGTTGCTTTCCTACGAACAGGATTGATCACTCAAGATCACACGTTCCTCATTTGTACAAACAAAAATGATGTACAACTTAGTAACTTCGTTTTGTTTCTAATGTAGACTTGTTAGAAAGGAAAGATCTTCATTTCTGAACAGTGTACTGTATTAGATAAGCTTATTCAGCTCTTTGAATGAGTTACTTTCATACGAACAGGATTGATCACAGCAAGATCAAACCTCATTGTTTGTACAATCTTACGGGATGTACAACTTATATCTTGGTTTCATTTGTAATGTAGTTTTGTTAGAAAAGAAACATCTTCATTTCAGAACACTGTACTGTGCTAACTAATCCTGTTGAGCTCCTTTAATGGGTTGCTTTCATACGAACAGGATTTATCACAGCAAGATCAAACTTTCCTCGTTTGTACAATCTAAAGGGATGTACAACTTAGTAACTTCCAGTCATTACTAATGTAGTTTCATTAGAAAAGAAAGATCTTCATTTCTGAACACTGTACTGTGTTAGATAAGCGTGTTCAGCTCTTTGAATGAGTTGCTTTCGTACGAACTGGATTGATCACAGCAAGATCAAACCTCCTTGTTTGTACAATCTAACAAGATGTTCAACTTAGTAACTTCTTTTCATTTCTAAATTAGTTTCATTAGAAAAGAAAGATCTTCATTGCCGAACACTGTACTGTGTTAATGCTTTACTGTGTTAAATAAGCTCGTTCTGCTCTTTGAATGAGTTGCTTTCTTATGAAGATGGTTAATCACAGAAAGTTCAAACTTTCACCATTTGTAAAATCTAACAAGATGTACAACTCTGTAACTTCGTATCATTTCTAATGTAGTTTCATTAGAAAGGAAAGATCTTCATTTCCTAACACTGTACTGTGCTAGCTAGGCCTGTTGAGCTCCTTGAATGAGTTGCTTTCATATGAACAGGATTGATCACAGCATGATCAAACTTTCCTCATTTGTACAACCTATAAGGATGTACAACCTAGTAACTTTATTTCATTTCTAAATTAGTTTCGTTAGAAAGAAAGATCTTCATTGCCAAACACTGTACTGTTAGATAAGCTTGTTCAGCTCTTTGAATGAGTTGCTTTCATATGAACAGGATTGGTCCCAGCAAGATCAAACCTCCTCGTTAGTACAATCTAACAAAGTGTACAATTAAGTTTCTTCATTTCATTTCTAAATTAGTTACGTTAGGAAAGAAAGATCTTCATTGTGGAACACTGTACTGTGTTAAATAAGCTCGTTCTGCTGTTTGAATGAGTTGCTTTCTTATGAAGATGGTTGATCACAGCAAGTTTACAGTTTTACCATTTGTACAATGTTACAGGATATACAACTTAGTATCTTGGCTTCATTTCTAATGTAGTTTTGTTAGAAAAGAAAGATCTTCATTTCTGAACACTGTACTGTGCTAACTAAGCCTGTTGAGCTCCTTGAATGAGTTGCTTTTGTACAAACAGGATTGATCGCAGCAAGATCAAACTTTCCTCGTTTGTACAATCTAAAGGGATGTACAACATAGTAACTTCCTTTCATTTGTAATGTAGTTTTTTTTAGAAAAGAAAGATCTTCATTTCTGAACACTATACTGTGTTAGATAAGCATGTTCAGCTCTTTGAATGAGTTGCTTTCATACGAACTGGATTGATCACAGCCAGATCAAACCTCCTGGTTGGTACAATCTAACATGATGTACAACTTAGTAACTTTGTTTCATTTCTAAATTTGTTTCATTGGAAAAGAAAGATCTTCATTGCTGAACACTGTACTGTGTTAAATAACGTCATTCTGCTCTTTGAATGAGTTGCTTTCTTATGAAGATGGTTAATCCCAGCAAGTTCACACATTCACCATTTGTACAATCTAAGAAGATGTTCAACTTAGTAGCTTGGTTTCATTTCTAATATAGTTTCTTTAGGAATGAAAGGTCTTCATTGTTGAACACTGTACTGTGCTAAGCTTGCTGAGCTCCTTGAATGAGTTGCTTTCCTACGAACAGGATTGATCACAGCAAGTTCAAACTTTCCTCGTTGGTACAAACTAAAAGGATGTACAACTTAATAACTTTGTTTCATTTCTAATGTAGTTTTGTTAGATAGGAAAGATCTTCATTTCTTAACACTCTACTGTGTAAGTAGGCCTGTTGAGCTCCTTGAATGAGTTGCTTTCATACAAACAGGATTGTTCACAGCATGATCAAACTTTCCTCATTTGTACAACCTATAAGGATGTACAACCTAGGAACTTTATTTCATTTCTAAATTACTTTCTTTAGAAAAGAAAGATCTTCATTGCCGAACACTTGTCTGTTAGATAAGCTTGTTCAGCTCTTTGAGTGAGTTGCTTTCATATGAACATGATTGATAACAGCAAGATCAAACCTCCTCGTGTGTACAATCTAACAAGATGTACAATTTAGTTACTTCATTTCATTTCTAAATTAGTTTCGTTAGGAAAGAAAGATCTTCATTGCAGAATACTGTACTGTGTTAAATAAGATCGTTATGCTCTTTGAATGAGTTGCTCTCTTACGAAGATGATTGATTACAGCAAGTTTACACTTTCACCGTTTGTACAATGTAACAAGATGTACAACGTAGTAACTTGGTTCCATTTCTAATGTAGTTTCGTTAGGAAAGAACGATCTTCATTGCCAAACACTGTACTGTGCTAAGCTTGTTGAGCTCCTTGAATGAGTTGCTTTCCTACGAACAGGATTGATCACAGCAAGATCAAACATTCATTTGTACAAACTAAAAGGATGTACAAATTAGTAACTTCGTTTCATTTCTAATGTAGAGTCATTAGAAAGGAAAGATCTTCATTTCTGAACACTGTACTGTGTTAGATAAGCTTGTTCAGCTCTTTGAATGAGTTGCTTTCGTACAAACTGGATTGATCACAGCAAGATCTACCCTCCACATTTGTACAATCTTACAGGATATACAACTTAGTATCTTGGTTTCCTTTGTAATGTAGTTTTCTTAGAAAAGAAAATTCTTCATTTCAGAATACTGTACTGTACTAAGCCTGTTGAGCTCCTTGAATGAGTTGCTTTCATACAAACAGGATTGATCACAGCAAGATCAAACTTTCCTCATTTGTACAATCTAAAGGGATATACAACTTAGAAACTTCCTTTCATTTCTAAAGTAGTTTCCTTAGAAAAGAAAGATCTTCATTTCTGAACACTGTACTGTGTTAGATAAGCTTGTTCAGCTCTTTGAATAACTTGCTTTCATACGAACTGGATTGATCACAGCAAGAACAAACCTCCATGTTTGTACAATCTAACAAGATGTACAACTTAGTACCTTTGTTTCGTGTCTACATTAGTTTTGTTAGAAAAGAAAGGTCTTCATTGCTGAACACTGTACTGTGTTAAATAAGCTCGTTCTGCTCTTTGAATGAGTTGGTTTCTTACAAAGATGGTTAATCATAGCAAGTTCAAACTTTCACCATTTGTACAATCTAACAATATGTACAACGGAGTAGCTTGGTTTCATTTCTAATGTAGTTTCTTTAGGAGAGAAAGATCTTCATTTCTGAACACTGTACTGTGCTAACCTTTCTGAGCTCCTTGAATGAGTTGCTTTCCTACAAACAGGATTGATCACATCAAGATCAAACATTCCTCATTTGTACAAACTAAAAGGATGTACAACTTAGTAACTCCATTTCATTTCTAATGTAGACTCATTAGAAAGGAAAGATCTTCATTTCTGAACACTGTACTGTGTTAGATAAGCTTGTTCAGCTCTTTGAATGTGTTGCTTTCTTACGAAGATGGTTGATCACAGCAAGTTCAAACTTTCACCATTTGTACAATCTAACAAGATGTACAACTTAGTAGCTTGGTTTCATTTCTAATGTAGTTTCTTTAGGAAAGAAAGATCTTCATTGCCGAACATTGTGCTGTGCTAAGCTTGCTCTGCTCCTTGAATGATTTTCTTTTCTACGAACAGGATTGATTATAGCAAGTTCAAACTTTCCTCATTTGTACAAACTGAAAGGATGTACAACTTAGTAACTTCGTTTCATTTCTAATATATTTTCTTTAGATAGGAAAGATCTTCATTTCTTAACACTCAACTGTGCTAACTAGACCTGTTGAGCTCCTTGAATGAGTTGCTTTCATATGAACAGGATTTAACACAGCACGATCAAACTTTCCTCTTTTGTACAACCTATAAGGATGTACAACCTAGTAACTTTATTTTATTTCTAAATTAGTTTCATTATAAAAGAAAGATATTCTTTGCTGAACACTGTACTGTGTTAAATAACCTCATTCTGCTCTTTGAATGAGTTGCTTTCTTACAAAGATGGTTAATCATAGCAAGTTCAAACTTTCACCGTTTGTACAATCTAACAAGATGTACAACTTACCAATTTGGTTTCATTTCTAATGTAGTTACGTTAGGAAATAAAAGATCTTCATTGCTGAACACTGTACTGTGTTAAATAAGCTCGTTCTGCTCTTTGAATGAGTTGCTTTCTTATGAAGACGGTTGATCACAGAAGTTCAGACTTTCACTGTTTGCACAATCTTAAAGGATGCTCAACTTAGTATCTTGGTTTAATTTCTAATGTAGTTTTTTTTTTTTATAAAAGAAAGATCTTCATTTCTGAACACTGAACTGTGTTAGATAAGCGTGTTCAGCTCTTTGAATGACTTGCGCTCGTATGAACTGGATTGATCACAGCATGATCAAATCTCCACGTTTGTACAATCTAACAAGATGTACAACTTGGTAACTTTGTTTCATTTCTAAATTAGTTTCATTAGAAAAGAACGATCTTCATTTCTGAACACTGTACTGTGTTAAATTAGCTCATTCTGCTCTTTGAATGAGTTGCTTTCTTATGAAGACGGTTAATCACAGCAAGTTCAAACATTCACTGTTTGTACAATCAAACAAGATGTACAACTTAGTAACTGTGTATCATTTCCAATGTAGTTTCCTTAGATAGGAAAGATCTTCATTTCCTAACACTCTACTGTGCTAACTAGGCCTGTTGTGCTCCTTGAATGAGTTGCTTTCATACAAACAGGATTGATCACAGCACGATCAAACTATCCTCATTTGTAAAATCTATAAGGATGTACAACCTAGTAACTTTATTTCATTTCTAAATTAGTTTCGTTAGAAAAGAAAGATCTTCATTGCCAAACACTGTACTGTTTGATAAGCTTATTCAGCTCTTTTAATGTGTTGCTTTCATATGAACAGGATTGATCACAGCAAGATCAAACCTCCTCGTTTGTACCATCTAACAAGATGTACAATTTAGTTAATTCATTTCATTTCTAAATTAGTTTCATTATGAAAGAAAGATCTTCATTGCCGAACACTGTACTGTGTTAAATAAGCTTGTTTAGCTCTTTGAATGAGTTGCTTTCCTACGAACAAGATTGATCACCGCAAGTTCAACCTTTCCTCGTTTTTACAAACTAAAAGGATGTACAACTTAGTAACTGATTCATTTCTAATGTTGTTTCATTATTAGAGAAAGATCTTCATTCCAAACACTCTACTGTGCTAACTAGGCCTGTTGAGCACCTTGAATGATTTGCTGTCATATGAACAGGATTGATCACAGCAAGATCAAACTTTCACTCATTTGTACATCCTATAAGGATGTACAACCTAGTAACTTTATTTCATTTCTAAATTAGTATCTTTAGAAAAGAAAGATCTTTTTATTGCCGAACACTATACTGTGTTAGATAAGCTTCTTCAGCTCTTTGAGTGAGTTGCTTTCTTACAAACAGAATTGATCACAGCAAGATCAAACCTCCTTGTTTGTTCAATCTAAAAGGATGTACAATTTAGTTAGCATCTTTCATTTCTAAATTATTAGAAAAGAAAGATCAATCATTGCTGAACACTGTACTGTGTTAAATAAGCTTGTTCAGCTCTTTGAATGAGTTGCTTTCTTATGAAGATGGATTGATCACAGCAAGTTTCACACTTTCACCGTTTGTACAATATAAATAGATGTACAACTTAGTAACTTGGTTTCATTTCTAATGTAGTTTCATTAGAAAAGAAAGATCTTCATTGCCAAACACTGTACTGTGTTAAATAAGCCTGTTGAGCTCTTTGAATGAGTTGCTTTCTTACGAAGATGGATTGATCACAGCAAGATCAAACTTTCACCGTTTGTACAATATTACAAGGATGTACAACTTAGTAACTTTGATTTCATTTCTAAATTAGTTTCATTAGAAAAGAAAGATCTTCATTTCCGAACACTGTACTGTGCTAAATAGGCCTGTTGAGCTCTTTGAATGAGTTGCTTTCTTACAAACAGGGTTGATCACAGCAAGATCAAACTTTCCTCATTTGTACAATCTAAAGGGATGTACAACTTAGTAACTTTGTTTCATTTGTAATGTAGTTTCGTTAGCTAGGAAAGATCTTCATTTCCTAACACTCTACTGTGCTAACTAGGCCTGTTGAGCTCCTTGAATGAGTTGCTTTTGTATGAACAGGATTGATCACAGCCAGATCAAACTTTCCTCATTTGTACAACCTATAAGGATGTAAAACCTAGTAACTTTATTTCATTTCTAAATTAGCTTTTTAGAAAAGAAAGATTTTCATTGCTGAACACTGTACTGTGTTAGATAAGCTTGTTCAGCTCTTTGAATGAGTTATTTTCATATGAACAGGATTGATCACAGCAAGATCAAACCTCCTCATTTGTACAATCTAACAAGATGTACAATTTAGTTACTTCATTTCATTTTCTAAATTAGTTTCATTAGAAAAGAAAGACCTTCATTGCCAAACACTTTACTATGTTAAATAAGATCGTTCAGCTCTTTGAATGAGTTATTTTCTTTTGAAGACGGTTGATCACAGCAAGTTCAAACTTTCCTCATTTGCACAATCTTAAAAGATGTACAACTTAGTATCTTGGTTTCATTTCTAAATTTTTTTTTAAGAAAAGAAAGATCTTCATTGCCGAACACTGTACTGTGCTAAGCCTGATGAGCTTCTTGAATGAATTGCTTTTGTACCAACAGGATTGATCACAGCAAGATCAAACTTTCTTCGTTTGTACAATCTAAAGGGATGTACAACTTAGTAACTTCCTTTCATTACTAATGTATTTTTCGTTAGAAAAGAAAGATCTTCATTTCTGACGCTGTCCTGTGTTAGGTAAGCGTGTTCAGCTCTTTGAATGAGTTGCTTTCGTACGAACTGGATTGATCACAGCCAGATCAAACCTCCTCATTGTACAATCTAACAAGATGTACAACTTAGTTACTTTGTTTCATTTCTAAATTAGTTTCGTTGGAAAAGAAAGGTCTTCATTGCAGAACACTGTACTGTGTTAAGTAAGCTCGTTCTGCTCTTTGAATGAGTTGCTTTCTTAGGAAGACGGTTAATCACAAGCAAGTTCAAACATTCACGTTTGTACAATCTAACAAGATGTACAATGTAGTAGCTTGGTTTCATTTCTAATGTAGTTTTATTAGGAAAGAAAGATCTTCATTGCTGAACACTGTACTGTGTTAAAGCTTGCTGAGTTCCTCTTTGAATGAGTTGCTTTCTTACAAAAACAGGATTAATCACAGCAAGTTCAAACTTTCCTCATTTGTACAAACTAAAAGGATGTACAACTTAGTATCTTGGTTTCATTTCTAATGTCTTTTTTTTAGAAAAGAAACTGTATCTTCATTTTAAAAGATACTTTTCATAAACAGTCATGTATTTCCTTGAATGACATTGCAGACACTCAGTAACAGGATTGATCAAGAACTTTCAAACTCCCTTCTTGTTTGGACAACCAAAATCAGATGTACAACTATAAAATCTAATTTCAGTCTTAATGTGATGCTCTGAAAAAGAAAGTTCTTCAGGGTTGACATTGTACATTTAGATATGTGTGTTAGCTCTTTGAATGAGTTGCTCTGACTTTCAGGAAATGAATTGAAAATGGAAAGATCATTAATCCTCGTTTGTACAATCTTTTAACAAGATGTACAACTTAGTAGGAACGTTTCACATTTCTAAGTGATTTCATTGAAAAGTTCAGATCATTCATTGGCAAAACACTTTACTGGGTTAGGTCCCAACAGGTTGTTCTGGTCTTTGAATGAGTCTATGCTGATTCTTAGGAAAGAACATTAAAAAGAACAAGTTTCAAATGCTTTCAGGCCTTTGTACAAGGTTGGCAAGATGTACAACATAAGTAATCCCTCCTCCCAGGAGCCAAGGGGAATCTTCCAAAACTAGCAGGGAAAGGTGTTTTCCCATCACTCCATCTTGGGAGACGTCTGTTAGTGACACTTGTTCCTCCTCCAAAACAATGAGTTTCTGTGTGCTAACAACATTGCTTTAAAAAAAGTAAAACAAAATTCTCATTTTTATAAAACTTGATAAAAAATAGTATTTCAAACTGTATTTCATTTCTAAATTAGTTTAGTTAAAATGAAACATCTTCATTGGCAAACACAGCACTGTGCTTTCTGTGCCTGGTCTGCTTTTGGCATCTCCATTTTCTGCAGGGTTATTTGATTGCCAGCATCAGTTTTCCCTTTCCTCTTTGGGTACCTTCTCTCCTTTCTTTGCAGGAGTCTTTTTAGGCTTGGGCTGTCATTTGGAGGAGCAGGTTTAGATAGAAAAAAAGATGGATCTTCTCTGTGGTTCTGTCCTTCACCTTGGCTTTATCTCCTTTAGCATTTCCTTCAGCCTTTCTTTTGGGCATTGCGGCTGCAGGGGAGGGAGGGGATGTTAGTGCGCTGAAGTTCGGGATTTTGGCGTGTGGTAAAATCGGTCCGGGGTCATCTACAACTTCTTCCCTTCGATTCATTTCTAATGTAGTTTCGTTAGATAGGATAGTTCTTCATTTTCTAACACTCTACTGTGTTAACTAGGCCTGTTGAGCTCTTTGAATGAGTTGCTTTCTTGATGATTGATCACAGCACAATCAAAATTTGCTCATTTGTACAACCTAATAAGGATGTACAACTTAGTAACTTTATTTCATTTCTAAATTAGTTTTTTGAGAAAAGAAAGATCTTCATTGCTGAATACTGTACTGTTAGATAAGCTTGTTCAGCTCTTTGAATGAGTTCCTTTAATATGAAGTGGATTGGTCACAGCAAGATCAAACTTTCTCCTGTTAGTAAAATCTAACAAGATGTACAATTTAGTTACTTTGTTTCATTTCTAAATTAGTTTCATTAGAAAAGAAAGATCTTCATTTCTGAACACTGTACTGTGTTAAATAAGCTTGTTCTGCTCTTTGAATGAGTTGCTTTTCTTATGAAGAAGGTTGATCACAGCAAGTTTAAACTTTCACCTTTTGTACAATCTAACAAGATATACAACTTTGTAACTTGGTTTCATTTCTAATGTAGTTCCGTTAGAAAGAAAGATCTTCATTTCCAAACACTGTACTGTGCTAAGCTTGTTGAGCTCCTTTAAATGAGTTGCTTTCCTACAAACAGGATTGATCACAGCAAGATCAAACCTCCTTGTTTGTACAATCTTACAAGATGTATAATTTAGTTACTTCATTTCATTTCTAAATTAGTTTCATTAGGAAAGAAAGATCTTCATTGCTGAACACTGTAATGTGTTAAATAAGCTCGTTCTGCTCTTTGAATGAGTTGCTTTCCTCTGAACAGGATTGATCACAGCAAGATCAAATGTTCACTCGTTTGTACAAACTAAAAAGATGTACAACTTAGTAACTTCATTTCATTTCTAATGTAGTTTTCCTTAGATAGGAAGATCTTCATTTCCAAACACTGTACTGTGCCAACTAAGCCTGTTGAGCTCCTTGAATGAGTTGCTTTTCGTAAGAAATGGATTGATCACAGCATGATCAAACCTCCTCGTTTGTACAATCTAAAAGATGTACAACTTAGTAACTTTATTTCATTTAAAAATTAGTTTTGTTAGAAAAGAAAGATCTTCATTGCCAAACACTGTACTGTGTTAAATAAGCTCATTCTGCTCTTTGGAATGAGTTGCTTTTCTATGAAAAAGTGTTGATTGCAGCAAGTTCAAACTTCACTGTTTGTGTAATCTAACAAGATGTACAACTTAGTAGATTCATTTCATTTCTAAAGTAGTTTCTTTAGAAAAGAAATATCTTCATTGCTGAACACTGTACTGTGCTGATGCTTGTTGAGCTCCTTGAATGAGTTGCTTTCCTACGAAAAGGATTGTTGAGTGCAGCAAGTTCAAACTTTCCTAGTTTGTGTAATCTAAAGGATGTACAACTTAGTAGATTCGTTTCATTTCTAATGTAGTTTGGTTAGTAAGGAAAGATCTTCATTTCCAAACACTCTACTGTGTGAAATAAGCCTGTTGAGCTCTTGAATGAGTTGCTTTGTACTAAGAAGAAGGTTGAGTGCAGCAAGTTCAAACTTTCCTAGTTTCTGTAATCTAACAAAATGCACAACTTAGTAGACTCATTTCATTTCTAAAGTAGTTGCGTTAGAAAAGAATCATCTTCATTGCGAACCCTGTACTGTGTGATATAAGCCAGTTCTGCTCTCAGAATGAGTTCCTTTCCTATGAAGAGGTTTGATCTCACCAAGTTCAAACTTTCACATTTGTACAATCTAAAAGATGTACAACTTAGTAGATTCATTTCATTTCTAAATTAGTTTTGATAGAAAAAAACATCTTCATTTCTGAACACTGTACTGTGTTAAATAAGCCAGTTCAGCTCTTTGAATGAGTTGTTTTTGAACGAAGAGGTTGAGTGCAGCAAGTTCAAACTTTCCTCTTTTGTGTAATCTAACAAGATGTACAACTTAGTAGATTCATTTCATTTCTAATGTAGTTTCTTTAGAAAAGAAACGTCTTTTGCCGAACACTGTACTGTGTGAAACAAGCAGTTTGGCCTGGAATGAGTTGCTAGTCTCGAAGATGGTTGAGTGCAGAAAGTTCAAACTTTCCTCGTTTGTGTAATCTAAAAAGATGTACAACTTAGTAAATATGTTTCACTTCCCAAGTAGTTGCATTAAAAAAGAAACATATTCATTGCCAAACCCTGTACTGTGTTAAATAAGCTAGTTCAGCTCTTGGAATGAGTTGCTTTTGTACGAAGAGTGTTGATTGCAGCAAGTTCAATCTTTCCCCGTTTGTGTAATCTACCAAGTTGTACAACTTAGTAGATTCGTTTCATTTCCAATGTAGTTTCTATAGAAAAGAAACATCTTCATTGCCAAAAAATGTACTGTGTGAAATATGCAAGTTTGGCTCTCGGAATGAGTTGCTTTCCTACAAAGACGGTTGAGTGCACCAAGTTCACACTTTCCTAGTTTGTGTAATCTAACAAGGTGTACAACATAGTAGATTCATTTCATTTCTAATATAGTTTCTGTAGAAAAGCAACGTCTTCATTTCTGACAGTGTACTGTGTGAAATAAGCTATTTCAGCTCTCAGAAAGATTTGCTTTCCTAAAAAGACGGTTGAGTGCACGAAGTTCAAACATTCCTCATTTGTGTAATCTATAAGATGTACATCTTAGTAGATTCGTTTCATTTCTAATGTACTTTCTGTAGAAAATAAACATCTTCATTGCCGACACTGTACTGTGTGAAATAAGCCAGTTCCACTCTCGGAGTGAGTTGCCTTCCTACGAAGAGGGTTGATTGCAGCAAGTTTGGCTCTCGGAAAGAGTTGCTTTCCCATGAAGACGATTGAGTGAGGCAATTTCACACTTTCCTAGTTTGTGTAATCTAACAAGTGGTTCAACATAGTAGATTCATTTCATTTCTAATGTAGTTCCTATAGAAAAGAAACATCTTCATTACCAAACATTGTACTGTGTGAAATAAGCTAGTTCAGATCTCGGAATGAGTTCCTTTCCTATGAAGACTGTTGAGTGCAGCAAGTTCACACTTTCCTCATTTGGGTAATCTAATAAGATGTAAGACTTAGTAGATTCTTTTAATTTATAATGTAGTTTCTGTAGAAAAGAAACATCTTCATTTACAACATTGTACTGTGTGAAATAAGCTAGTTTGGCTCTTGGAATGAGTTGCTTTCTTACGAATATGGTTGAGTTCAGCAAGTTCATATTTTCCGAGTTTGTGCAATCTAACAAGATGTACAACTTAGTAGATTCGTTTCATTTCTAATGTAGTTTATGTAGAAAAGAAACGTCTTCATTGCTGACACTCTACTTTGTGAAATAAGCTAGGTCGGCTCTCGGAATGAGTTGCTCTCCTACGAAGATGGTTGAGTGCAGCAAGTTCACACTTTTCTAGTTTGTGTAATCTAACAAGATGTACAAATTAGTATATTTGTTTCATTTCTAATGTAGTTATTGTAGAAAAGAAACATCTTCATTGCCAAACACTGTACTGTGTGAAATAAGCTAGTTCGGTTCTTGGAATGAGTTGCTTTCCTATCAAAACGGTTGAGTGCAAAAAGTTCCAACTTTCCTCTTTTTTGTAATCTAACAAGATGTACAACTTAGCAGGTTTGTTTCAATTCTAATGTAGTTGGGTTAGAAAAGAAAATTCTTCATTGTCAAGCACTGTACTGTGTGAAATAAGCCAGTTCTGCTCTCAGAATGAGTTGCTTTTCTATAAAGAGTGTTGATTGCAGCAAGTTCAAACGTTCCTCGTTTCTGTAATCTAACAAGGTGTACAACTTCGTAGATTCATTTCATTTCTTAAGTAGTTGTGTTAAAAAAGAATCGTCTTCATTACCGAACCATGTAATGGGTTAAATAAGCTAGTTCAGCTCTTCGAATGAGTTACTTTTGTACTAAGAGTATTGATTGCAGCAAGTGTAATCATTCCCTGTTTTTGTAATCTACCAAGGTTCTGTAGAAAAGTATCCTCTTCATTGCTGAACACTGTACTGTGTGAAATAAGCAAGTTCTGTTCTCAGAATGAGTTGCTTTCCTACAAAGAGGGTTGAGTGCAGCGAATTCTAACTTTCCTAGATTGGGTAATCTAAGAAGATGTACAATTTAGTAGATTCACTTCATTTCTAAAGTAGTTTGTTTAAAAAACAAACATCTTCATTGCCAAACACTATACTGTGTGAAATAAGCTAGTTCTGTTGTCACAATGAGTTGCTTTCCTAAGAAGAGGGGTGAGTGCAGAAAGTTAAAACTTTCCTTGTTTGTGTAATCTAACAAGATGTACAACTTAGTAGATTTGTTTCAATTCTTACGTAGTTTCTAAAGAAAAGAAACATCTTCATTGCTGAGCACTGTACTGTGTGAAGAAAGCTACTTATGGTCTTGGAATGAGTTGCTTTCCGACGAAGAAAGTTGAGTGCAGCAAGTTCAAACTTTCCTTCTTTGTGTAATCTAACAAGATGTACAACTTAGTAGATTCGCTTCATTTCTAAAGTGGTTTGTTTAGAAAACAAACATCTTCATTGCCTAACACTGTACTGTGTGAAATAAGCTAGTTCTGTTCTCAGAATGAGTTGCTTTCCTATGAAGAGGGTTGAGTGCAGCAAATTCAAACTTTCCTAGTTTGTGTAATCACACAAGATGTACAACTTAGTAGATTCATTTCATTTCTAATGTAGTTTCTATAGAAAAGAATCACCTTCATTGCCGAACACTGTACTGTGTGAAATAAGCTAGTACTGCTCATGGAATGAGTTGCTTTCCAACGAAGAAGGTTGAGGGCAGCAAGATCAAACTTTCCTAGGTTGTGTAATCTAAGAAGATGTACAACTTAGTAGATTCACTTCATTTCTAAAGTAGTTTCTTTAGGAAACAAATATCTTCATTGCTGAAAACTGTACTGTTTGAAATAAGATAGTTCTGTTCTCAGAATGAGTTGCTTTCCTACGAAGAGGGTTGAGTGCAGCTAGTTCAATCTTTCCCAGTTTGTGTAATCTAACAAGATGTACAACTTAGTAGATTCACTTAATTTCTAAAGCAGTTTGTTTACGAAAACAAACATCTTCATTGCCGAACACTGTACTGTGTGAAATAAGCTAGTTCTGTTTGTGGAATGAGTTGCTTTGCTATGAAGAGGTTTCAGTGCAGCAAGATCAAACTTTCCTAGTTTGTGTAATCTAACAAGATGTACAACTAAGTAGGTTCTCTTCATTTCTAAAGTAGTTTGTTTAGAAAACTATCATCTTCATTGCCGAACACTGTACTATGTGAAATAAGCTAGTTCTGTTCTCGGAATTAGTTGCTTTCCTACGAAGAGGATTGAGTGCAGCAAGTTCAAATTTCATTGTTTGTGTAATCAAACAAGATGTACAACTTAGTAGATTTGTTTCATTTCTAATGTAGTTTCTATAGAAAAGAAACATCTTCATTGCCGAACACTACTGTGTGAAGTAAGCTAGTTCTGGTCTTGGAATGAGTTGCTTTCCTACGAACAAGGTTGAGTGAAGCAAGTTCAAACTTTCATTTTTGTGTAATCTAACAAGATGTACAACTTAGTAGATTTGCCTCATTTCTACTGTAGTTTGTTTAGAAAACAAACATCTTCATTGCCGAACACTGTACTGTGTGTAATAAGCTAGTTCTGTTCTCTCAATGAGTTGCTTTTCTATGAAGATGGTTGCGTGCAGCAATTAAAACTTTCTGAGTTTGTTGCTTTCCTACAAAGAGGTTTCAGTCCAGCAATATCAAACTGTCCTACTGTGTTTAATCTAACAAGATGTACAACTTACTTTATTTGCTTCATTTCTAATGGACTTTGTTTAGAAAACAAACATCTTCATTGACGCACTCTCTACTGAGTGAAATAAGCTAGTTCTATTCTCGGAAAGAGTTGCTTTCCTATGAAGAGGGTTGAGTGCACCAAGTTCAAACTTTCCTTGTTTGTGTAATCTGACAAGATGTATAACTTAGTAGATACATTTTATTTCTAATGTAGTTTCTATGGAAAAGAAACATCTTCATCGCCGAAAACTGTACTGCGTGAAATAAGCTACTTCTGCTCATGGAATGAGTTGCTTTCCTACCAAGAAGGTTGAGTGCAGCAAGATCAAACTTTCCTAGTTTGTGTAATCTATCAAGATGTACTACTTAGTAGATTTGCTTCATTTCTAAAGTAGTTTGTTTAAAAAACAAACATCTTCATTGCTGAACACTGTACTGTGTGAAATAAGCTAGTTCTGTTCTCAGAATGAGTTGCTTTCCTACGAAGAGGGTTGAGTGTAGAAAGTTCAAAGTTTCCTTTTTTGTGTAATCTAACAAGATGTACAACTTAGTAGATTCGTTTCATTTCTAACGTAGTTTCTATAGAAAAGAAACATCTTCATTGCCAAACACTGTACTGTGTGATGAAAGCTAGTTCTGGTCTTGGAATGAGTTGCTTTCCTACGAAGTAGGTTGAGTGCAGCAAGTTTAAGCTTTCCTTTTTGTGTAATCTAACAAGATGTACAACTTAGTAGATGCGCCTGATTTCTAATGTACTTTGTTTAGAAAATAAACTTCTGCATTTCCGAACACTGTACTGTGTGACTCAAGCTAGTTGTGTTCTCGGAATGAGTTGCTTTCCTATGAAGAGGTTTCAGTGCAGCAAGTTCAAACTTTCCAAGTTGGTGTAATCTAACAAGATGTACAACTTAGTAGATTCGTTTCATTTCTAATGTAGTTTCTATAGAAAAGAATCATGTTCATTTCCAAACAGTCTACTGTGTGAAATAAACTAGTACTGCACATGGAATGAGTTGCTTTCCTACGAAGAAGGTTGAGTGCAGAAAGGTCAAACTTTCCTAGTTTTTGTAATCTAACAAGATGTACAACTTAGTAGGTTCACTTCATTTCTAAAGTAGTTTGTTTAGAAAACTATCATCTTCATTGCCCAACACTGTACTGTGTGAAATAAGCTAGTTCTGTTCTCATAATGAGTTGCTTTCCTACGAAGAGGGTTGAGTGCAGCAAGTTCAAACGTTCCTAGTTTGTGTAATCTACCAAGATGTACAACTTAGTAGATTCACTTCATTTCTAAAGTAGTTTGTTTAGAAAACAGACATCTTAATTGCCGAACACTGCACTGTGTGAAATAAGCCATTACATTCTAAAAATGAGTTGCTTACCTATGAAGAGGCTTCGGTGCAGCAAAGATCAAACTTTCCTAGTTTGTGTAATCTACCAAGATGTACAACTTTGTAGATTCACTTCATTTCCAAAGTAGTTTCCTTAGAAAACAAATATCTTCCTTGCCAAACACTCTACTGTGTGAAATAAGCCAGTTCTGTTCTAAGAAGGAGTTACATTCCTACGAAGAGGTTTCAGTGCAGGAAGATCAAACTTTCCTACTTTGCAAAATCTACCAAGATGTACAACTTAGTAGATTTGCTTCTTTTCTAAAGTACTTTCTTTAGAAAATAAACATCTTCATTGTCGAACACTGTACTGTGGAAACAATCTAGTTCTGTTCTTGGGATTAGTGCTATCCTACGAAGAGGTTTCAGTGCAGCAGGATCAAACTTTCCTAGTTTGTGTAATCTACGAAGATGTACAAATTAGTAGTTTCAGTTCATTTTTAAAGTAGTTTGTTTAGAAAACAAACATCTTCATTGCAGAACACGGTACTGTGGAAATAAGCCAGTTCCATTCTAAGAATGAGTAGCTTTCCTACAAAGAGGTTTCAGTGCAGCAAGGTCAAACTTTCCTAGTTTGTGTAATCTAACAAGATGCACAACGTAGTAGATTCGCTTCATTTGCAAAGTAGTTTGTTTAGAAAATAAACATCTTCATTGCCATACACTGTACTATGTGAAATAAGCCAGTTTTGTTCTAAGAAGTAGTTGCTTTCCTACGAAGAGGTTTCAGTGCAGTAAGACCAAAGTTTCCTAGTTTGTCTACTCTAACAAGATGTACAACTTAGTAAGTTCGCTGCATTTCTATTGTAGTTTGTTTAAAAAAAAACATCTTCATTGCAGAACACTGTACTGTGTGAAATAAGCCAGTTCTGTTCTAAGAATGAGTTCCTTTCCTACGAAGATGTTTCAGTGCAGCAAGATCAAAGCTCTTTGTACTCTAACAACATGTACAACCTAGTAGATTCGCTTCATTTCTAAAACAGTTTGTTTAGAAAAGAAACATCTTCATTGCCGAACACTGTACTGAGAGAAATAAGGTAGTTCTCTTCTAAGAAGGAGATGCTTTCCTACAAAGGGTTTTCAGTGCAGCATGATCAAACATTAATAGTTTGTGTAATATACCAAGATGTACAACTTAGTAGATTCTCTTCACTTCTAAAGCAGTTTGTTTAGAAAACAAACATCTTCAATGCCAAACAGTGTACTCCCTGAAATAACCAGTTCCGTTCTAAGAATGAACTCCTTTCCTACGAAGATGTTTCAGTGCAGCAAGATCAAACTTTCCTAGTTTGTGTAATCTACCAAGATATACAACTTAGTAGATTTGCTTCATTTCCAAAGTTGTTTGTTTAGAAAACAAACATCATCATTGCCGAACACTGTACTGTGTGAAATAAGCCAGTTCTGTTCTCGCAATGAGTTGCTTTCCTACGAAGAGTTTTCAGTGCAAGAAGATCAAACTTTCCTAGTTTGTGTAATCAACCAAGATGTATAACTTACTAGATTCGCTTCATTTCCAAAGTAGTTTATTTAGAAAACAAACACCTTCATTGCCAAACACTGTACTGTGTGAAATAAGCCATTTCTCTTCCAAGAAGGAGTTGTTTTTCTACAAAGAGGTTTCAGTGCAGCAAGATCAAACTGTCCTAGTTTGTGTAATCTACCAAGATGTACAATTTAGTAGATTCGCTTCATTTCTAAAGTAGTTTGTTTAGAAAATAAATATCTTCATTACCAAACAATGTACTGTGTGAAATAAGCCAGTTCTCTTCTAAGAAGGAGTTGCTTTCCTAGTAAGGGATTTCAGTGCAGAACGATCAAACTTTCCTAGTTTGTGTAATCTACCAAGATGTACAACTTAGTAGATTCACTTCATTCCCAATGTAGTTTGTTTAAAAAACAAGTATCTTCATTGCCAAACACTGCACTGTGTATACTAAGCCAGTTCTGTTCTGAAAATGAGTTGCTTTCCTACGAAGAGGTTTCAGTGCATGAACATCAAACTTTCCTAGTTTGTGTTATCTACCAAAATGTATAATTTCGTAGATTTGCTTCCTTTCTAAAGTAGTTTGTTTAGAAAACAAACCTCTTCATTGCCAAACACTGTACTGTGTGAAATAAGGAAGTTCTGTTCTAAGAAAAAGTTGTTTTCATACGAATAAGATTCAGTGCAGCAATATCAAATATTCCTAGTTTGTGTAATATACCAAGATGTACACCTTAGTAGATTCGCTTCATTTCTAAAGTAGTTTGTTTAGAAAACAAACATCTTCATTGCAAACACTGTACTGTGTGAAATAAGCCAGTTCTGTTCTCGGAATGAGTTGCTTTACTAAGAAGAGGTTTCAATGCAGCAAGATCAAACTTTCCTGGTTTGTGTAATCTATCAAGGTGTACAACTTAGTAGATTCGATTCATTTCTAAAGTAGTTTGTTTAGAAAACAAACATCTCAGTGCCGAACACTACTTTGTGAAATAAGGTAGTGCTCTTCTCAGAATGAGTTCCTTTCCTACGAAGAGGGTTATGTTCAGCAAGCTCAAACTTTCCTAGCTTGTGTAATCTACCAAGATGTACAACTTAGTAGATTGTCTTCATTTCAAAAGTAGTTTGTTTAGAAAACAAACATCTTCATTGCCGAACACTGTATTATGTGAAATAAGCCAGTTCTGTTCTAAGAAGGAGATGCTTTCCTGCGAAGAGGTTTCAGTGAAGCAAGATCAAACGTTCCGAGTTTGTGTAATCCACCAAGATGTACAACTTAATAGATTCGCTGCATTTCTAAGGCAGTTTGTTTAGAAACAATCATCTACATGGCTCAACACTGTACTGTGTGAAATAAGCCATTTCTGTTCTCGCAATGAGTTGCTTTCCTATGAAGAGGTTTCAGTGAAGCAAGATCAAACTTTCCTAGTTTGTGTAATCTACCAAGATGTACCACGTAGTAGGTTCTCTTCATTTCGAAATTAGTTTCTTTAGAAAACAGACATCTTCATTACTGAACACTGTACTGTGTGAAATAAGCCAGTTCTGTTCTAAGAAGGAGTTGCTTTTCCTATGAAGAGGTTTCACTGCAGCAAGATCAAACTTTCCTAGTTTGTGTAATATACCAAGATATAGAACTTAGTAGATTCACCTCATTTCCAATGTAGTTTGTTTAGAAAACAAATATCTTCATTGCTGAACACTGTACTGTGTGAAATAAGCCACTTCTGTTCTCGAAATGTGTTGCTTTCCTACAAAGAGCTTTCAGTGCAGGCAGATCAAACATTCCTTGTTTGTGTAAACTACCAAGATGTATAACTTCATAGGTTTGATTCCTTTCTAAAGCAGTTTGTTTAGAAAACAAATATCTTCATAGCCAAACACTGTACTGTGTGAAATTAGCCAGTTCTGTTCTAGAGAAGGATTTGCTTTTCTATGAAGAGGTTTCAGTGCAGTAAGTTCAAACTTTCCTAGTTTGTGTAATCTACTAAAATATACAAGTTACTAGATACGCTGCATTTCTAAAGCAGTTTGTTTAGAAACAAACATCTTCATTGCCAAACACTGTACTGTGTGAAATAAGCATGTTCTGTTCTCGCAATGAATTGCTTTACTACGAGGGGGTTTCAGTCCAGCAACATCAAACTTTCCTAGTTTGTGTGATCTACCCAGATGTACAACTTAGTAGATTCTCTGCATTTCTAAAGTAGTTTGTTTAGAAACAAACATCTTTATTGCCAAATACTATCCTGTGTGAAATAAACCAGTTCTGTTCTCACAATGAGATGCTTTCCTACGAATAGGTTTCAGTGCAGGAAGGTCAAACTTTCCTAGTTTGTGTAATCTACCAAGATGTACAACTTAGTAGATTAGCTTCATTTATAATGTAGTTTGTTTAGAAAACAAACGTCTTCATTGCCAAACAGAGTACTGTGTGAAATATGCTAGTTCTGTTCTCGGAGTGAGTTGCTTTCCTGCGAAGAGGTTTCAGTGCAGGAAGATCAAACTTTCCTAGTTTGTGTAATCTACCAAGATGTATAACTTCATAGATTCGCTTCCTTTCTAAGGTAGTTTGTTTAGAAAACAAACACCTTCATTGACGAACACTGTACTGTGTGAAAAAAGCCAGTTCTTTTCGAAGAAGGAGTTGCTTTTCTACAAAGAGGTTTCAGTGCAGTAAGCTCAAACTTTCCTAGTTTGTGTAATCTACCAAGATGTACAACTTAGTAGATTCGCTTCATTTCTGAAGTAGTTTGTTTAGAAAAAAAATCTTCATTAACGAACACTGTACTGTATGAAATAAGCCAGTTCTGTTCTAAGATGGAGTTGTACTCGTATGAATAAGTTTCAGTGCAGCAAGATCAAACTTTCCTCGTTTGTGTAATCTACCAAGATGCACGACTTAGTAGATTCACTTCATTTCTAACGTAGTTTGTTTAGAATATGAACATGTTCATTGCCAAACACTGTACTGTGTGAAATAGGCCAGTTATGTTCTCACAATGACTTGCTTTCCTAGGAAGAGGTTTCAATGCAGCAAGATCAAACTTTCCTAGATTGTGTAATCTAACAAGATGTACAAATTAGTAGATTCGCTTCATTTCTAAAGTAGTTTCTTTAGAAAACAAAGATCTTCATTGCCGAACACTGTACTGTGTGAAATAAGCCAGTTCTGTTCTGAGAATGAGCTGCTTTCCTAAAGCAGTTTGTTTAGAAAACAAACATCTTCATTGCCGAACATGATACTGCTGAAATAAGCTAGTTCTGTTATTGGAATTAGTTGCTATCCTACGAAGAGGTATAAGTGGAGCAAGATCAAACTTTCCTAGTTTGTGTAATCTAACAAGATGTACAACTTAGTAGATTCGCTTCATTTCTAAAGTAGTTTGTTTAGAAAACAAACATCTTCATTGCCAAACATAGTACTGTGGAAATAAGCCAGTTCTCTTCTAAGAAGGAGTTGCTTTCATACGAAGAGGTTTCAGTGAAGGCAGATCAAACTTTCCTTCTTTACATAGTCTACCAAGATGTACAACTTAGCAGTTTCGTCACTTCATTTCTAAAGTGGTTTGTTTAGAAAACAAACATCTTCATTACCGAACACTGTACTGTATGAAATAAGACAGTTCTGTTCTAAGACAGAGTTGTATTCGTATGAATAAGTTTCAGTGCAGCAAGATCAAAATTTCCTACTTTGTGTAATCTACCAAGATGTACAACTTAGTAAATTTGCTTCATTTCTAATGCAGTTCATTTAGAAAAGAAACATCTTCATTGCCGGACAGTGTACTGTGTGAAATAAGACACTTGTGTTCTTGCAATGAGTTGCTTTCCTAAGAAGAGGTTTCAGTGCAGGAAGATCAAGCTTGCCTAGTGTGTGTAATCTACGAAGATGTACAACTTTGTAGATTCGCTTCATTTCTAAAGCAGTTTGTTTAGAAAACAAACATCTTCATTGCTGAACACTGTACTGTGGAAATAAGCTAATACTGTTCTCAGAATTACTTGTATTCCTACGAATAGGTTTCAGTGCAGCAAGATCAAACTTTCCTAGTTTGTGTAATCTAACAACATGTACAACTTAGTAGATTCGCTTCATTTCTAAAGTAGTTTGTTTAGAAAATAAACATCTTCATTGCCGAACACTGTAATGTGTGAAATGAGCCACTTCTGTTCTTAGAATGAGTTGCTTTTCTAAAGAAGTTTGTTTAGAAAACAAACATCTTCATTGCCGAACACTCTCTTGTGGAAATGAGCTAGTTCTGCTCTTGGAATTAGTTGCTATCCTACGAAGAGGTTTCTGTGGAGCAAGATCAAAATTTCCTACTTTGTGTAATCTAACAAGATGTACAACTTAGTAGATTCGCTTCATTTCTAAAGTAGTTTGTTTAGAAAACAACCATCTTCATTGCCGAACATGGTACTGTGGAAATAAGCCACTTCTGTTCTTAGAAGGAGTTGTTTTCCTACAAAGAGGTTTTCAGTTCAGCAAGATCAAACTTTCCTAGCTTGCGTAATCTACCAAGATGTACAACTTAGTAGATTTGTTTCACTTCTAAAGCAGTGTGTTTAGAAAACAAACATCTTCATTGACGAACACTGTACTGTGTGATATAAGCCAGTTGTGTTCTAAGAAGGAGTTGCTTTCCTACAAAGAGGTTACAGTACAGCAAGATCAAACTTTCCTAGTTTGTGTATTCTATGAAGATGTACAACTTTGTAGATTCGCTTCATTTCTAAAGCAGTTTGTTTAGAAAACAAACATCTTCATTGACAAACACTGTACTGTATAAATAATCCAGTTCTGTTCTTAGAAAGATTTGCTTTCCTACTAAGAGTTTTCAGTGCAGTAAGATCAAAGTTTCCTAGTTTGTGTAATCTACCAAGATGTACAACTTAGTAGATTCGCTTCACTTCTAAAGCCGTTTGTTTAGAAAACAAACATCTTCATTACTGAACATTGTACAGTGTGAATAAGCCAGTTCTGTTGAGCAATGAGTCGCTTTCCTATGAAAAGATTACAGTGCAGCAACATCAAATTTTCCTAGTTTGTGTAATCTACCAAGATATACAACTTAGTAGATTCGCTTCATTTCTAAAGTAGTTTGGTTCACAAGCAAACATCTTCATTGCTGAACATGGTACTGTGTGAAATAAGCCAGTTCTGTTCTAAGAAGGAGTTGCTTTCCTACGAAGAGGTTTCAGTACAGCAAGATCAAACTTTCCTAGTTTGTGTAATCTACCAAGATGTACAACTTAGTAGATTCACTTCATTTCCAAAGCAGTTTGTTTACAAAACAAACATCTTCATTGCCAGACACTGTACTGTGTGAAATAAGACAGTTCTGTTCTCCAAATGAGTTCCTTTCCTAAAAAGAGGTTTCAGTGCAGAAAGGCCAAACTTTCCTAGTTTGTGTAATGTACCAAGGTGTATAACTCAGTAGATTCGCTTCCTTTCTAAAGTAGTTTGCTTAGAAAACTAACATCTTCATTGATGAACACTTTACTGTGGAAATAAGCTAGTTCTGTTATCGGATATAGTTGCTTTCCTACGAAGAGGTTTCAGTGAAGCAAGATCAAACTTTCCTAGTTTGTGTAATCTACCAAGATATACAACTTAGTAGATTTGCTTCATTTCTAAAGTAGTTTTTTTTAGAAAACAAACATGTTCATTGCCAAACACTGTACTGTGTGAAATAAGCCAGTTCTGTTCTAAGAAGGAGTTGCTTTCCCACGAAGATTTTTTGGTACAGCAAGATCAGACTTTCCTATTTTGTGTAATCTACCAAGATGTACAACTTAGTAAATTCGCTTCATTTCTAAAGCAGTTTGTTTAGAAAACAAATATCTTCATTGCCGAACACTCTACTGTGGAAATAAGCTAGTTCTGTTCTCAGAATTAGTTGCTATCCTCCGAAGAGGTTTCAGTGGAGCAAGATCAAACTTTCCTAGTTTGTGTAATCTAACAAGACGTACAACTTAGTAGATTCGATTCATTTCCAAAGTAGTTTGTTTAGAAAACAAACATCTTCATTGCTGAACACTGTAGTGTGTGAAATAAGCCAGTTGTGTTCTCACAATGAGTTGCTTTCCTACGAAGAGGTTTCAGTGCAGCAATGTCAAACATTCCTAGTTAGTGTAATCTACGTTGATGTACAACTTAGTAGATTTGCTTCTTTTCTAAAGCAGTTTGTTTAGAAAACAAACATCTTCATTGCCAAACACTGTACTGTGGGAAATAAGCTAGTTCTGTTCAAAGAAGGAGTTGCTTTCCTACGAAGGGTTTTCAGTGCAGCAAGATCAAACTTTCCTAGTTTGTGTAATCTACCAAGATGTACAACTTAGTAGATTCGCTTCATTTCTAAAGTACTTTGTTTAGAAAACAAACATCTTCATTGCCGAACACTGTACTGTTTGAAATAAACCAGTTCTATTCTTGCAATTAGTTGATTTCCTATGAAGACGCTTCAATGCAGCCAAATCAACCTTTCTTAGTTTGTGTAATCTAACAAGATGTACAATGTAGTAGATTCGCTTCATTTATAAAGCAGTTTGCTTAGAAAACAAACATTTCATTGCCAAACACTGAACTGTGTGTAATAAGCCAGTTCTGTTCTAAGAATGAGTAGCTTTCCTACGAAGAGGTTACAGTGCAGAAAGATCAATCTTTCAAGTTTGTGTAATCTACCAAGATGTACAACTTAGTATATTCGCTTCATTTCTAAAGTAGTTTGTTTAGAAAACAAACATCTTCATTGCCAAACACTGTACTGTGTGAAATAAGCCAATTCTGTTCTAAGAATGAGGTGCTTTCAAACAAAGAGGTTTCAGTGCAGCAAGATCAATATTTCCTAGTTTGTGTAATCTACCAAGATATACAACTTAGTAGATTTGCTTCATTTCTGAAGCAGTTTGCTTAGAAAACAAACATCTTCATTGCCAAACACTGTACTGTGTGAAATAAGCCAGTTTCGTTCAAAGGAGGAGTTGCTTTCCAGTGAAGAGGTTTCAGTGCAGCATGATCAAACTTTCCTAGTTTGTGTAATCTACCAAGATGTATAACTTAGTAGATTCGCTTCATTTCTAAATTTGTTTGTTTAGAAAACAAACGTCTTCATTGCCAAACACTGTACGGTGTGAAATAAGCCAGTTCTGTTCTCGCAATGAGTTGCTTTCCTATGAAGAGTTTTCAGTGCAGGAAGATCAAACTTTCCTAGTTTGTGTAATCTACCAAGATGTACAATTTAGTAGATTTTGCTTCATTTCTAAAAAGTTTGTTTAGAAAAAAAAACATCTTCATTGCCAAACACTGTACGGTGTGAAATAAGCCAGTTCTGTTCTCGCAATGAGTTGCTTTCCTATGAAGAGTTTTCAGTGCAGGAAGATCAAACTTTCCTAGTTTGTGTAATCTACCAAGATATATGATTTACTTGTTTTGCTTCTTTTCTAAAAAAGTTTGCTTTGAAAAAAAAAAAACACCTTCATTGCCGAACACTGTACTGTGTGAAATAAGCCATTTCTGTTCTAAGAAGGAGTTGCTTTCCTTTGAATAGTTTTCAGTGCTGCAAGATCAAACTTTCCTAGTTTGTGTAATCTACCAAGATGTACAACTTAGTAGTTTGTCTTCATTTCTAAAGTAGTTTGTTTAGAAAACAAACATCTTCATTGCCGAACACTGTACTGTGTGAAATAAGCCAGTTCTGTTCTCAGAATGAGTTACTTTCCTACGAAGAGATTTCAGTGCAGCAAGATTTGTCTTCACTTTCCTAGTTTTTGTTTTATCTACCAAGATATACAACTTAGTAGATTACCTTCATTTCTAAAGTAGTTTGTTTAGAAAACAAACATCTTCATTGCCGAACACAATACTGTTGAAATAAGCTAGTTCTGTTATCGGAATTAGTTGCTATCTTACAAATAGGTATCAGTGGAGCAAGATCAAACTTTCCTAGTTTGTGTAATCTAACAAGATGTACAACTTAGTAGATTTGCTTCATTTCTAAAGTAGTTTGTTTAGAAAACAAACATCTTCATTGCTGAACACGGTACTGTGGAAATAAGCCAGTTCTCTTCTAAGAAGGAGTTGCTTTCCTACGAAGAGGTTTCAGTGAAGGCACATCAAACTTTCCTTCTTTACATAGTCTACCAATATGTACAACTTAGTAGTTTCACTTCATTTCTAAAGTAGTTTGTTTAGAAAACAAACATCTTCATTACCGAACACTGTACTGTATGAAATAAGCCAGTTCTGTTCTAAGATGGAGTTGTATTCGTACGAATAAGTTTCAGTGCAGCAAGATCAAAATTTCCTACTTTGTGTAATCTACCAAGATGTACAACTTAGTAAATTCGCTTCATTTCTAAAGTAGTTTGTTTAGAAAACAAACATCTTCATTGCCGAACACTGAAATAAGCCAGTTCTGTTCTAAGAATTAGTTGCTTCCCTCTGAAGAGGTTTTACTGCAGCAAGATTAAGCTTACCTAGTGTGTGTAATCTACCAAGATGTACAACTTAGTAGATTTGCTGCATTTCTAACGTAGTTTGTTTACAAAAAAAATATCTTCATTGCCAAACACGTGAATGTGTGAAGTAAGCCAGTTCTGTTCTAAGAAGAAGTTGCTTTCCTACGAAGAAGTTTCAGTGCAACAAGATCAAACTTTCCTTCTTTGTGTATTCTACCAAGATGTACAATTTAGTCAATTCACATCATTTCCAAAGTAGTTTGTTTGGAAAACAAACATCTTCATTTCCGAACACTTTACTGTGTGAAATAATCCAGTTCCGTTCTAAGAATGTGTTGCTTTCCTACAAAGACTTTTCAGTGCAGCAAGATCAACTTTCCTAGTTTGTGTAATTTACCAAGGTGTACAACTTAGTAGATTTGCTTCATTTCCAAAGTAGTTTGTTTAGAAAACAAACAACTTCATTGCCAAACACTGAACTGTGTGAAATATGCTAGTTCTGTTCTCGGAATGAGTTGCTTTCCTATGAAGAGATTTGAATGCAGCAAGTCCAAACTTAACTAGTTTGTGTAACCTAGCAAGATGTACAACTTAGTAGATTCGCTTCATTTCCAAAGTAGTTTGTTTAGAAAACAAACATCTGCATTGCTTAACACTGTACTATGTGAAATAAGCCAATTTTATTCTCACAATGAGTTGCTTTCCTACAAAGAGGTTTCAGTGCAGGAAGATCAAACTTTCCTAGTTTGTGTAATCTACTAATATGTACAACGTTCTAGATTCGCATCATTTCTAAAGTAGTTTGTTGAGAAAACAAACATCTTCATTGCCGAACGCTGTACTGTGTGAAATAAGGCAGTTCTGTTCAGGCAATGAGTTTCTTTTCTATGAAGAGGTTCCAGTGCAGCAAGATCAAGCTTGCCAAGTGTGAGTAATCTACCAAGGTGTATAACTAAATAGATTCACTTCATTTCTAACGTAGTTTGTTTAGAAAACAAACATCTTCATTGCAGAACACTCTACTGTGTGAAATAAGCCACTTCTGTTTTAGGAAGGAGTTGCTTTCTGAGGAAGAGGTTTCAGTGCAGCAAGATCACACTTTCCTGGTTTCTGTAATCTACCAACATGTACAATTTAGTACATTCGCTTCATTTCTAAAGCACTTTGTCTCAATAACAAACACCTTCATTTCCGAAAACTGTACTGTGGAAATAAACTACTTCAGTTCTCAGAATTAGTTGCTTTCCTATGAAGAGGTTTCGGTGCAGCAAGATCAATCTTCCCTAGTTTGTGTAATCTAACAAGATGTACAACTTAATAGATTAGCTTCATTTTTAAGTATTTTGTTTAGAAAACAAACATTTTCATTGCTGAACACTATACTATGTGAAATAAGCCATTGGTGTTCTAACAATGAGTTGCTTTTCTATGAAGAGTTTAAAATGCAGCAAAATCAAACGTTCATAGTTTGTGTAATCTACCAACATGTTCAACTTAGTAGATTCGCTTGATTTCTAAAGTAGTTTGTTTAGAAAACAAACATCTTCATTGCCGAACACTGTACTGTTTGAAATAAGCCAGTTGTGTTCTAAGAAGGAGTTCCTTTCCTACGAATAGGTTTCAGTGCTGCAAGATCAAACTTTCTGTTTGTGTAATCAACCAAGATGTACAACTTAGTAGATTCGCTTCATTTCTAAAGCAGTTTGTTAAGAATACAAAATCTTCATTGCTGAACACTGTACTGTGGAAATAAGCTAGTTCTATTCTCGTAATTAGTTGCTTTCCTACGAAGTGGTTTCAGTGCAGCAATTTAAACTTTCCTAGTTTGTGAAATCTACCAAGATGTACAACATAGTAGATTAGCTTCATTTCTAAAGTAGGTTATTTAGAAAACAAACATCTTCATCTCCGAGCACTGTACTGTGGGAATAAGCTAGTTCTGTTCTCGGAATTAGTTGCTTTCCTACGGAGAGGTTTCAGTGCAGCATGATCAAAGTTTCCTATTTTGTGTAATGTACCAGGATTTACTACTTAGTAGATTCGCTTCATTTCAAAAGTAGTTTGTTTAGAAAACAAACATCTTCATCGCCGAACACTGTACTGTGTTAAATAAGCCAGTTCTGTTCTCGCAATGAGTTGCTTTCCTACGAAGAGGATTCAGTGTAGCAAGGTTAAACGTTCCTATTTTGTGTAATCTATGAAGAAGTACAACATCAGAGATTCGCTTCATTTATTAAGCAGTTTATTTAGAAAACAAACACCTTCATTGCAGAACACTACACTGGAAATAAGGTAGTTCTGTTCTAGGAATTAGATTCTTTCCTACGAAGAGGTTTCAGTGCAGCAAGATCAAACTTTCCTAGTTTGTGTAATCTACCAAGATGTTCAACTTAGGAGATTCGCTTCATTTCTACAGTCGTTTGTTTATAAAATTAAGCCCTTTATTGCCGAACACTGTACTGTGTGAAATAAGCCAGTTCTGCTCTAAAAATGTGTTGCTTTTCTATGAAGACTTTTCAGTGCAGCAATATCCAACTTTCCTAGTTTGTGTAATCGACCAAGATAACAACTTAGTAGATTTGCTTCATTTCTAAAATAGTTTGTTTAGAAAAGAAACATCTTCATTACTGAACAGTGTACTGTGTGAAATAAGTCCGTTCTCTTCTAAGAAGGAGTTACTTTCCTATGAAGAGTTTTCAGTGCAGCAAGATCAAGCTTGCCTAGTGTGTGTAATCTACCAAGATGTACAACTTAGTAGAATCGCTTCATTTCTAACGTAGTTTGTTTAGAAAACAAACATCTTCATTGCCGAACACACTACTGTGTGAAATAAGAGAGTTCTGTTCTAAGAAGGAGTTCCTTTCCTACAAAAAATTTTCAGTGCAGGAAGATCAAACTTTCCCACTTTTTGTAATCTAGTAAGATGCACAACTTAGTAGATTCACTTAATTTCTAACGCAGTTTGTTTAGGAAACAAACATCTTCATTGCTGAACACTGTACTGTGGAAATAAGCTACTTCTGTTCTGGGAATTCGTTGCTTTCTTATGAAGAGGTTTCAATGCAGCAATATCAAACTTATCTAGTTTTCATAATCTACCAAGATTTACAACTTAGTACATTCGCTTCCTTTCTAAACTAGTTTTTTTAGAAAACAAAAATCTTCATTGCTGAACACTGTACTGTGTGAGTTAAGGAGTTCTGTTCTCGCAATGAGTTGCGTTTCTACGAAGAGGTTTCAGTGCAGGAAGATCAAATTTCCCAGTTTGTATAATCTAGCAAGACGTATAACTTACTAGATTCCCTTCATTTTGAAAGTAGTTTATTTAGAAGACAAACACCTTCATTGCTGAAACCTGTACTCAGTGAAATGAGCAAGTTCTGTTCTAAGAAGGAGTTGCTTTTCTACGAAGAGGTTTCAGTGCAGCAAGATCAAACTTTCCTAGTTTGCGTAATCTACCAAGACGTACAACTTAGTAGATTCACTTCATTACCAAAGTCGTTTGTTTAGAAAACAAATATCTTCATTACCGAACACTGTACTGTGTGAAATAAGTCAGTTCTGTTCTAAGAAGGAATTGCTTTCCTACAAATAGGTTTAAGTGCAGCAAGATCAAACTTTCCTAGTTTGTGTAATCTACCCAGATGTACAACTTAGTAGATTTGCTTCATTTCTAAAGTAGTTTTTTTTTAAGTAAAACAAACATCTTCATTTCACACTGTACTGTCTGAAATAAGCCAGTTCTGTTCTCGCAATGAGTTGCTTTCCTTCGAAGGGGTTTTAATGCAGCAAGATCAAACTTTCCTAGTTTGTGTAATCTACCAAGCTGTATAACTTAGTAGATTCTCTTCATTTCTAAAGTAGTTTGTTTAGGAAACAAACATCTTCATTACCGAACACTGTACTGTGTGAAGTAAGCCAGTTCTGTTCTAAGAATGAGTTACTTCCCTACGAAGAGATTTCAGTGCAGCAAGATCAAGCTTGCCTACTGCTTGTTATCTACCAAGATATACAACTTAGTAGATTACCTTCATTTCTAACGTAGTTTGTTTAAAAAACAAACATCTTCATTGCTGAAAACTCTCCTGTGTGAAATAAGCCAGTTCTGTTCTAAGAAGGAGTTGCTTTCCTATGAATAGGTTTCAGTGCTGGTAGATCAGACTTTCCTAGTTTATGTAATCTACCAAGATGTACAACTTTGTAGATTCCCTTCATTTCTAAAGTAGTTTTTTAGAGAAGGTCCTGTGGGCTGCTGAGAATGTGTAATCTGTAGATTTTGGGTGGAATGTTCTGTATATGTCTGTTAGGTCCAGTTGCTCTATGGTGTTGTTGAGCTCTCTTACTTCTCTATTAATTTTCTGTTTGGATGATCTATCCATTGTTGATAGTGGAGTATTGAAGTCCCCGACTATGATGGTGTTGGTGTTTATTTCTGTTTTGTTGCCAAGTAGAGTTTGCTTTATGAATTGCGGTGCACCTGTGTTTGGTGCATAAATATTGATGATTGTGATATCCTCTTGTTGGATCGTTCCCTTAATAAGTAAGAAGTGGCCTTCTTTGTCTGTTTTGGTTACTTTTGGTTTTAAGTCTATTTTATCTGATATAAGTATATCTATGCCTGCTTTTTTCTTATTTGTGTTTGCTTGGAATATCATTTTCCACCCTTTTACCCTGAGAATGTGTCTGTCTTTAGTGGTGAGGTGGGTTTCTTGAAGACAGCAAATTGAGGGGTCCAGTTTTCTGATCCACCCTGTTAGCTTATGTCTTTTGATGGGTGAATTAAGGCCATTAATATTCAGAGATATAATTTTGAGGTTTGATTTAATCCCTGCCATATGGTGGTGGGTTGTGGTCTTTGTGTTTTTATTTTTTTGGTTAATATGGACTGCTTCTTGGGGGCTCTTGAGATTGGTT
Organism: Orientallactaga sibirica; assembly: GCA_036365145.1. Lineage (NCBI taxonomy): Eukaryota > Metazoa > Chordata > Mammalia > Rodentia > Dipodidae > Orientallactaga > Orientallactaga sibirica. The sequence goes on from JAEOAD010002089.1 coordinate 52,090, forward strand.
ATTTGTTTCTTCTGTGTGGAGAATTCCCTGAAGTATTTTCTGTAGGTTTGGCTTTGTGTTCATGTAGTTGTAAAGATGATTTTTATCGTGGAACGTTTTTCTTTCACCATCTATTATGAGGGATACTTTTGCTGGGTAGAGTAGTTGGGGCTGGAAGCCATGGGTTCTTAGATTTTGTAGTGTTCCATTCCAGGCCCTTCTGGCTTTTAGGGTTTCCATTGAGAAGTCTGTGGTAATTCTAATGGGGTTCCCTTTATATGTAATGTGCTGTTTTTCCCTGGCTGCTTTTAGGATTTTCTCTTTGTACTTGATGTTTAGAGTCTTAAAGATAATGTGTCTTGGAGAATTTCTTCTTTGGTCCAATCTGTTTGGAGTTCTGGTAGCTTCTTGTAATTTGATGGGATTTTCTTTTGAGAGAGCGGGAAAGTTTTCTTCAATTATTTTGTTGAATAAGCTTTCCATTCCTTTGGTCAGTGTTTCTTCCCCCTCTTTAATACCCATGATCCTAATGTTTGGACACTTAAGGTTGTTCCACATTTCCCTCATGTTCTGTTCACAGAAATTTTTGAACTTGTTAAAATTTTTGGACTCACGAACTGTTTCTTCTGTTTTGTCTTCCAGTTCTGAGTTTCTGTCTGCCACTTGATTTACTCTGTTCTTAAGAGCTTCTATAGAGTTTTGGGCTTGTTCAATTTGGTTCATATTTTCTATGGTTTTTTTATGTATAGTTTCCATCCCTCTGTCTAGTTCCCTTTTTGTGTCATTTTCCGACTTTCTTAATGCTTCTTCAAGTTCATCTTTGCATTTCTTTATGTCTTCATTGAACTTAGCCAGCTGGTTATTGAGGGCCTCTTTTTTTTCATTCTCCTTCAAATCATTTAACTGTCTTTGGAGCCCTTCCTGGTTCCTTTCTATTAGGTCTAATCTAGCAAGGATACCATTCATACAGTTGTTGGCTCTTTGTTGAGTTTCTGAGAGTTGTGCTATTTGCTTGGCCAGGGTTGCATAGCTTGTCTCTTCATTTTGGGGTTCTGATTCTATTGTCTGTTCTGTGCTTTGATTTGAGACATCCTTTGCAGGACTGGGTAGTGTAACTGGATTCACTTGCATCTGGTTTTTCATGCTATTCCTTTTTCTCTGTAGTCTGCCCATAGCAATGGTTCAGAAGCCTTGTGTATGAAATGTAATGTAAGCCTACTGCCCTGGGGTGGGGTGGGGTGGGGTGCAGTGGTGATTGTCTGGGCATTGGTCCCTGGAGTTCTGCCGGCTGGGGTGGGGGTCACTGGCCTGCTGGCCTGTGTTCCTTTTGGAGGTGGGAGGGGTAGGGGAGCACAGCCACCCTAGTTGAGCTCAGGCAGGGTAGGGCAGGGACACTGGCTTACTTCCCTGGTTTCCTGATCTGCCCCGGGAGGGGAATAATGGCACCTGATTGATGCGGGCGTCCCAGCGGTCACTCGGACCGGGAGGGGCCACTGCACCTCAGGGAGGTGATGCGGACGTCCCAGCGGTTACTGAGACTGCCACGGTCCACCAGGCTCTGGCTGGCAATGGCCGGCGGTTTGGGTCACCCCCGCCCAGGAGGACCTAACCCACAGTGTTCCCTGTCCTAGAGCGTGGGAATCAGTGGATTCCTTATTTTTTCACCCAGGAGGGGCCACTGCACCTCAGGGAGGTGATGCCAGTGTCCCAGCGGTTACTCGGACTGGGAGGGGCCGCTGTGCCTCAGGGAGGTGATGCGGACGTCCCGGCAGTTACTCGGACTGCCAGGGTCCACCAGGCTCTGGCTGGTAATGGCCGGCAGTTTGGGTCACGCCCACCCAGGAGGACCTAACCCGCGGTGTTCCCTGTCCTAGAGCATGGGAATCAATGGATTCCTCATTTTTTCACCCGGGAGGGGCCACTGCTCCTCAGGGAGGTGATGCGGACATCCTAGCAGTTACTCGGACTGCCAGGGTGCGCCAGGCTGTGGCTGGTAATGGCCGGTGGTTTGGGTCACCCCCACCCAGGACGACCTAACCCACGGTGTTCCCTGTCCTAGAGCGTGGGAATCAGTGGATTCCTTATTTTTTCACCCAAGAGGGGCCACTGCACCTCAGGGAGGTGATGCCGGTGTCCCAGCGGTTACTAGGACCGGGAGGGGCTGCTGTGCCTCAGGGAGGTGATGCGGACGTCCCAGCAGTTACTCGGACTGGGAGGGGCTGCTGTGGCTCAGGGAGGTGATGTAATGTCCCAGTTTGGGTCACACTGCCAGGGTCCGCCAGGCTCTGGCTGGTAATGGCCGGCGGTTTGGGTCACACCCTCCCAGGAGGACCTAACCCACGGTGTTCCCTGTCCTAGAGCATGGGAATCAGTGGATTCCTTATTTTTTCACCCACCCCCTCCCTCTGGCAGCATGCAAAGGCCAGCAAACCCTTTCAGCAATCTTTTTAAAAGCTTAAAAGTCTTGCTTTTACTTCCCTGTAAGGTGAGGTGGAGTTAGGTGGACGCCATCTTCCCTAAAGTAGTTTTTTTTTTTTTATAAAACAAACAACTTCATTGCCGTACACTGTACTGTGTAAAATAAGCCAGTTCTGTTCTCGCAATGAGTTGCTTTCCTACGAAGAGTTTTCAGTGCAGCAAGATCAAATTTTCCTAGTTTGTGTAATTTACCAAGATGTACGACTTAGTAGATTAGCTTCATTTCTGAAGTAGTTTGTTTAGAAAACAAACATCTTCATTACCCAATGATGTAGTGTGTGAAATAAGCCAGTTGTGTTCTAAGAAGGAGTTGCTTTCCTACGAATAGTTTTTAGTGCAGCAAGATCAAACTTTCCTAGTTTTCGTAATCTACAAAGATGTACAACTTAGTAGATTCGCTTCATTTCTAAAGTAGTTTGTTTAGAAAATGAACATCTTCAACACTGAACACTGTACTGTTTGAAATAAGCCAGTTCTGTTCTAAGAATGAGTTGCTTCCCTACCAAGAGTTTTCAGTGCATCAAGATCAAGTTTGCCTAGTGTGTGTAATCTACCAAGATGTATAACTTAGTAGTTTCGCTTAATTTCAAACGTAGTTTGTATAGAAAACAAACATCTTCGTTGGCGAACACTCTACTGTGTGAAATAAGCCAGTTCTGTTCTAAGAAGGAGTTGTTTTCCTAGGAATAGGTTTGACTGCAGCAAGATCAAACTTTCCTAGTTTGTGTAAACTACCAAGATGTACAACTTAGTAGATTCGCTTCTTTTCTAAAGCAGTTTGTTTAGAAAACAAACATCTTCATTGCCTAACAGTGTACTGTGTGAAATAAGCCAGTTTTGTTCTAAGAATGAGTTGCTTTCCTACGAAGAGGTTTCAGTGCAGCAAGATCAAACTTTCCTAGTTTTTGTAATCTACCAAGATGTACAAGTTAGTAAATTCACTTCATATCTAAGAAGTTTGTTTAGGAAACAAACATCTTCATTACTGAACACTGTACTGTGTGAAATAAGCAAGTTCTGTTCTAAGAAGGAGTTACTTTCCTACGAATAAGTTTCAGTGCAGAAAGATCAAACTTTCCTAGTTTGTGTAATCCACCAAGACGTACAACTGAGTAGATTGGCTTCATTTCTAAAGTAGTTTGTTTAGGAAACAAACATCTTCATTGCCGTACATTGTACTGTGTGAAATAAGCCAGTTCTGTTCTCGCAATCAGTTGCTTTCCTACGAAGGGTTTTCAGTGCAGCAATGTTAAACTTTCCTAGTTTGTGTAATCTACGAAGATATACAACTTAGTAGCTTTGATTCATTTCTAAAGTAGTTTGTTTAGAAAACAAACATCTTCATTGCTGAACAGCGTACTGTGTGAAATAAGCCATTTCTGTTTTCGCAATGGGTTGCTTTCCTATGATGGTGTTTCAGTGCAACAAGATCAAACTTTCCTAGTTTGTGTAATCTACCAAGATGTACTACTTCATAGATTCGCATCATTTCTAACGTAGTTTGTTTAGAAAACAAACATCTTCATTGCTGAACACTGTACTGTGTGAAATAAGCCAGTTCTGTTCTCTCAATGAGTTGCTTTTCTACGAAGGAGTTTCAGTGCAGCAAGATCAAACTTCCCTAGTTTGTGTAATCTACTAAGATGTACAAAATAGTAGATTTGCTTCATTTCTAAAATAGTTTGTTTAAAAAATAAACATCTTCATTACTGAACACTGTATTGTGTGAAATAAGCCAGTTCTGTTCTATGAATGAGTTGCTTTCCTACGAAGAGGTGACCGTGCTTCAAGATCAAACTTTCCTAGTTTGTGTATTCTAGCAAGATGTACAACTTAGTAGATTTGCTTCATTTCTAACGTAGTTTATTTAGAAAACAAACATCTTCATTGCCTCACACTGTACCATGTGAAATAAGCCAGTTCTGTTCTAAGAATGAGTTCCTTTTATGTTAAGACGTTACACTACACCAAGATCAAACTTTCATATTTTGTGTAATCTACCAAGATGTACATCTTAGTAAATTCGCTTCTTATCTAAAATAATTTGTTTAGAAAACAAACATCTTCATTTCACACTGTACTGTGTGAAATAAGCCAGTTCTGTTCTTGCAATGAGTTGCTTTCCTTCGAAGGGTTTTTAATGCAGCAAGATCAAACTTTCCTAGTTTGTGTAATCTACCAAGATGTACATCTTAGTAAATTCGCTTCTTATCTACAGTAATTTGGTTAGAAAACAAACATCTTCATTGCGGAACACTCTACTGTGTGAAATAAGCTAGTTCTGTTCTTGCAATGAGTTGCTTTCCTACGAAGAGGTTTCAGTACATCAAGATCAAACTTTCCTAGTTTGTGAAATCTACCAAGATGTACAACTTACTAGATTCTCTTCATTTCTAAAGCCATTTGTTTAGAAAAAAAACATATTCATTGCGAATACTTTACTGTGGAAATAAGCTAGTTCTGTTCTCGGAATTAGTTGCTTTCCTACAAAGAGTTTTCAGTGCAGCAAGATCACAGTTGTGCAGTTTGTGTAATCTACCAAGATGTACAACTTAGGAGATTTGCTTCATTTCTAAAGTAGTTTGTTTAGAAAAATAACATCTTCAATGCTGAACACTGTACTGTGTGAAATAAGCCAGTTCAGTTCTCGCAATGAGTTGGTTTGCTACGAAGAGGTTTCAGTGCAGGAAGATCAAACATTCCTAGTTTGTGTAATCTACCAAGATGTACAACTTAGTAGATTCACTTCATTTCCAAAGTAGTTTGTTTAGAAAACAAATATCTTTATTTCCATACACTGTACTGTTGAAATAAGCTAGTTCTGTTCTAGGAATTAGTTGCTTTCCTAGGAAGAGGTTTCAGTGCAGCAAGATCAAACTTTCCTAGATTGTGTAATCTACCAAGATGTATATCTATGTAGATTCACTTCATTTCTAAAGTAGTTTGTTTAGAAAACAACCATCTTCATTGCTGAACACTGTACTGTGTGAAGTAAACCAGTTCTGTTCTAAGAAGGAGTTGCTTTTCTATGAAGAGGTTTCAGTGCAGCAGGATCAAACTTTCCGAATTTGAGTAATATAACAAAATGTACAACTTAGTAGATTCGCTTACTTTCTAAAATATTTTGTTTAGAAAACAAATACCTTCAGTGCCGAACACTGTTCTGTGTGAAATAAGCCAGTTCTGTTCTAAGAAGGAGTTGCTTTTCTTCCAAGAGATTTCAGTGAAGCAAGATCAAACTTTCGTAGTTTGTGTAAACTACCAAGATGTACAACTTAGTATATTCGCTTCATTACTAAAGTAGTTTGTTTAGAAAACAAACATCTTCATTAGAGAACACTGTACTGTGTGAAACAAGCCAGTACTATTCTAAGAAGGAGTTGCTTTCCTATGAAAAGGTTTCAGCACAGCAAGATCAAACTTTCCTAGTTTGTGTAATCTACCAAGATGTACAACTTAGTAGATTCGCTTCATTTGTAAAGTAGTTTGTTTAGGAAACAAACATTTTCATTGCCATACACTGTACTGTGTGAAATATGCGAGTTCTGTTCTAAGAAGGAGTTGCTCTTCTTTAAAAAGGGTTGAGTGCAGCAAGTTCAAACTTTCCTACTTTGTGTAATCAAACAAGATGTACAACTGAGTAGATGCGCTACAATTCTAAAGAAGTTTGTTTAGAACACAAACGTCTTCATTACCTAACAATGTGTGGTGTGAAATAAGCCAGTTCTCTTCTTGCAATGAGTTGCTTTCTTATGAAGAGGTTTAAGTGCAGCAAGATTAAACTTTTCTAGTATGTGTAATCTATGAAGATGTACAACATAGTAGATTCACTTCGATTCTAAAGCAGTTTGTTTAGAAAACAAACACCTTCAGTGCTGAACACTGTACTGTGAAACAAGCCAGTTATTTTCTAAGAAGGAGTTGCTTTTCTACGAAGAGGTTTCAGTGCTGCAAGATCAAACTTTCCTAGTTTGTGTAAGATACCAGGATATACATCTTAGAAGATTCGCTTCATTTCTAATGTAGTTTGTTTAAAAAACAAAACTCTTCATTGCCGAACACTGTACTGTGTGAAATAAGCCAGTTCTGTTCTAAGAAGGAGTTGCTTTCCTACGAATAAGTTTCAGTGAAGCAAGATCAAACTTTCCTAGTTTGTGTAATCTACCAAGATGTGCAACTTAGTAGGTTCGCTTCTTTTCAAAAGTAGTTTATGTAGAAAACAAACATCTTCATTGCCGAACACTGTAGTGTGTGAAATAAGCCAGTTCTGTTCTATGAAGAAGTTGGTTTCCTTTGAAGAGGTTTCAGTGCAGCAAGATCAAACTTTCCTACTTTGCAAAATGTACCAAGATGTACACCTTAGTAGATTTGCTTCATTTCAAAATTACTTTGTTTAGAAAGCAAACATCGTCATTGCCGAAGAGTGTACGGTGGAAATAAGCTAGTTCTGTTCTAAGAAGGAGTGGCTTCCCTACTAAGAGGTTTCAGTGCAGCAAGATCAAACTTTCCTAGTATGTGTAATTTAACAACATATAAAACTAAGTAGATTTGCTTCATTACTAAAGTAGTTTGTTTAGAAATAAAACATCTTCATTGCTGAACACTATATTGTGTGAAATAAGCCAGTTCTGTTGTAAGAATGAGTTGCTTTCCTACAAAGAGGTTTCAGTGTAGCAAGATCAACCTCTCCTAGTTTGTGTAATCTACCAAGATGTACAACTTAGTAAATTCGCTTCATTTCCAAAGTAGTTTGTTTAGAAAACAAACATCTTTATTGCCAAACACTTTACTGTGTGGAATAAGCCAATTCTGTTCTTGCCCTGAGTTGCTTTCCTACGAAGAGGTTTCGGTGCAGCAAAATCAAACTTTCCTACTTTGTATAATCTACCAAGGTGTACAACTTACTAGATTCTTTTCATTTCTAAACCAGTTTGTTCAGAAAACAAACATATTCATTGCTGAATACTTTACTGTGGAAATAAGCTAGTTCTGTTCTCGGATTTAGTTGCTTTCCTACAAAGAGTTTTCAGTGCAGCAAGATCAAGCTTGCATAGTTTGTGTAATCTACTAAGATGTACAACTTAGTAGATTTGCTTCATTTCTAAAGTAGTTTGTGTAGAAAAATAACATCTTCAATGCCAAACACTGTACTGTGTGAAATAAGCCAGTTCAGTTCTCTCAATGAGTTGCTTTACTACGAAGAGGTTTTAATGCAGGAAGATCAAACTTTCCTAGTTTGTGTGATCTACCAAGATGTACAACTTAGAAGATTCGATTCATTTCTAAAGTAGTTTGTTTAGAATACAAACATCTTCATTGCCGAACACTGGTCTGTGTGAAAAAGCTGGTTCTGTGCTAAGAATATGTTGCTTTCTTACGAAGAGGTTACCGTGCAGTAATATCAAACTTTCCTAGTTTGTGTAATGTACCAAGATGTACAACTTAGTAGATTCGCTTCACTTCTAAAGTAGTTTGTTTAGAAAACAAACATCTTCATTGCCGAACACTGTACTGTGTGAAATAAGCCAGTTCTGTTCTAAGAATGAGTTGCTTTCATATGAAGAGATTTCAGTGCAGCTATCTAAAATTTGCCTAGTGTGTGTAATCTACCAAGATATACAACTTAGTAGATTCGCTTCATTTCTAAAGCAGTTTTTTTAGAATACAAACATCTTCATTGCTGAACCCTGTACTCTCTGTAATAAGCTAAATCTGTTCTAAGAAGGAGTTTCTCTCCTACCAAGAGGTTTCAGTACAGCAAGATCAAACTTTCTTAGTTTGTGTAATCTACCAAGATGTACAACTTAGTAGATTTGCTTCATTTGTAAAGTAGTTTGTTTAGAAAACAAACATCTTCATTGCCGAACACTGTACTGTGGAAATAAGCTAGTTCTGTTCTAGGAATTAGTTGATTTCCTACGGAGAGGTTTCAGTGTAGGAAGATCAAGCTTTCCCAGTTTGTGTAATCTAACAAGATGTACAAATAAGTAGATTCATTTCACATCTAAAGTAGTTTGTTTAGAAAACAAAAATCTTCATTGCCGAACATTGTACTGTGTGAAATAAGCCAGTTATGTTCTAAGAAGGAGTTGCTTTTCTATGAAGAGGTTTCAGTGCAGCAACATCAAATTTTCCTGGTTTGTGTAATCTACCAAGATGTACAGCTACGTAGATTTGCTACATTTCTTAAGTAGTTTGTTTAGAAAACAAACATCTTCATTCCCGAATGATTTACTGTTTGAAATAAGCCAGTTCTGTTCTAAGAAGGAGTTGCTTTCCTAAGAATAGGTTTCAGTGCAGCAAGATCAAACTTTCCTAGTTTGTGTAATCTACCAAGATGTACAACATAGTAGATTCGCTTCATTTCTAAAGTAGTTAGTTTAGAAAACAAACATCTTCATTGCCGAACACTGTACTCTGTGAAATAAGCTAGTTCTGTGCTAAGAATGATTCGCTTCCCTATGAAGAGGTTTCAGTGGAGAAAGATGAAGCTTGCCAAGTTTGTGTAATCTACCAAGATGTACAACTTAGTAGATTCGCTTCATTTCTAACATAGTTTGTTTAGAAAACAAACATCTTCATTGCCGAACACTGTACTGTGTGAAATAAGCTAGTTCTGTGCTAAGAATGATTCGCTTCCCTATGAAGAGGTTTCAGTGGAGAAAGATGAAGCTTGCCAAGTTTGTGTAATCTACCAAGATGTACAACTTAGTAGATTCAACTTCATTTCTAAATAGTTTGTTTAGAAAACAAACATCTTCATTTGAACACTGTACTGTGTGAAATTAGTTCTGTTCTAAGAATGAACTTTTCCCTATGAAGAGGTTTCAACAAGATCTTTCAGTTTGTGTAATCTACCAAGATGTACAACTTAGTAGATTGCTTCATTTCTAAAATAGTTTGTTTGAAAACAAACATCTTCATTGCCAAAACTGTACTGTGTGAAATAAGCTAGTTCTGTGCTAAGAATGATTCGCTTCCCTATGAAGAGGTTTCAGTGGAGAAAGATGAAGCTTGCCAAGTTTGTGTAATCTACCAAGATGTACAACTTAGTAGATTCGCTTCATTTCTAACATAGTTTGTTTAGAAAACAAACATCTTCATTGCCGAACACTGTACTGTGTGAAGTAAGCCAGTTCTGTTCTAGCAATCAGTTGCTTTCCTATGAAGGGATTTCAGTGCAGTAAGAACAAACTTTCCTCGTAAACTTGATTCATTTCTAAAGCAGTTTATTTGGAAAAGAAACATCTTTATTGCTGAACACTGTACTGTAGAAATAAGCTAGTTCTGTTCTCGGAATTAGTTGCTGTCCTACGAAGAGGTTTCTGTGCAGCAAGATCAAGCGTTCCTAGTTTGTGTAATCTTACAAGATGTTCAACGTAGTAGATTCACTTCATTTCTAAAGTAGTTTGTTTAGAAAACAAACATCTTCATTGCCGAACACTGTACTGTCGAAATAAGCTAGTTCTGTTCTAAGAATTCGTTGCTTTCTTAGGAACAGGTTTCAGTGCAGCAAGGTCAAACTTTCCTAGTTTGTGTAATCTATGAAGAAGTACAATTTAGTAGATTTCCTTTCTTTCTAAAGTGGTTTGTTTAGAAAACAAACATCTTCATTGCTGAACACTGTACTGTGTGAAATAAGCCAGTTCTATTCTTGCAAGGAGTTGCTTTCCTACGAAGAGGTTTCAGTGCAGGAAGATCAAACTTTTCTAGTCTTTATAATCCACCAAGATGTATAACTTACTAGATTCGCTTCATTTCTAAAGTAGTTTATTTACAAAACAAATACCTTCATTGCCGAACACCATACTGTGTGAAATAAGCCAGTTCTGTTCCCGCAATGAGTTGCTTTCCTAAGAAGACGTTTCATTGCAGCAAGATCAAACTTTCCTAGTTTGTCTAATGTAACAACATATACAACTTAGTAGATTCGCTTCATTTCTAAAGTTGTTTGTTTAGAAAACAAACATCTTCATTGCCGAACACTGTACTGTCTGAAATAAGCCATTTCTATTATCGCAATGAGTTGCTTTCCTACAAAGGGGTTTCAGTGTAACAAGATAAAACTGTCCTTCTTTGTGTATTCTACCAAGGTGTAAAACTTAGTGGATTCGCATCATTTCCAAATTAGTTTGTTTAGAAAACAAACATCTTCATTTCCAAACACGGTACTGTGTGAAATAAGCCAGTTCCATTCTAAGAATGCGTTGCTTTCCTACAAAGACTTTTCAGTGCAGCAAGATCAACTTTCCTAGTTTGTGTAATTTACCAAGGTATACAACTTAGTAGATTCGCTTCATTTCCAAAGTAGTTTGTTTAAAAAACAAACAACTTCATTGACAAACACTGTACTGTGTGAAATATGCTAGTTCTGTTCTCGGATTGAGTTGCTTTCCTATAAAGAAGTTTGAATGCAGCAAGTCCAAACTTAACTAGTTTCCTGTAACCTACCAAGATGTACAACTTAGTAGAGTCGCTTCATTTCCAAAGTAGTTTGTTTAGAAAACAAACATCTTCATTGCTTAACACTGTACTGTGTGAAATAAGCCAATTTTTTTCTCACAATGAGTTGCTTTCCTACAAAGACTTTTCAGGAGAGCAAGATCAAACTTTCCTAGGTTGTGTAATCTACCAACACGTACAAGGTGCTAGGTTCGCTTCATTTCTAAAGTGGTTTGTTTAGAAAACAAACATCTTCATTGCTGAATGCTGTACTGTGTGAAATAAGGCAGTTCTGTTCTCGCAATGAGTTGCCTTTCTACGAAGAGGTTCCAGTGCAGCAAGATCAAGCTTGCCTAGTGTGTGTAATCTACCAAGATGTTCAACTTAGTAGATTTGCTTGACTTCTAAAGTAGTTTGTTTAGACAACAAACATCTTCATTGCTGATCACTGTACTGTGTGAAATAAGCCAGTTGTGTTCTAAGAAGGCATTCCTTTCCTACGAGTAGGTTTCAGTGCTGCAAGATCACACTTTCCTAGTTTGTGTAATCTACCAAGATGTACAACTTAGTAGATTCTCTTCATTTCTAAAGCAGTTTGTTTAGAATACAAAATCTTCATTGCCAAACACTGTACTGTGGGAATAAGCTAGTTCTATTCTCATAATTAGTTGCTTTCCTACGAAGTGGTTTCAGTGCAGCAACTTAAACTTTCCTAGTTTGTGTAATCTAACAAGATGTACAACGTAGTAGATTAGCTTCATTTGTAAAGTAGGTTATTTAGAAAACAAACATCTTCATCGCCGAACACTGTCCTGGTGAAATAAGCCAGTTGTTTTCTCTCAATGAATTGCTTTCTACAATGAGGTTTCAGTGCAGGAAGATGAAACTTTCCTAGTTTGTGTAATCTACCAAGATGTACAATGTACTAGATTCGTTTCATTTGTAAAGTAATTTGTTTAGAAAACAAACGTCTTCATTACTGAACACTGTACTGTGTGAAATAAGCCAGTTCTATTCTAAGAAGGATTTCCTTTCCTACTAATAGGTTTCAGTGCAGCAAGATCAAACTTTCCTAGTTTGTGTAATCTACCAAGACTTACAACTGAGTAGATTCACATCATTTGTAAAGTAGTTTGTTTAGAAAACAAACATCTTCATTGCCGAATGTTTTACTGTGTGAAATAAGGCAGTTCTGTTCTCATAATGAGTTGCTTTCCTAGGAAGAGGTTTCAGTGTAGCAAGATCAAACTTTCCTAGTTTTTGTAATCTACCAAGATGTAAAACTTAGTTGATTCACTTCATTTCTAAAGTAGTTTGTTTAGAAAACAAACATCTTCATTGCCGAACACCATACTGTGTGAAACAAGCCAGTTCTGTTCCCGCAATGAGTTGCTTTCCTAAGAAGAGGTTTCATTGCAGCAAGGTCAAACTTTCCTAGTTTGTGTAATCTACCACCTTGTACAACTTAGTAGATTCATTTCATTATTAAAGCAGTTTGTTTCGGAAAAAAAAAATCTTCATTTCTGAACACTTTACTGTGTGAAATAAGCTAGTTCTGTTTTCAGAATTAGCTGCTTTCCTACGAAGAGGTTTAATTGCAGCAAGATCAAACTTTCTTAATATCTGTAATCTAACAAGATGTACAACTTAGTAGATTCGCTTCATTTCTAAAGTAGTTGGTTTAGAAAACAAACACCTTCATTCCAGAACCCTGTACTGTGTGAAATAAGCCAGTTCTGTTCTTAGAAGGAGTTTCTTTTCTACGAATAGGTTTCAGTGCAGAAAGATCAAACTTTCCTAGTTTGTGTAATCTACCAAGATATACAAAGTAGTAGATTCACTTCATTTCTAAAGTAGTTTGTTTAGAAAACAAACAACTTAGGTTACCGAACACTGTACTGTATGAAAAAAGCCAGTTCTGTTCTCGCAATGAGTTGCTTTCCTACAAAGGGGTTTCAGTGCAGCAAGATCAAATTTGCCTAGTATGTGTAATCAACCAAGATGTACAACTTAGTATATTTGCTTCATTTCTAAAGTTATTTGTTTAAAAAACAAACATATTCATTGCTGAACACTGTACTGTATGAAATATGCTAGTTCTGTTCTTGGAATGAGTTGCTTTCCTACGAAAGGGTTGAGTGCAGCAAGTTCAAACGTTCCTACTTTGTGTAATCTACCAAGATGTACAACTTGGTAGATTTGCTTCATTTCTAAAGTAGTTTGTTTATAAAACAAACATCTTCATTGCAGAACACTGTACTGTGTGAAATAAGCCAGTTCTGGTCTAAGAAGGAGTTGCTTTCCTACGAAGAGGTTTCAGTGTCGGAAGATTAAACTTTCCTAGTTTGTGTAATCTACCAAGATGTACAACTTAGTAGATTTCCTTCATTTCTAAAGCAGTTTGTTTAGAAAACAAACATCTTCATTGCTATACACTGTACTGTGTGAAATAAGCTAGTTCTGTTCTCGGAATTAGTCGATTTCTTACCAAGAGTTTTCAGTACAGCAAGATCAAACATTCGTAGTTTGTGTAATCTACCAACATGTACAACTTAGCAGATTCACTTCATTTCTAACGTAGATTGTGTAGAAAACAACCATATTCATTGCCAAACACTGTACTGTGTGAAATAAGGTAGTGCTGTTATAAGAATGAGTTCATTTCCTATGAATAGTGTTGTGTGTAGCAAGTTCAAACTTTCCTAGTTTGTGTAATCTACCAAGGTGTACAACTTAGTAGATTGTCTTCATTTCTAATGGAGTTTGTTAAGAAAACAATGATCTTCATTGCCGAACACTGTACTGTATTAAATAAGGTAGTTCTGTTTTCAGAATGAGGTGCTTCCCTACGAACCGGTTTCAGTGAAGCAAGATCAAGCATGCCTTATGTGTGTAATTTACCAAGATGTACAACTTAGTAGATTCGCTTCATTTTTAAAGCTGTTTGTTTAGAAAACAAAAATCTTCATTTCCAAACCCTGTACTGTTTAAAATAAGCTAGTTCTGTTCTCAGAATTTGTTGCTTTCCTACGAAGAGGTTTCAGTGCAGTAAGATCAAACTTTCCTTGTTTTTGGAATCTAACATTATGTACAACTTAGTAGATTCATTTCATTTTTAAAGTAGTTACTTTAGAAAACAAACATCTTCATTTCTGAACACTGTACTGTGTGAAATAAGCCAGTTCTGTGCTAAGAAGGAGTTGCTTTCCTCCGAAGAGGTTTCAGTGCAGCCAGATCAAACGTTCCTAGTTTGTGTAATCTAACAAGATGTACAAATTAGTAGATTCGCTTCATTTCTAAAGTAGTTTGTTTATAAAACAAACATCTTCATTGGCAAACACTGTATTGAGTGAAGTAAGCCAGTTCTGTTCTAAGAAGGAGTTGTTTTCCTACGAACAGGTTAATGTGCAGCAAGATCAAATTTAACTAGTTTGTGTAATCTACCAAGATGTATAATTTAGTGGATTCACCTCATTTCTAAAGTAGTTTGTTTAGAAAACAAACATCTTCATTGCAAAACAGTGTACTTTGTGAAATAAGCCAGTTCTGTGCTCAGAAGGAGTTGCTTTCATACGAATAGGTTTCAGTGCATGAAGATCAAACTTGCATAGTTTGTGTAATCTACCAAGATGTACATCTTAGTAGATTCGATTCATTTCTAAAGCAGTTTGTTTAGAAAACAAACATCTTCATGGCCGAAGAGTGTAATGTGTGAAATAAGCCAATTCTATTCTCGCAATGAGTTGCTTTCCTACGAAGAGTTTTTAGTGCAGCAAGATCAAACCTTCCTACCAAGATGTACAGCTTAGTACATTCGCTTCATTTCTCAAGCAGTTTTTTTAGAACACAAACATTTTCATTGCCGAACACTGTACTGTGTGAAATATGCTAGTTCTGTTCTCGGAATGAGTTGCTTTCCTACGAAAGGGTTGAGTGCAGCAAGTTCAAATGTTCCAAATTGTATAATCGGCCAAGATGTACAACTTAGTAGATTTGTTTCATTTCTAAAGCAGTTTGTTTAGAAAACAAACACCTTCATTGCCAAACACTGTACTGTGTGAAATAAGTCAGTTGTGTTCTAAGAATGAGTTGCTTTTCTATGAAGAGGTTTCAGTGCAGCAAGACTAAACTTTCCTAGTTTGTGTAATCTACCAACATCTACAACTTGGTAGATTCGCTTCATTTCTAAAGTAGTTTGTTTAGAGAACAAACATCTTCATTACCGAACATTGAACTGTGTGAAATATGGCAATTCTTCTCTCGCAATGAGTTGCTTTCCTACGAAGAGAGTTGAGTGCAGCAAGTTCAAACTTTCCTAGTTTGTGTAATGTACCAAGATGTACAACCTAGTAGATTCACTTCATATCTAACATAGTTTGTTCAGAAAGCAAACATCTTCATTGCCGAACACTGTACTGTTGAAATAAATCAGTTCTGTTCTCACAATGAGTTGCTTTCCTATGATGGGGTTTCAGTGCAGCAAGATCAAACTTGCCTAGTGTGTGTAATCTACCAAGAGGTAAAACTTAGTAGATTTGCTTCAATTCTAATGCAGTTTGTTTAGAAAACAAACATCTTCATTGCCGAATGCTGTACTGTCTGTATTCAGCTAGTTCTGTTCTTGCAATGAGTTGCTTTCCTACGAAGAGAATTGAGTGCAGGAAGTTCATACTTTCCTAGTTTGTGTAATCTACCAAGATGTACAACTTAGTAGAATCGCTTCATTTTTAAAGTTGTTTGTTTGGAAAACAATCATCTTCATTTCTGAATACTGTACTGTGTGAAATAAGTCAGTTCTGTTCAAAGAATGAGTTCCTCTCCTACGAAGACCTTTCAGTGCAGCAAGATCAAGCTTTCCTAGTTTGTGTAATCTACCAAGATATTCAACTTAGTAGGTTCACTTCATTTATATCTATATCTATATCTATCTATATATATTATTTATATTATTCTGATTTTACATTCATAGTATTGGTTCCATTGTCCTCCTCGTCCTCCCACTTTCAAAGCGACCCTCATCAATGGGGAATGTGGGTCATGCATTGTGAGTTTACTCAAGAGTTCTGGTGGATAGGCCCCAGTCTCTGTTTATAATGCCCCAACTTGTGACTCTAACAATCTTTCTACCCCCTCTTCCGTGAATTTCCCTGAGCCACTTTGGGGTCATTTTAGTTCTGCTTCATTGATGACGTTTTGGGAGCCTCTGTGTCTCTGGATATCTGGCTTAGTTGTAGTTGTATGTTCTCTGTGTTTATCTCCTTCAGCCTTTTTCTGGTGTTGTGATCGCCTTGAACGCTGTATTCTTGCCCTTCCCCTGTGTTGTTCTATGGTTTCAGCTGGTGAGGTGTGGTTAGCTGATCTTCCCTTCAGGTTCATTGTCCACCTGAAAAATGATAAGCAAATTCTCCAACGGAGAGAGAAGTTAGTACTAGATAGAAGGGATGACCATATATGTTTTGGAGGGAATTTTCTATGCATTGGCTCTCTTCTAGCCCACATTTGGTGGCATCTTGATCTTGGAGACTGAGCTCATTTTTTGTACATGACTTATTTCCCAGTTCCAGCAATGAGTTCCATTCCACTGAGTGGATCTATTAGCCAAATCAAGAGCAGCTGGTTATCCACCATGGCTGTTTGCCACTACTGCACTTGTATGAGCATTACATCAGATTGTTTCCTGCTGGGTATCTTAGACTGCTTGAAGACCCAGACTTTTGGTCAAGTAACTACAGCTACTTGATATTTGACAAAGGCCCTACCAATGCAGAATGGAGAAAAGACAGCATCTTCAACAAATGGTGCTGGACAAGCTGGACCACCATATGTAGGAAAATGAAACTTGACCCACACATCTCTCCATGCACAAAAATTAAGTCCAAATGGATAAAAGACCTTAATATAAAACCAGAAACTCTGCTACTACTGGAAGAAAAAATATGAGGAACCTTCCACGATATAGGAGTGGGAAAAGATTTCCTGAACAAAACCCCAGCAGTTCAGGAAATTAAACAATCAGTCAACCATTGGGATCTCATGAAGCTGAAAAGCTTTTTCACTGACAAAAATACTGTAACCAAAACCAGCAGATTACCCACAGAATTGGTGAAAATTTTCACCATCTATACAACTGACAGAGGCCTAATTTCTAGAATCTACAAAGAACTCCAAAACCTAAACAATAAATCACCAAACAACCCACTCACAAAGTGGGGCAGAGAACTGCACAGGGAGTACTCAGAGCAAGAAATACAAATAGCAAACACACATTTAAGAAAAGATTCACTTCATTTCTAATGTAGTTTGTTTAGATAACAAACATCTTCATTGCCGAACACTGTACTGTGTGAAATAAGCCAGTTCTGTTCTCAGAATTAGTTGCTTTCCTACGAATAGGTTTCACTGCAGCAAGATCAAACATTCCTAGTTTGTGTAATCTACCAACCCATACAACTTAGTAGCTTCGCTTCATTTGTAAAGTATTTCGTTTAGAAAACAAACATCATTGCAGAACACTGTACTGTCTGAAATAAGGCAGTTCTGTTCTCGCAATCAGTTGCTTTCCTACGAAGAGGTTTCAGTGCAGCAAGATCAAACTTTCCTAGTGTGTAACCTAAGAAGATGTACAACTTAGTAGATTCTCTTCATTTCTAATGTAGTTTGTTTAATAAAAAACATCTTCATTGCCAAACACAGTACTGTGTGAAATAAGCCAGTTTTATTCTAAGAATATGTTGCTTTTCTATGAAGAGTTTTCAGTGCAACAAGATAAAACTTTCCTAGTTTGTGTATTCTACCAACATACACAACTTAGTAAGTTCACTTCATTTCTAAAGTAGTTTGTTTAGAAAACAAACATCTTCATTGCTGAACACTGTACTGTGTGAAATAAGGCAGTTCTATTCTCACAATGAGTTGCTTTCCTACGAAGAGGTTTCAGTGCAGCAAGAACAAACTTCCTAGTTTGTGTAATCTAACAAGATATACAACTTAGTAGATTCACTTCATTGGTAAGTAGTTTGTTTAAAAAACAAACATCTTCATTGCCAAACACTGTACTGTTTGAAATAAGCTAGCGCTGTTCTCGGAATGAGTTGCTTTCCTACGATGAGGGTTGAGTGAAGCAAGTTGAAACTTTCCTAGTTTGTGTAATATATCAAGATGTACAAAGTAGTAGATTCACTTATTTTCTAAAGTAGTTTGTTTAGAAAACAAACATCTTCCTTCCTGAACACTGTAAGGTGTGAAATAAGCCAGGTCTTTTCTAAGAATGATTTGCTTTTCTATGAAGAGATTACAGTACAGCAAGATCCATCTTGCCTAGTGTGTATAATCTACCAAGATGGACAACTTAGTAGATCCACTTCATTTCTAACGTAGTTTGTTTAGAAAAAAAAGTCTTCATTGCCGAACACTGTACTGTGTGAAATAAACCAGTTCTCTTCTACGAAGGAGTTACTCTCCTACGAAGAGGTTTCAGTGTATCAAAATCAAACTTTCCCAGATTATGTAATCTACCAATAGGTAAAACTCAGTGGATTCGCTTCATTTCTAAAGCAGTTTGTTTAGAAAACCAACATCTTCATTGGGGAACCCTGTACTGTGTGTAATAAGCCAGTTGTGTTCTTGGAATTATTTACTTTCCTACGAAGAGGTTTCAGTGCAGCAAGATCAAACTTTCCTAGTTTGTGTAATCTACCAAGATTTACAACTTAGTAGATTCACTTCATTTCCAAAGTAGGTTGTTTAAAAAGCAAACATCTTCATTTCCGAACACTGTACTTTGTGAAATAAGCCAGTTCTGTTCTAAGAATGAGTTGCTTTCCTACGAAGAGGTTTCAGTGCAGCAACATCACACTTTCCTAGTTTGTGTAATCAAACAAGATGTACTACTTAGTAGATTCGCTTCATTTCTAATGCAGTTTGTTTAGAAAACAAACATATTCATTGCCGAAAACTGTACTGTAGGGAATAAACTAGTGCTGTTCTCAGAATGAGTTGCTTTCCAACGAACAGGTTTCAGCTCAGGAAGATCAAACTTTCCTAGTTTGTGTAATCTAAGAAGGTGTACAACTTAATCGATTTGCTTCATTTCTAAAGTAGTTTGTTTAGAAAATAAACATCTTCATTGCAGAACACTGTACTGTAAGGTATAAGCCAGTTCCATTCTGAGAATGAGTTGCTTTCCTACGAAGAGGTTTCAGTGCAGCAACATCAAACTTTCCTAGTTTGTTTAATCTATGAAGGTGTAACTTAGCAGATTTGCTTCATTTCTAATGTAGTTTTTTTTAGAAAGCAAACATCTTCATTGCCGAACACTGTACTGTTTGAAATAAGCCAGTTCTGTACTTGCAATGAGTTGAGTTCCTACGAAGAGGTTTCAGTGCAGGAAGATCAAAATTTCCTAGTTTGTGTAATCTACCTCGATGTATAACTTAGTATATTCGCTTCATTTCTAAAGTACTTTGTTTAGAAAACAAACACCTTCATTGCCGAACACTGTACTGTGTGAAATAAGCCAGTTCTGTTCTAAGAAGGAGTTGCTTTCCTACGAAGAGGTTTCAGTGCAGCAAGATCAAACTTTCAAGTTTGTGTAATCTAACAAGATGTACAAGTTAGTACATTTGCTTCATTTCTTAAGCAGTTTGTTTAGAAAACAAACATCTTCATTGCCGAACACTGTACTGTGTGAAATAAGGTAGTGCTGTTCTCATAATGAGTTCCTTTCCTACGAAGAGGGTTGTGTGCAGCAAGTTCAAACTTTCCTAGTTTGTGTAATCTACCAAGATGTACAACTTAGTAGATTCTCTTCATTTCTAAAGTAGTTTGTTTAGAGAACAAACATCTTCATTGCCGAACACTGTACTGTGTGAGATAAGCCAGTTCTGTGCTAAGAATGAGTTGCTTCCCTATGAAGAAGTTTCAGTGCAGAAAGATGAAGCTTGCCTAGTGTGTGTAATCAACCAAGATGTACAAGTTAGTAGATTTGCTTCATTTCTAATGTAGTTTGTTTAGAAAATGAACATCTTCATTGCCCAATACTGTACTGTGTGAAATAAGCCAGTTCTTTTCTAAGAAGGATTGCTTTCCTAAGAAGAGGTTTCAGTGTAGCAAGATCAAACATTCCTAGTTTCTGTAATCTACCAAGATGTACAACTTAGTAGATTCACTGCATTTATAAAGCACTTTGTTTAGAAAACAAACGTCTTCATTGACAAACAGTGTACTGTGGAAATAAGCTAGTTCTGTTCTCGGAATTAGTTGCGTTCCTACGAAGAGGTTTCAGTGTTTCAAGATCAAACTTTCCCAGTGTATGTAATCTACCAAGATGTACAACTTAATAGATTCGCTTCCATTCTAACGTAGTTTGTTTACAAAACAAACATCTTCATTACCGAACACTGTACTGTGTGAAATAAGCCAGTTCTGTTCTCACAGTGAGGTGCCTTCCTATGCAGGGGTTTCAGTGCAGCAAGATCAAACGTTTCTAGTTTGTGTAATCTACCAAGATGTACAACTTAGGAGATTCACTTCATTTTCAAATTAGTTTCGTTAGAAAACAAACATCTTCATTGCCAAACAGTCAAATGTATGAAATAAGCCAATTCTCATCTAAGAAGGAGTTGCTTTCCTACGAAGAATTTTCAGTGTGGGAAGATAAAACTTTCCTAGTTTGTGTAATGTGCCAAGATGTACATTTTAGTAGATTCGCTTCATTTCTAAAGTAATATCTTTAAAACACAAACATCTTCATTGCCAAACACTGTACGGTGTGAAATAAGCTAGTTCTGTTCTCCCAATGAGTTGCTTTCCTACAAAGGGGTTTCAGTGCAGCAAGATCAAACTTTCCCAGTTAGTGTAATATTCCAAGATGTACAACTTAGTAGGTTCGCTTCATTTCTAAAGTAGTTTTTTTAGAAAGCAAACATCTTCATTGCTGAACACTGTACTGTGTGAAATAAGCTAGTGCTGTTCTTGGAATGAGTTGCTTTCCTATGAAGAAGGTTGAGTGCAGCAAGTTCAATCTTATCTAGTTTGTGTAATCTACCAAGATGTACAACTTAGTTGAGTCCCTTCATTTCTAAAGTAGATTCTTTAGAAAACAAACATCTTGATTGCCAAACACTGTACTGTGTGAAATAAGCCAGTTCTGTTGTAAGAATGTGTTGCTTTTCTATGAAGAGGTTACAGTGGAGCAAGATCAAACTTTCACAGTTCGTGTAATCTACCAAGATATACAATTTAGTAGATTCACTTCATTTCTAAAGTAGTTTCTTTAGAAAACAAACATCTTCATTGCTGAACACTGTACTGTGTGAAATAAGCCAGTTCTGTTCTAAGAAGGAGTTCCTTTCCTACGAAGAGTTTTCAGTGCAGGAAGATCAAACTTTCCTAGTTTGTCTAATCTACAAAGATGTATAACTTAGTAGATTTGCTTCATTTCTAAAGTAGTTTGTTTATAAAACAAACATCGTCATTGCTGAACACTGTACAATGTGAAATAAGCCAGTTCTCTTCTAAGTATGTGTTGCTTTTCTAAGAAGAGGTTTAAGGGTAGCAAGATCAAACTTTCCTAGTTTGTGTAATCTAGAAAGATGTAAAACGTAGTAGATTCGCTTCATTTCTAAAGTAGTTTGTTTAGAAAACAAACATTTTCATTCCCAAACACTGTACTGTGTCAAATATGCCAGTTCTGTTCTAAGAAGGATTTGCTTTCCTACGAACAGGTTTCAGTGCAGCAAGATCAAACTTTCCTGGTTTGTGTAGTCTACCAAGATGTACACCTTCGTAGATTCACTTCCTTTCTAAAGCAGTTTGTTTCAACAACAAACATCTTCATTGCCGAACAGTACTGTGTGAAATAAGCTACTTCTCTTCTCGGAATGAGTTGCTTTCTTACTAAAATTGTTGAATGCAGCAAGTTCAAACTTTCGTACTTTGTGTAATCTACCAAGATGTACAACTGAGTAGATTCGCTTCATTTCTAATGTAGTTTGTTTAGAAAACAAACATCTTCATTGCCGGATACTGTACTGTGTGAAATAAGCCAGTTCAGTTCTAAGAATGAGTTGCTTTCCTACAAAAAGGGTTGAGTGCAGCAAGTTCAAAGTTTCCTACATTGTAAAATCTCCCAAGAGGTACAACTTCATAGGTTCGCTTCATTTCTAAGGTAGTTTGTTTAGAAACAAACATCTTCATTGTTGAACACTGTACTGTGTGAAACAAGCCACTTCTGTTCCAAGAATGAGTTGCTTTCCTACGAAGAGGTTACACTGCAGCAAGATCAAACTTTCATAGTTTGTGTAATCTCTGAAGATGTACAACTTAGTAGATTCACTTCATTTCTAAAGCAGATTGTTTAGAAAACAAACATCTTCATTACCGAACACTGTACTGTGTGAAATGATCCAGTTCTGTTCTAAGACGGAGTTGCTTTCCCATGAAGGGGTTTAAGTGCAGCAAGATCAAACTTTCCTAGTTTGTGTAATCTACCAAGATGTACAACTTAGTAGATTCTCTTCATTTCTAAAGCAGTTTGTTTAGAAAAGAAACATCTTCATTGCCAAACACTGTACTGTGTGAAATAAGCCAGTTCTGCTCTCGCAATGAGTTGCTTTCCCCCGAAACAATTTCAGTGCAGTAAGATAAAACTTCCCTAGTTTGTGTAATCCACCAAGATGTACTACTTAGTAGATTTGCTTCATTTCTAAAGCAGTTTGTTTAGAAAACAAACATCTTCATTGCCGAACACTGTACTGTGTGAAATAAGCCAGTTTCATTCTAAGAATGAGTTGCTTTACTACTGAAGGAGTTTCAGTGCAGCAAGATCACATATTCCTAGTATGTGTAATCTACCAAGATGGACAACTTAGTAGATTCTCTTCATTTCTAAAGCAGTTTGTTTAGAAAACAAACATCTTCATTGCCAAACACTGTACTGTGTGAAATAAGCCAGTTCAGTTCTAAGAATGAGTTGCTTTCCTACGAAGAGGTTACAATGCAGCAAGATCAAACTTTCCTAGTTTGTGTAATCTACAAAGATGTACAACTTAGTAGATTCACTTCATTTCTAAAGTAGTTTGTTTAGAAAAAAAAAATCTTCATTGCCAAACAATGTACTGTGAGAAATAAGCCAGTTCTGCTCTCACAATGAGTTGCTTTCCCCCGAAGGGGTTTCAGTGCAGCAAGATCAAAGTTTCCTAGTTTGGGTAATCTACCAATATGTACAACTTAGTAGATTTGCTTCATTTCTAAAGTTGTTTGTTTAGAAAACAATCATCTTCATTGCCAAACACTGTAATGTGTGAAATATGCTAGTTCTGTTCTCGGAAAGAGTTGCTTTCCTACAGAAAGAGTCGAGTGCAACAAGTTCAAACTTTCCTACATTGTAAAATCTACCAAGAGGTACAACTTCGTAGGTTCACTTCATTTCTAAGGTAGTTTGTTTAGAAAACAAACATCTTCATTGCCAAACACGGTACTGTGTGAAATGATCCAGTTCTCTTCTAAGAAGGAGTTGCTTTCCTACGAAGGGGTTTAAGTGCACCAGGATCAAAGTTTCCTAGTTTGTGTAAATTAACAAGATGTACAACTTAGTAGATTCGTTTCATTTCTAAAGTAGTTTGTTTAGAAAATAAACATCTTCATTGCCGAACACAGTAATGTGTGAAATAAGCCAATTCTGTTCTCCCAATGAGTTGCTTTCCTATGAAGCAGTTTCAGTGCAAGAAGATCAAACTTTCCTAGTTTGTGTAATCGACCAAGATGTACAACCTAGTAGATTCACTTCAATTCTAAAGTAGTTTGTTTATAAAACAAACACCTTCATTGCTGAACACAGTACTGTGTGAAATAAGGCAGTTCTGTTTTCAGAATGAGTTGCTTTCCTACGAAGAGGTTACAGTGCAGCAAGATCAAACTTTCTTAGATTGTGTAATTTCCCAAGATGTACAACTTTGTATATTCACTTCATTTCTAAAGCAGTTTGTTTAGAAAACAAACATCTACATTGCCGAACACTGTACTGTGTGGCAAAGCCAGTTCTGTCCTAAGAAGGAGTTGCTTTCTTATGAAGCACTTTTATTGCAACAAGAGAAAACTTTCCTAGTTTGTGTAATCTAACAAGATGTATGACTAAGTATATTCGCTTCATTTCTAAAGTAGTTTGTTTAGAAAAAAAAAAACATCCTCTTTGCCAAACAATGTGCTGTGTGAAATAAGGCAACTCTGCTCTCAGAATGAGTTGCTTTCCCCCGAAGGGGTTTCAGTGCAGGAAGATCAAAGTTTCCTAGTTTTGGTAATCTACCAATATGTACAACTTAGTAGATTCACTTCATTTCTAAAGTTGTTTGTTTAGAAAACAATCATCTTCATTGCCAAACACTCTACTGTGTGAAATATGCTAGTTCTGTTCTCAGAATGAGTTGCTTTCCTACAAAAAAGGTTGAGTGCAGCATGTTCAAACTTTCCTACATTGTAAAATCTACCAAGATATACAACTTTGTAGATTCGCTTCGTTTCTAAAGTAGTTTGTTTAGAAAACAAACATCTTCATTGCTGAACCCTGTACTTTGTGAAATAAGCCAGTTCTGTTCCAAGAATGAGTTGCTTTCCTACGAAGAGGTTACATTGCAGCAAGATCAAATGTTCACAGTTTGTGTAATCTACGAAGATGTACAACTTAGTAGATTCACTTCATTTCTAAAGTAGTTTGTTTAGAAAACAAACGTCTTCTTTGCCGAACACTGTACTGTAGAAATAAGCTAGTCCTGTCCCCGGAATTAGTTGCTTTAGTACGAAGAGGTTTCAGTGCAGTAAGATGAAACTTTCCTATTTTGTATAATCTAACAAGATGTACAACTTAGTAGATTTGCTTCATTTCTAATGTAGTTTGTTTAGAAAGCCAACATCTTCATTGCAGAACACTGTACTTTGTGATGTAAGCCAGTACTGTTCTGAGAAGGAGTTGCTTTCCTATGAACAGGTTTCTGTGAAGCAAGATCAAACTTTCCTAGTTTGTGTAATCTACCAAGATGTACAACTTCATAGATTCACTTCATTTCTAAAGCAGTTTGTTTCGAAAACAAACATCTTCATTGCTGAACAGTACTGTGTGAAATAAGCTACTTCTCTTCTCATTATGAGTTGCTTTCCTACTAAAATTGTTGAATGCAGCAAGTTCAAACTTTGTGTAATCTACCAAGATGTACAACTGAGTAGATTCGCTTCATTTCTAAAGTAGTTTTTTTAGAAAACAAACATCTCATTTGCCGAACACTACTGTGGGAGATAATTCAGTTATGTTCTAAGACTGACTTGCTTTTCTATGAAGACGTTACAGTGCAGCAAGATTAAACTTCCATAGTTGGTGTAATCTACCAAGATGTACAACTTAGTTGATTCACGTCTTTTCTAAGTTAGTTTGTTTAGAAAACAAACATCTTCATTATGGAATACTGTACTGTGTGAAATAAGCCAGTTCTGTTCTAAGAATGAGTTGGTTTCCTATGAAGAGGTTTCAGTGCAGCAAGATCAAACTTTCCTAGTTTGTGTAATCTACCAAGATGTACAACTTAGTAGATTCACTTCATTTCTAAAGCAGTTTGTTTAGAAAACAAACATCTTCATTGCCGAACAATTTCCTGGGTGAAATAAGCCAGTTCTGTTCTAAGAAAGAGTTCCTTTCCTACGAAGAGGTTTCAGTACAGCAAGATCAAACTTTCCTAGTTTATGTAATCTACCAAGATGTACAACTTAGTAGATTTACTTCATTTTCAAATTATTTTGTTTAGAAAACAAACATCTTCAATGCCTAACACTCCAATGTGTGAAATAAGCCAGTTTTTCATGTAAGAATGAGTTGCTTTCCTACGAAGAGGTTTCAGTGCAGCAAGATCAAACTTTCCTAGTTTGTATAATCTACCAACATGTACAACTTAGTAGATTTACTTCATTTCTAAAGTAGTTTGTTAAGAAAACAAACATCTTTATTGTTGAACACTGTACTCTGTGAAATAAGCTAGTTCTGTTCTAAGAATGAATTGCTTTCTTATGAAGAGGTTACAGTGCAGCAAGATCAAACTTTCCTAGTTTGTGTAATCTACCAAGATGTACAACTTAGTAGATTCGCTTCATTTCCAAAGTAGTTTGTTTAGAAAACAAACATCTTCATTGCCGAACACTGTACTGTGTGAAATAAGCCAGTTCTTTTCTCACAATGAGTTGCTTTCCTACGAAGAGGTTTCAGTGCAGGAAGATCAAACTTTCCTAGTTTGTGTAATCTACCAAGATGTACAACTCAGAAGATTCGCTTCATTTCTAAAGCAGTTTGTTTAGAACACAAACATCTTCATTGCCAAACACTGTACTGTGTTAAATAAGCCAGTTCTGTTCTATGAAGTAGTTGCTTTCCTATGAAGAGGTTTCAGTGCAGGAAGATCAAACTTTCCTAGTTTGTGTAATCTACCAAGATGTACAACTTAGTAGATTCGCTTCATTTCTAAAGTAGTTTGTTTAGAAAACAAACATCTTCATTGCCAAACACTGTACTGTGTGAAATAAGCCAGTTCTGTTCTAAGAATGAGTTGCTTTCCTACGAAGAGGTTTCAGTGCAGCAAGATCAAACTTTCCTAGTTTGTGTAATCTACCAAGATGTACAACTTAGTAGATTAGCTTCATTTCTAAAGTAGTTTGTTTAGAAAACAAACATCTTCATTGCCGAACACTGTACTGTGTGAAATAAGCCAGTTCTGTTCTAAGAATGAGTTGCTTTCCTACGAAGAGGTTTCAGTGCAGCAAGATCAAACATTCCTAGTTGTGTATTCTACCAAGATGTACAACTTAGTAGATTTGCTTCATTTCTAAAGCAGTTTGTTTAGAAAACAAACATCTTCATTGCCGAACACTGTACTGTTTGAAATAAGCCAGTTCTGTTCTATGAAAGAGTTGCTATCCTACGAAGAGGTTTCAGTGCAGTAAGATCAAACTTTCCTAGTTTGTGTAATCTAGCAAGATGTACAACTTAGTAGATTTGCTTCATTTCTAAAGTAGTTTGTTTAGAAAACAAACATCTTCATTGCCGAACACTGTACTGTGTGAAATAAGCCAGTTCTGTTCTCACAATGAGTTGCTTTCCTATGAAGAGGTTTCAGTGCAGCAAGATCAAACTTTCCTAGTTTGTGTAATCTACCAAGATGTACAACTTAGTAGATTTACTTCATTTCTAAAGTAGTTTGTTTAGAAAACAAACATCTTCATTGCCGAACACTGTACTGTGTGAAATAAGCCAGTTCTGTTCTAAGAATGAGTTGCTTTCCTACGAAGAGGTTTCAGTGCAGCAAGATCAAACTTGCCTAGTTTGTGTAATCTACCAAGATGTACAACTTAGTAGATTCGCTTCATTTCTAAAGCAGTTTGTTTAGAAAACAAACATCTTCATTGCCAAACACTGTACTGTGAAATAAGCTAGTTCTGTTCTCGGAATTAGTTGCTTTCCTACGAAGAGGTTTCAGTGCAGCAAGATCAAACTTTCCTAGTTTGTGTAATCTACCAAGATGTACAACTTAATAGATTGGCTTCATTTCTAAAGTAGTTTTTTTAGAAAACAAACATCTTCATTGCCAAACACTGTACTGTGTGAAATAAGCCAATTCTGTTCTTGCAATGAGTTGCTTTCCTACGAAGAGGTTTCAGTGCAGCAAGATCAAACTTTTCTAGTTTGTGTAATCTACCAAGATGTACAACTTATTATATTCACTTCAGTTCTAATGTAGTTTGTTTAGAAAACAAACATCTTCATTGCCAAACACTGTACTTTGTGAAATAAGCCAGTTCTTTCTAAGAAGGAGTTGCTTTCCTATAAGAAGAGGTTTCAGTCCAGCAAGATCAAACTTTCCTAGTTTGTGTAATCTACCAAGATGTACATTTTAGTAGATTCGCTTCATTTCTAAAGTAGTTTGTTTAGAAAACAAACATCTTCATTGCCAAACACTGTACTACTGTGAAATAAGCCAGTTCTGTTCTGAGAATGAGTTGCTTTCCTACAAAAGAGGTTTCAGTGCAGCAAGATCAAACTTTCCCTAGTTTGTGTAATCTTCCAAGATGTACAACTTAGTAGATTCGCTTCATTTCTAAAGTAGTTTGTTTAGAAAACAAACATCTTCATTGCCGAACACTGTACTGTGTGAAATAAGCCAGTTCTGTTCCAGGAATGAGTTGCTTTCCTATGAAGAGGTTTCAGTGCAGCAAGATCAAACTTTCTAGTTTGTGTAATCTACAAAGATGTACAACTTAGTAGATTCGCTTCATTTCTAAAGTAGTTTGTTTAGAAAACAAACATCTTCATTGCCAAACACTGTACTGTGTGAAATAAGCCAGTTCTGTTCTAAGAATGAGTTGCTTTTTCTATGAAGAGGTTACAGTGCAGCAAGATCAAACTTTCCTAGTTTGTGTAATCTACCAAGATGTACAACTTAGTAGATTCACTTCATTTCTAAAGTAGTTTGTTTAGAAAACAAACATCTTCATTGCTGAACACTGTACTGTGTGAAATAAGCCAGTTCTGTTCTAAGAAGGAGTTACTTTCCTACGAAGTGTTTTCAGAGCAGGAAGATCAAACTTTCCTAGTTTGTCTAATCTACAAAGATGTATAACTTAGTAGATTTTCTTCATTTCTAAAGTAGTTTGTTTAGAAAACAAACATCATCATTGCTGAACACTGTACACTGTGACATAAGCCAGTTCTCTACTGAGTATGTGTTGCTTTTCTAAGAAGAGGTTTAAGGGTAGCAAGATCAAACTTTCCTAGTTTGTGTAATCTACCAAGATGTAAAACGTAGTTGATTCACTTCATTTCTAAAGTAGTTTGTTTAGAAAACAAACATTTTCATTCCCGAACACTGTACTGTGTGAAATCAGCCAGTTCTGTTTTAAGAAGGAGTTGCTTTCCTACCAAGAGGTTTCAGTGCAGCAAGATCAAACTTTCCTAGTTCGTGTAGTCTACCAAGATGTACAACTTCGTGGATTCGCTTCCTTTCTAAAGCAGTTTGTTTAGAAAAGAAACATCTTCATTGCCGAACAGTACTGTGTGAAATAAGCTACTTCTCTTCTCGGAATGAGTTGCTTTCTTACTAAAATTGTTGAATGCAGCAAGTTCAAACTTTCGTACTTTGTGTAATCTACCAAGATGTACAACTGAGTAGATTCGCTTCATTTCTAAAGTAGTTTGTTTAGAAAACAAACATCTTCATTGCTGAACACTGTACTGTGTGAAATAAGCCAGTTCAGTTCTAAGAATGAGTTGCTTTCCTACAAAAAGGGTTTCAGTGCAGCAAGTTCAAAGTTTCCTACATTGTAAAATCTCCCAAGATGTACAACTTCATAGGTTCTCTTCATTTCTAAAGTAGTTTGTTTAGAAAACAAACATCTTCATTGTTGAACACTGTACTGTGTGAAACAAGCCACTTCTGTTCCAAGAATGAGTTGCTTTCCTTGAAGAGGTTACACTGCAGCAAGATCAAACTTTCATAGTTTGTGTAATCTACTGCAGCAAGATGTACAACTTAGTAGATTCACTTCATTTCTAAAGCAGATTGTTTAGAAAACAAACATCTTCATTACTGAACACAGTACTGTGTGAAATGATCCAGTTCTGTTCTAAGACGGAGTTGCTTTCCCATGAAGGGGTTTAAGTGCAGCAAGATCAAACTTTCCTAGTTTGTGTAATCTACCAAGATGTACAACTTAGTAGATTCTCTTCATTTCTAAAGCAGTTTGTTTAGAAAAGAAACATCTTCATTGCCAAACACTGTACTGTGTGAAATAAGCCAGTTCTGCTCTCGCAATGAGTTGCTTTCCCCTGAAACAATTTCAGTGCAGTAAGATAAGACTTCCCTAGTACGTGTAATCCACCAAGATGTACTACTTAGTAGATTTGCTACATTTCTAAAGCAGTTTGTTTAGAAAACAAACATCTTCATTGCCGAACACTGTACTGTGTGAAATAAGCCAGTTTCATTCTAAGAATGAGTTGCTTTACTACGAAGGAGTTTCAGTGCAGCAAGATCACATATTCCTAGTATGTGTAATCTACCAAGATGTACAACTTAGTAGATTCTCTTCATTTCTAAAGCAGTTTGTTTAGAAACAAACATCTTCATTGCCAAACACTGTACTGTGTGACATAAGCCAGTTCAGTTCTAAGAATGAGTTGCTTTCCTACAAAGAGGTTACACTGCAGCAAGAACAAACTTTCCTAGTTTGTGTAATCTACAAAGATGTACATCTTAGTAGATTCACTTCATTTCTAAAGTAGTTTGTTTAGAAAAAAAAATCTTCATTGCCAAACAATGTACTGTGAGAAATAAGCCAGTTCTGCTCTCACAGTGAGTTGCTTTCCCCTGGAGGGGTTTCAGTGCAGCAAGATCAAAGTTTCCTAGGTTGGGTAATCTACCAATATGTACAACTTAGTAGATTTGCTTCATTCCTAAAGTTGTTTGTTTAGAAAACAATCATCTTCATTGCCAAACACTGTAATGTGTGAAATATGCTAGTTCTGTTCTCGGAAAGAGTTGCTTTCCTACAGAAAGAGTCGAGTGCAACAAGTTCAAACTTTCCTACATTGTAAAATCTACCAAGAGGTACAACTTCGTTGGTTCACTTCATTTCTAAGGTAGTTTGTTTAGAAAACAAACATCTTCATCGCCGAACATGGTACTGTGTGAAATGATCCAGTTCTCTTCTAAGAAGGAGTTGCTTTCCTACGAAGGGGTTTAAGTGCAGCAAGATCAAAGTTTCCTAGTTTGTGTAAATTAACAAGATGTACAACTTAGTAGATTCATTTCATTTCTAAAGTAGTTTGTTTAGAAAATAAACATCTTCATTGCCGAACACAGTAATGTGTGAAATAAGCCAATTCTGTTCTCCCAATGAGTTGCTTTCCTATGAAGCAGTTTCAGTGCAAGAAGATCAAACTTTCCTAGTTTGTGTAATCGACCAAGATGTACAACCTAGTAGATTCACTTCATTTCTAAAGTAGTTTGTTTATAAAACAAACACCTTCATTGCTGAACACTGTACTGTGTGAAATAAGGCAGTTCTGTTTTCAGAATGAGTTGCTTTCCTACGAAGAGGTTACAGTGCAGCAAGATCAAACTTTCTTAGATTGTGTAATTTCCCAAGATGTACAACTTTGTATATTCACTTCATTTCTAAAGCAGTTTGTTTAGAAAACAAACATCTACATTGCCGAACACTGTACTGTGTAAAATAAAAGCCAGTTCTGTTCTAAGAAGGAGTTGCTTTCTTATGAAGCACTAGTTTTTATTGCAACAAGAGAAAACTTTCCTAGTTTGTGTAATCTAACAAGATGTATGACTAAGTATATTCTAGCTTCATTTCTAAAGTAGTTTGTTTAGAAAAAAAAAAAAAACATCCTCTTTGCCAAACAATGTGCTGTGTGAAATAAGGCAACTCTGCTCTCAGAATGAGTTGCTTTCCAAGAAAGGGGTTTCAGTGCAGGAAGATCAAAAGTTTCCTAGTTTTGTAATCTACCAAGATGTACAACTTAGTAGATTCACTTCATTTCTAAAGTTGTTTGTTTAGAAAACAATCATCTTCATTGCCAAACACTCTACTGTGTGAAATATGCTAGTTCTGTTCTCAGAATGAGTTGCTTTCCTACGAAAAAGGTTGAGTGCAGCATGTTCAAACTTTCCTATTTTGTAAAATCTACCAAGATATACAACTTTGTAGATTTGCTTCATTTCTAAAGTAGTTTGTTTAGAAAACAAACATCTTCATTGCTGAACCCTGTACTTTGTGAAATAAGCCAGTTCTGTTCCAAGAATGAGTTGCTTTCCTACGTAGAGGTTACATTGCAGCAAGATCAAATGTTCTAGTTTGTGTAATCTACCAAGATGTACAACTTAGTAGATTCACTTCATTTCTAAAGTAGTTTGTTTAGAAAACAAACATCTTCTTTGCTGAACACTGTACTGTGAAATAAGCTAGTCCTGTTCCCGGAATTAGTTGCTTTAGTACTAAGAGGTTTCAGTGCAGTAATATGAAACTTTCCTATTTTGTATAATCTAACAAGATGTACAACTTAGTAGATTTGCTTCATTTCTAATGTAGTTTGTTTAGAAAGCCAACATCTTCATTGCCGAACACTGTACTTTGTGATGTAAGCCAGTACTGTTCTGAGAAGGAGTTGCTTTCCTACGAACAGGTTTCTGTGAAGCAAGATCAAACTTTCCTAGTTTGTGTAATCTACCAAGATGTACAACTTCATAGATTCACTTCATTTCTAAAGCAGTTTGTTTCGAAAACAAACATCTTCATTGCTGAACAGTACTGTGTGAAATAAGCTACTTCTCTTCTCGGAATGAGTTGCTTTCCTACTAAAATTGTTGAATGCAGCAAGTACAAACTTTCGTAATTTGTGTAATCTACCAAATTGTACAACTGAGAAGATTCGCTTCATTTCTAAAGTAGTTTGTTTAGAAAACAAACATCTCATTTGCCGAACACTACTGTGGGAAATAATTTAGTTATGTTCTAAGAATGAGGTGCTTTTCTATGAAGACGTTACAGTGCAGCAAGATCAAACTTCCATAGTTGGTGTAATCTACCAAGATGTACAACTTAGTTGATTTACGTCTTTTCTAAATTAGTTTGTTTAGAAAACAAACATCTTCATTACGGAACACTGTACTGTGTGAAATAAGCCAGTTCTATTCTCAGAAGGAGTTGCTTTCCTACGAAGAGGTTTCAGTGCAGCAAGATCAAACTTTCCTAGTTTGTGTAATCTACCAAGATGTACAACTTAGTAGATTCACTTCATTTCTAAAGCAGTTTGTTTAGAAAACAAACATCTTCATTGCCAAACACTATACTGTGTGAAATAAGCCAGTTCTGTTCTAAGAATGAGTTGCTTTCCTATGAAGGGGTTTCAGTGCAGCAAGATCAAACTTTCCTAGTTTATGTAATCTACCAAGATGTACAACTTAGTAGATTTACTTCATTTTCAAATTATTTTGTTTACAAACATCTTCAATGCCTAACACTCCAATGTGTGAAATAAGCCAGTTTTCATGTAAGGAGTTGCTTTCCTACGAATTGGTTTCCGTGCAGGAAGATCAAACTTTCCCAGTTTCTGTAATCTTCCAAGATGTACAACTTAGTATATTTTCTTCATTTCTAAAGTAGTTTCTTTAGAACACAAACATCTTCATTGCTGAACACTGTACTGTGTGAAATAAGCCAGTTCTGTTCTCACAATGAGTTGCTTTCCTATGAAGGGGTTTAAGTGCAGCAAGATCAAACTTTCCTAGTTTGTGTAACCTACCAAGAAGTACAACTTAGTAAATTCGCTTCATTTCCAAAGTAGTGTGTTTAGGAAACAAACATCTTCATTGCCTAACACTGTACTGTGTGAAATAAGCCTGTTTTTACTCACAATGAGTTGTTTTCCTACGAAGAGGTTTCAGTATAGCAAGATCAAACTTTCCTAGTTTGTGTAATCTACCAAGGTGTACAACTCAGAAGGTTCGCTTCATTTCTAAAGCAGTTTGTTTAGAAAACAAATATCTTCATTGCCGAACACAGTACTGTGTTAAATAAGCCAGTTCTGTTCTAAGAATGAGTTGCTTTCCTACGAAGAGATTTCAGTGTAGCAAGATCAAACTTGCCTAGTGTGTGTAATCTACCAAGATGTACAACGTAGTAGATTCGCTTCATTTCTAAACCCATTTGTTTCGACAACAAACATCTTCATTGCCAAACAGTGTACTGTGGAAATAAGCCAGTTCTGTTCTCGGAATTAGTTGCTTTCCTACGAAGAGGTTTAAGTGCAGCAAGATCAAACTTTCCTAGTTTGTGTAATGTACCAAGATGTACAACTTAGTAGATTGGCTTCATTTCTAAAGTAGTTTGTTTAGAAAACAAACATCTTCTTTGCCAAACACTGTACTGTGTGAAATAAGCCAGTTCTGTTCTAAGAATGAGTTGCTTTCCTACGAAGAGATTTCAGTGCAGCAAGATCAAAATTTCCTAGTTTTTGTAATCTAACAAGATATACAACTTAGTAGATTCACTTCATTTCTAAAGCAGTTTGTTTAGAAAACAAACATCTTCATTTCAGAACACTGTACTGTGTGAAATAAGCCAGTTCTGTTCTAAGAATGAGTTGTTTTCCTAAGAAGAGGTTTCAGTGCAGCAAGATGAAACTTTCCTAATTTGTGTAATCTAGCAAGATGTACAACTTAGTAGATTTGCTTCATTTGTAAAGTAGTTTGTTTGGAAAAAGAAACATCTTCATTGCCGAACACAGTACTGTGTGAAATAAGCGAGTTCTGTCCTCAGAAGGAGTTGCTTTCCTACGAAGAGGTTTCTGTGAAGCAAGATCAAACTTTCCTAGTTTGTGTAATCTACCAAGATTTACAACTTAGTAGGTTTACTTCATACCTAAAGAAGTTTGTTTAGAAAACAAATATCTTCATTGCCGAACACAGTACTGTGTTAAATAAGCCAGTTCTGTTCTAAGAATGAGTTGCTTTCCTACGAAGAGATTTCAGTGTAGCAAGATCAAACTTGCCTAGTGTGTGTAATCTACCAAGATGTACAACGTAGTAGATTCGCTTCATTTCTAAAGCCGTTTGTTTTGACAACAAACATCTTCATTGCCAAACAGTGTACTGTGGAAATAAGCCAGTTCTGTTCTCGGAATTAGCTGCTTTCCTACGAAGAGGTTTCAGTGCAGCAAGATCAAACTTTCCTAGTTTGTGCAATCTAACAAGATGTACAACTTAATAGATTAGCTTCATTTACAAGTAGTTTGTTTAGAAAACAAACATCTTCATTGCCAAACACTGTACTGCGTGAAATAAGCCAGTTGTGTTCTAAGGAGTTACATTCCTAAGAATCGGTTTCAGTGCAGCCAGATCAAACTTTCCTAGTTTGTGCAATCTACCAAGATGTACAACTTAGTTGTTTCGCTTCCTTTCTAATGTACATTGTTTAGAAAACAAACATCTTCATTGCCCAATACTGTACTGTGTGAAATAAGCCAGTTCTTTTCTAAGAAGGATTGCTTTCCTACGAAGAGGTTTCAGTCCAGCAAGTTCAAACTTTCCTAGTTTGTGTAATCTACCAAGAAGTACAACTTAGTAGATGCGCTTCATTTCTAAAGTAGTTTGTTTAGATAACCAACATCTTCGTTTCCGAACACTACACTCTGTGAAATAAGCCAGTACTGTTCTGAGAACGAGTTGTTTTCCTAAGAAGAGGTTTCAGTGCAGCAAGATGAGACTTTCCTAGTTTGTGTAATCTAGCAAGATGTATACCTTAGTAGATTCGCTTCATTTGTAAAATAATTTGTTTAGAAAACAAACATCTTCTTTGCCAAACACTGTACTGTGTGAATTAAGCCAGTTCTGTTCTTGGAATTAGTTGCTTTCCTAGGAAGGGGTTTCAGTGCAGCAATATCAAACTTTCCTAGTTTATGTAATGTACCAAGATGTGCAACTTAGTCAGTTCGCATCATTTCCAAAGTAGTTTGTTTCAAAATCAAACATCTTCATTGCCAAACACTGTAATGTGTGTAATAAGCTAGTTCTGTTCTAAGAATGAGTAGCTTTCCTACGTACAGGTTACAGTGCAGCAAATCAAACTTTCCTAGTTTGTGTAATCTACCAAGATGTACAACTTAGTAGATTCGCTTCATGTCTGAAATAGTTTGTTTAGAAAACAAACAACTTCATTGCCCAATACTCTACTGTGGACATAAGCTAGTTCTGTTCTCGGAATTAGTTGCTTTCCTACGAAGAGTGTTCAGTGCAGCAAGGTCAAACTTTCCTAGTTTGTGTAACTAAAAAGATGTATAACTTTGTAGATTTGCTACATTTCTAAAGTACTTTGTTTAGAAAAAAAAAAAAAAAAGCTTCATTGCCAAACACTGTACTGTGTGAAATAAGCTAGTTCTGTTCTAAGAATGAGTTGCTTTCCTACGAAGAGGTTACAGTGCAGCAGGTCAAACTTTCCTAGTTTGTGTAATCTGCCAAGATGTACAACTTAGTAGTTTTTCTTCATTTCTAAAGTTGTTTGTTTATAAAACAATCATCTTCATTGCCGAACACTGTACTGTGTGAAATAAGCCAGCTCTGTTCTAAGAAGGAGTTGCTTTCCTACGAAGATATTTCAGTGCAGCAAGATAAAACTTGCCTAGTTTGTGTAATCTAACAAGATGAACAACTTAGTAGATTCGCTTCATTTCTGAAGTAGTTGGTTTTGAAAACAAACATCTTCATTGCCGAACACTGTACTGTGTGATATAAGCTAGTGCTGTTCTTGGAATTAGTTGCTTTCCTACGAAGAGGGTTGAATGCAGCAAGTCCAAAATTAATTAGTTTGTGTAATCTACCAAGATGTACAACTTAGTATATTCGCTTTATTTCTAAAGAAATTTGTTCAGAAAACAAACATCTTCATTGCCGAACACAGTACTGTGTGAAATAAGCCAGTTTTTTTTCTCACAGTGAGTTGCTTTCCTACGAACAGCTTTCAGTGCAAGAAGATCAAACTTTCCTAGATTGTGTAATCTAACAAGATGTATAATTTAGTAGATTTGCTTCATTTCCACAATAGTTTTTTAGAAAACAAACATCTTCACTGCAGTACACTCCACTGTGTGAAACAATCCAGTTCTGTTCTAAGAAGGAGTTCCTTTCCTACGAAGAGGTTTCCGTGCAGGAAGATTAAGTTTTCCTAGTTTGAGTAATCTACCCAGATGTACAGCTTAGTAGATTTCCTTCATGTCTAAAGCAGTTTGTTTAGAAAACAAACATCTTCATTGCCGAAGCCTGTTCTGTGTGTAATAATACAGTTCTGTTCTCGGAATTATTTGCTTTCCTACGAAGATGTTTCAGTGCAGTACGATCAAACGTTTCCAGTTTGTGTAATCTACCAAGATGTACAACTTAGTAGCTTCGCTTCTTTTCTAAAGTAGTTTTTTTTAGAAAACAAACATCTACGTTGCAAAACACTGTACTGTGTGAAATAAGGTAGTGCTGTTCTCAGAATGAGTTGCTTTCCTACGAAGAGTTTTCAGTATGGGAAGATCAAACTTTCCTAGTTTGTCTAATCTACAAAGATGTATAACTTAGTAGATTCGCTTCATTTCTAAAGTAGTTGGTTTAGAAAACAAACATTTTCATTGCCGAACACTGTACAGTGTGAAATAATCCAGTTCTGTTCTACGTATGTGTTGCTTTTCTATGAAGAGGTTTCAGTGCAGCAAGTTCAAACTTTCCTATTGTGTGTAATCTACCAAGATGTACAACTGAGTAGATTTGCTTCATTTCTAACATAGTTTGTTTAGAAAACAAACATCTTCATCGCCGAACAGTCTACTGTGTGAAATAAGCCAGTTCTGTTCAAGAAGGAGTTGCTTTCGTATGAAGAGGTTTTAGTGCAGCCAGATCAAACTTTCCTAGTTTGTGTAATCTACCAAGATGTACAACTTAGTAGATTCGCTTCATTTCTTCTTTTTTTAAATATATATTTTTATTTATATTATTTTGATTTTACATTCATAGTATTGGTTCCATTGTCCTCCTCCCTGTCTTCCCTCTTTCAAAGGGACCCTCGTCAATGGGGAATGTGGGTCATGCATTGTGAGGTTAGTCAAGATTTCTCCAGGGTTGGCCCCAGTCTCTGTGCTTAATGCCCCAACTATGACTCTAACAATCTTTCCCCCCCTCTTCCACAAGTTTCCCTGAGCCACATTGGGGTCATTTGAGTTCTGCTTCAGTGATGTGGTTTTGGGAGCCTCCATGTCACTGGATATCTGGCTTAGTTGGAGTTTGATGTTCTCTGTGTTTATCTCCTTCAGCCTTTTTCTGGTGTTGTAATCGCCATGAACGCTATATTCTTGTCCTTCCCCTGCGTTGTTCTTTGGTTTCAGCTGGGGCCCTGGTGAGGTGTGGTTAGCTGATCCTCCCTTCAGGTTCGTTGTCCTTCTGAAAAAAGATAAGCAAATTCTCCAATGGAGAGAGAAGTTAGTACTAGATAGCAGGGATGACCATATATGTTTTGGAGGGAATTTTATATGCATTGGCTCTCTTCTAGCCCACATTTGGTGGTATCTTGCTCTTGGAGACTGAGCTCATGTTTTGTACCTGGTGTTGACTTATTTTCCAGTTCCAGCAATGAGTTCCATTCCACTGAGTGGATCTATTAGCCAAATCAAGAGCAGTTGTTTACCCACCATGGCTGATTGCCACTACTGCACTTGTATGAGCATTACATCAAGTTGTTTCCTGCTGGGTATCTTAGACTGCAAGTTGTTTGGACAGATGTCGGTAATTTTCCCCCAGTTGCTTGTGTAGCACCCTCTGGTACTAGACTAGCTAACTGTCTGGGGACTGACCCTCTTCCAGATTCTGAACAGGTCTCTCTGTGTTTGGTCTCACACACGTATACTGTCTTCAACAGTAGGGTCTTGCCATTAAAGACAGAAGTCTGTCTTTTTTGGGAAACCTTGTAGGTGTTTCAGATCAACAGCTCATTGTGGAAGTTCACCCCGTGCTGGCACTGGGAGTTATAAGTCTGCACCTAGGAAGGTGAGGGAAGAAAAAGATAGATAATATAAAAGAGAAAGTGAGTATAGAGAGGAGAGGGAGAGATAAGAGAGAGAGAGAGAGAGAGAGAGAGAGAGAGAGAGAGAGAGAGAAGCAGGACAAGATTAAGGTTGGCCTTCATGATGCTCTCTCCAGGTTCCTGTGGTTCGGGTGTTCCCTCTGCGGGCCTGCTGAAGGATCAATGTTTTAATCTGTTGTTCAGAATAAAGGGTTTTATAGTATCTTTTCTTTTTAGGTCCCAATTTGTATCCCCCCTTGTTCTCCCTCCCACCCTCTTGTTCCCTCCCAACCTTCCCTCCCTCCCTCCCACCCTCCCTTTTGTCTGGGCCTCAGAGTGCTTATTAGGTTTGGCCACCTGCCACGTGGTTTCAGGTTAGGAGTGACAGATAAACGAGACCATGCGATGATTATCTTTTTGTGCTTGGGTGAGCTCACTGAGGATGATATATTCCATGTTTGACCTTTTTTTTTTCAAATTTCCTTATTTCATCTTTCCTTACTGCTACATAGAATTCCATAGTATAGATATACCACATCTTTGTTATCCATTCATCTAGTGATGGACACCTGGGTTGATTCCAGCTCTTTGTTATTATGAATTGAGCAGCTATAAACATGGTTGAGCAAATGACTCTGATCTGAGGCTTGGAGCCTTTAGGGTAAATGCCCAATAAGGGAATAACTGGATCCATTGGTAGGTCTATGGTCATCCTTTTCAGGAGTCTCCATATAGCTTTCCATAGTGATTGAACCATTTTACATTCCCACCAGCAGTGAAAGCTTGTTCCTATTTCTTCACAGCCTCGCCAGCATTTGTTTTCATTATTTTTTTTAATGCTAGCCATCCTTACTGGGGTAAGGTGTAATCTCATAGTTGTTTTAATTTGCATTTCCCTGATGATTAGGGATATTGAACATTTTTTTTTTTTTTTTTTTTTTTTTTTTTTTTAAAAAAATATTTATTGACAACAAACTTACATACAAAAGGTGCATAGTTTTCCCTCCCCTCCCCCTTTCCCCTTTAGAACTCCACTCTCCATCATATCCCCTCCCTCTCTCCATTAGTCTCTTTTTTAATTTGATGTCATCATCTTTTACTTCTATTATGAGGGTCTTGCGGAGGTATTGCTAGGCACAGCAAGGTCATGGATATCAAGGCCAATTTCTGTCTGGGCAGTTGCATTGTAAGGAGTCGTACCCTTCCTTTGGCTCTTACATTCTATCTGCCCCCTCTTTTGGCTCTTACATTCTATCTGCCCCCTCTTCCGCAATGCTCCCTGAGCCTTGGAGGGTGTGACAGAGATGTTTCAGTGCTGGGCACTTCTCCATCCCTTCTTCTCAGCACTATGTTGCCTTTTGGATCATCCCAGTAGTCATCGCCATCTGAAAAGAGAAGCTTCTCTAACCAGAAGTGAGAGTAGCATTAATATGTGAATATGAGCATTAAGTGTAGTATTTTCCAGGCAGCTTGGTGGGAATAGTATATACATTTAGATAAGAGTATGCTTTATACCCCTAAGGCTCATGACCTTACCTACCATAGACTTTGCTTAGGTTTTTCAGTACCAGGTATGTATTCCCTCCCGTAGAGAGGGCCTTCAGTCCAATTATAGAGCAGTTGGTTACCCCACGAGTAGACATGCCACTATTGCACCCATTCAGTCTTTGGGCCTGTCTGGCCAAATTTGAATATTCAGCGTCCACTGTTTTCACTGCTGATGACTTCTGTCTCCCATACTCTGCATGCAGTGCAGCTTTTTCCAGCTTTCAGTTGGCTGGTCTACAGGGAGAAGGTTTTCTGCTCAGCACCAGCTTGCTTTCTCAGTGACCTTGCCTCTCAGGCAAGAGATGTCTTCAGCAGTAGGGTCTTACTATCTGTTTCTCTAGGGAAACCAAGGGCTTTGGCAAAAGCCTTTAATGTTTTGGAGGCTACCGGGACCTCTTTGGCCAACAACTCACTGGAAGGTATCCCATCCCAGGTACTGAAAATTTTCTAGTAACAGTCTACAGCTTCTAGATGTACCATTATTCAAAATGTAGTTTTACATAAGTCTTATTCACTATCTTTTGAAATTAGATTGACCCTCCCCATGCCCTTCTTTTATGCATTCTCTACCCATGGCCTTGGTTCTGCCATTCCCCTCCTTGTAATCAGTCCTTCCACTTACATATGTGCAATACCATACACTTCAGTCCTTCCCTTTCCTCTGTCCCTTATAGCCTTTTACCAGCTTACTGGTTTCTGGTACCAATTGTTGGTTCCAGTTCACACACAAGTCTGTCTATTTGTAGCTAGGATCCACATATGAGAGAAAACATGTGATGTTTGGCTTTCTGAGCCTGGGTTACCTCACTTAGTATAATCCTTTCCAGATCCATCCATTTCCCTGCAAATTTCATAATTTCATTTTTCTTTACCGCTGAGTAGAACTCCATTGTGTAAATGTACCACATCTTTATTATCCATTCATTTGTGGTGGGACATCTAGGCTGCTTCCATTTCCTAGCTATTGTGAATAGAGCAGCAATAAACATGGTTTTGCAAGTATCTCTAAGGAAGTGAGAAGAGTCTTCTGGATATATGCCTAGGAGTGCTATAGCTGGATCATATGGTAAATCTATTTCTAGCTGTCTCAAAAACCTCCACACTGATTTCCACAATGGTTGGACCAGGTTACATTCCCACCAACAGTGTAGAAGTGTTCCTCTTTTTCCACATCCACGCCAACACTTATTGTCATTTGTTTTCTTGATGGTAGCCATTCTGACAGGAGTGAAATGGAATCTCAAAGTGGTTTTAATTTGCATTTCCCTGATGGCTAAGGATGTGGAACACTTTTTCAGATGTTTATATGCCATCTGTATTTCATCTTCTGTGAATTCTCTATTTAGTTCCATAGCCCATTTTTTAACTGGGTTGTTTGAATTCTTATTATTCTGTTTTTTGAGTTCTTTGTATATTCTGGATATTAATCCTCTGTCAGATGTATAGCTGGCAAAGATTTTCTCCCATTCTGTAGGTTGTCTTTTTGCTCTATTCACAGTGTCCTTTGCTGTACAAAAGCTTTGTAATTTCATAAGGTCCCATTGGTTGATTAGTGATTTTATTCGCTGAGCAATTGGGGTTATATTCAGAAAGTCCTTACCTATGCCAATATGTTGAAGGGTTTCCCCTACTTTTTCCTCTAGCAGGTTCAGAGTTTCAGGTCTGATATCAAGGTCCCTGATCCATTTGGACTTGACTCTTGTGCATGGAGAGAGACAAGGATCTATGTTTATCCTTTTACATACCGATGTCCAGTTTTCCCAACACCACTTGTTAAAGAGGCTATCTTTTCTCCAATTAATATTTTTGGCATTTTTGTCAAAGATCAGGTGGCTGTAGCTGCTTGGATTAATATTTGGGTCTTCTATTCTGTTCCATTGATCTACCTGTCTGTCCTTGTGCCAGTACCATGCTGTTTTTGTTACTATGGCTTTGTAATATAACTTAAAATCGGGTATGGTTATACCACCTGCCTGATTTTTGTTTCGCAAAATTGTTTTGGCTATTCGAGGTTTTTTGTGTTTCCAGATGAATTTTAGGATTGTTTTTTCTATTTCCGTGAAGAAAGCTATTGGGATTTTAATAGGGATCGTATTAAATGTATAGATTGCTTTTGGTAAGATTGACATTTTCACAATATTGATTCTTCCAATCCAGGAGCATTGGACGTCTTTCCATTTCCTTGTGTCTTCTGTAATTTGTCGCTCGAGTTTTTTAAAGTTCTCATTGTAGAGATCCTTCACTTCCTTGGTTAAGTTTATTCCAAGGTATTTTATTTTTTTGAGGCAATTGTGAATGGGAGAGATTCCCTGATTTCATCCTCTGCACGTTTGTTGTTAGTATATAGAAAAGCTACTGATTTCTGTGTGTTTATTTTGTATCCTGCTACATTGCTAAAAGTGTTTATCAGCTCTAACAGTTTGCAGGTAGAGACTTTAGGGTCTGTTAGGTATAGAATCATATCGTCTGCAAATAATGATAA
This sequence comes from Orientallactaga sibirica, assembly GCA_036365145.1. Taxonomy (NCBI): domain Eukaryota; kingdom Metazoa; phylum Chordata; class Mammalia; order Rodentia; family Dipodidae; genus Orientallactaga; species Orientallactaga sibirica. The sequence goes on from JAEOAD010002089.1 coordinate 94,649, forward strand.
TTTGATCTCTTCCCTTCCAATTTGTATCCCCTTTATAAGTGTCTCTTGCCTTATTGCTGTGGCTAAGACTTCCAGTACTATATTAAATAGTAGTGGGGAAAGTGGACACCCTTGTCTTGTTCTTGAATTTAGAGGAAAAGCTTCAAGTTTTTCCCCATTTAGTATTATGTTGGCTGTAGGTTTGTCATAAATAGCTTTTATTATGTTGAGATATGCTCCTTCTATTCCCAGTTTCTGTAATACTTTCACCATGAAGGGGTGTTGGATTTTGTCAAATGCCTTTTCTGCATCTATTGAGAAGACCATGTGATTTTTGTCCTTCAGGCCATTTATATGGTGTATTACATTTATGGATTTGCGTATGTTGAACCATCCCTGCATCTCTGGGATAAAGCTTACTTGGTCAGGATGAATAATCTTTCTGATAAATTCTTGTATTCTGTTTGCCAGTATTTTGTTGAGAATTTTTGCATCCATGTTCATGAGGGAGATTGGTCTATAATTTTCTTTTTTTGATCTGTCTTTGTCCGGTTTGGGTATCAGGGTGATGCTGGCTTCATAGAAGGATTTTGGCAGAGTTCCTTCCTTTTCTATTTTATGGAAAAGTTTGAGAAGCATTGGTGTTAGATCCTCCAGGAATGTCTGGTAAAATTCAGCAGTGAATCCATCTGGGCCTGGGCTTTTTTTAGTTGGGAGACTTTTTATAACTGTTTGAATCTCTGTGGTTGTTATAGTTCTATTTAAATGGTTTATCTCTTCTTGATTTAATTTTGGTAGGTCATATGAATCAAGGAATTCATCCATTTCTTTCAGGTTTTCAAACTTAGAGGCATATATATTCTTAAAGTATGTCCGTATGATTTTCTGAATTTCTTTGGTATCTGTTGTGATGTTGCCTTTTTCATCTCTAATTTTATCAATTTTTGTCTCTTCTCTCTTTCTTTTGGTCATATTTGCTAAGGGTTTGTCAATCTTGTTTATCCTTTCAAAGAACCAACTCTTTGTTTCATTGATCTTTTGATTGTTTTTTTGGTTTCCATTTCATTAATTTCTGCCCTAACCTTTATTATTTCTTCCCGTCTACTAATTTTTGGTTTGCCTTGTTCTTCTTTTTCCAAGGCCTTAAGGTGAAGCATTAAATTGTTTAGTTGTGAACTCTCCAATTTCTTAATATATGCACTTAGGGCTATAAATTTCCCTCGTAGGACTGCCTTCATTGTGTCCCAAAGGTTTTGGTATGTTGTATTCTCATCATCATTTGATTCTACGAATTTCTTGATTTCTTTTTAATTTCTTCAATGACCCATACATCATTCAATAAAGTGCTGTTTAGTCTCCATGAGTTTCTGTATGCTCTGTAGTTTTTCTTGTTGCTGATTTGCAGTTTAATCCCATTGTGGTCAGAAAGTGTACAAGGGATTATTTCAATTTTCCTGTATTTGTTAAGATTTGATTTGTGTCCTAGTATATGGTCTATTTTAGAAAATGTCCCGTGTGCTGCTGAGAAAAATGTATATTCTGCAGCATTTGGATGGAATGTTCTGTATATATCTGTTAGGTCCATTTGTTCCATGATATCATTTAATGCAGATGTCTCTCTGTTTATTTTTTGCTGGGTAGACCTGTCAAGTGATGAGAGTGGGGTATTGAAGTCACCCACTACTATTGTGTTAGGAGATATCTCTGACCTTAATTCTAATAGTGTTTGTTTGATGAAATTGGGAGCCCCCATGTTAGGGGCATATATGTTTAGGATTGTAATGTCCTCCTGTTGGAGTGTTCCTTTAATCAGTATAAAGTGACCTTCTTTATCTTTCCTCACAAATGTTGGATTGAAGTCTATCTTGTCAGAAATTAAAATAGCAACCCCTGCTTGTTTTCTAGGCCCATTTGCTTGAAATACCTTTTTCCAACCTTTCACCCTAAGAAGGTTTCTATTTTTTATTGAGAGATGAGTTTCCTGGAGGCAACAGATGGTAGGATCCTGCTTTTTAATCCAGTCTGCAAGTCTGTGTCTTTTGATAGGGGCATTGAGACCATTGATATTAAGAGTTATTATTGACATATATGTGTTTATTCTCACCATTCTTCTTATTTTTTAGTTTTTCCTGTTTTCCCTTTACTCACTTGTTTTAACTGTTATTTGAGTATGGTTTATTTTTTCCTATTTCCTGTTGTGTGTGCTTTGCTTTCTCCTCAGCATGAATGATTCCTGCAAGTATTTTCTGTAGAGCTGGTTTAGTTGCCAAAAATTCCTTTAGCCTGTCTTTGTTGTGGAATGTCCTTATTTCTCCATCTATTTGGATAGATAGTTTTGCAGGATAAAGTAATCTCGGTTGACAGTTTTTATCTTTCAGAACTTGAATACATCACCCAGGCCCTTCTGGCCTTTAAAGTTTGTGTTTAGTAATCTGCTGTGAGTCTGATGGGCTTCCCTTTGTAGGTCACTTGCTTTTTCTCTCTAGCTGCTTTCAATATATTTTCTTTGGTTTGTATGTTTGGTAGTTTAATTATAATATGGCGGGGAGAGGTTCTTTCCAGGTTTTGTCTGGTGTTCTAAAAGCTTCCTGTATCTGCATTGGCATCTCTTTCCCAATTTGGGGGAAGTTTTCCTCTATTATTTTGTTGAAAACACCTACTATGCCTTTGGAGTGAAATTCTTCTCCTTCTACTATCCCTTGAATTCTTATGTTTGATCTTTTCATAGTGTCCCGAATATCCTGAAATTCCCATTCATACCTTCCTATTATTTTGTCTTTCTCTCTGTTGGACTGTATTAGATCAGCTACTTGGTCTTCTAGATTCGATATTCTGTTCTCTCCTTCATCCATTCTACTACAGAGATTTTCTACAGAGGTTTTAATTTCACTGAATGTGTTCTTTATTGCTAGCATTTATGAGTGGGTTTTCTTTATTCTTTCTATTTCCATATTTATGTCTAGTATTGACCTCCTTATTTCATTAAATTGGTTTTCTGTGTGTTCTTTGAATCCTTTGATTTCTTCTTTGAGGTCTTTGAACCCTTTCATTTCCTCTTTGAGTTCTTTGAACATAATTATAATCATTCTTTTGAAATCTTTCTCGGGGATGTCCTCTAAGTCAGCCTCACTGAAGGTCATTTCTGATATATTAATACTTTTTGGTGGATTTATATTGTCTGGATGTTTTGTGTTTCTTGTATTGTAATGTAGAGATCTTTGCATCTTGAGTTAATTTAATGCTTGGGTTTTCTAAATATCTGCAGTAATGTTAGATGTATCAATCAATCTGATATTATATATCTTCAGTGCAGGAGTTTAAGGTGTTAAGTGTGGTTCTTAAGGCTCTCAAAGTAATCCCAGAAGTGACCCTTGCCTGTTATGAGATTATCAAGTGGGGTGAATGGAACAGAATACAGTCAAGATCCAAAAATTTAACTCAACAATGTACCCCTTCAATGAAATACAGCACAGAGTATTTGTGCAAAAGCAGGTATTATGACAAAGTCACAGTTCTTAAGGATATGTGTTAGCCCACACCCTTAATCCTGTCAGCTGGGAGGCTAAGATTTCTGATCTGTAGAGAGTTCCAAGGTCAGCTTGTGATCAAGAGAGACCCTTCCCCAATGAATGACAGAGGAGGAAACAAAGCAGGAAGCAACAAATGAGCAGCCTAGAATATAGCTTATTAAGGAATGTCAGATCTGACCATCCATCAGGATTATATACCAGGCTTATTTGGTGGGTACTAACCTAGTGAAAACCAAGTTACCTTTTGGAACGGGTTTGATCACAGCTATGCTGGACGGCTGCTTGGTTCCTTTGCTGTGTTGTGGATTCAGTAAGTCAGCTGTGTTTGTTGGTCTCTGCTTTCGCTGCGCCCGATGCTGCTGGTGAGCTGGTGAGGTCTGTTGCTCGCCGTGCTTGCACTCGTGGTGGGGGAGGGGAGGCTGTGAGTGGCGGCTGAAGTCCGTCTGCTCCTCCACGCGATCCTCTTCCTCACAAGCCTCTCTGTTGGTCTCTACTGACCTCCTTCCACGTTTCTTGAGATTGTGAGGAGGCGGTGTGAGTGGAAAAATCTCCTCACCTGCCTTTAAAAGTCGTGCAGCTCAGCTGTCTCAGGTGGCGCCTAGCCGCGCCGCCGCCGCTGCCGCTGCAGCGGCTGTGGAGCCGCTTCTGCCCGCTTCTGTGGGCTCCAGACGCTCTGGATCTCTCCTGCTTCTCTGCTGGGCTTGAAAGTTTACTATGTACCTCACTTTTTAGTAGAAAAGTGTATTTTGCTGGGGTTTGCTTTGCTTTTATCCCCTACCCTTTTTTGGCGAGGTTCCTATGTCGCCATCTTAACCGGAAGTCTGAACATTTTCTTAAATGTGCATTTGCTATTTGTATTTCTTCCTCTGAGAACTCCCTGTGTAGTTCTCTGCCCCACTTTGTGAGTGGATTGCTTGATGATTTGTTTTTTATGTTTTGGAGTTCTTTGTAGATTCTAGAAATCAGGCTTCTGTCAGTTGTATAGCTGGTGAAAATTTTCTCCCATTCTGTAGGTAATCTGCTGGCTTTGGTTATAGTATTTTTGTCAGTGAAAAAGCTTTTCAGCTTCATGTGATCCCAATGGTTGAGTGATTGTTTAATTTCCTGAGCTGCTGGGGTTTTGTTCAGGAAATCTTTTCCCACTCCTATGTCGTGGAAGGTTCCTCCTATTTTTTCTTCCAGTAGTAGCATAGTTTCTGGCTTTATATTAAGGTCTTTGATCCATTTGGACTTAATTTTTGTGCATGGAGAGATGTGGGGGTCGAGTTTCATTTTCCTACATGTGGTTGTCCAGTTTGTCCAGCACCGTTTGTTGAAGATGCTGTGCTTTTTCCATTCTACATTGCTAGGGCCTTTGTCAAATATCAAGTAGCTGTAGTTTCTTGACCCAAAGCCTGGGTCTTCAATTCTGTTCCACTGGTCTATATTACTGTTTTTGTGCCACTACCAGGTTGTTTTTATTACAATGGCTTTGTAGTATAACTTTAGATCAGGTATGGTGATGCCTCCAGAGGTGTTTCTTTTGCTGAGGATGAGCTTGGATATGTGAGGCCTTCTGCCTTTCCATATGAATTTTGAGATAGTTTTTTCTATCTCATTGAAGAAGGAAGTTGGGATTTTTATTGGCATTGCATTGAATCCATAAAGTGCTTTTGGTAAGATTGCCATTTTCACAATATTAATTCTACCAATCCAGGAGCATGGGAGGTCTTTCCATTTTTGTAGGACCTCCTCAATTTCTTTTTTGAGAGTTTTTATGTTTTCATTGTATTGGTCTTTCACTTCCTTAGTTAATGTTATTCCAAGGTATTTTATTTTCTTTTTTGCAATTGAAAATGGGACGATGTTAGTTATTTCTTTTTCTGTCTCTTTGTCCTTTGCATACAGAAAGGCTACTGATTTCTGTGCATTGATTTTGTATCCTGCTACTTTGCTGAAGGCTCTAATCACCTTTAAGAGTTTTGAGATGGAAGTTCTCGGGTCACTTATGTATAGAATCATGTCATCTGCAAATAGGGCTAACTTAACTTCTTCCTTTCCAATTTGTATTCCTTTGATTTCTTTCTCCTGTCTTACTGCTTGAGCTAATACTTCTAGCACTATGTTGAAGAGCAGAGGTGAGAGTGGATACCCCTGCCTTGTTCCTGACCTCAATGGGAATTCCTTCAGTCTCTCCCCATTAAGAATTACTTGGGCTTTAGGTGCTTTATATATCGTTTTTATTATGTTGAGATATGGGCCGTCTATGCGTATTCTCTCCAATGTTTTGATCATGAAGTGATGTTGTATTTTGTCAAAGGCCTTTTCTGCATCTATCGAAATGATCATGTGGTTTTTGTGTTTCAGCTTGTTTATGTGGTGTATTACATTGACCAGATTTCCATATGTTGAACCACCCCTGTGTTCCAGGGATGAAGCCTACTTGATCAAGGTGGATAATGCTTTTCATGTACTGTTGAATTCGGTTTGCAAGAATTTTGTTCAGGATCTTTGCGTCTATGTTCATCAGAGAAATGGGCCTATAATTTTCTTTTCTTGTGGCATCCCTGCTTGGTTTTGGAATTAGGGTGATACTAGCTTCATTGAAGGAGTTGGGGATCTCTCCCTGTTCTCCTATTGTGTGGCACAGTTTGAGAAGTATTGGTTTCAGTTCTTCCATGAAGGTTTGGTAGAATTCCACTGAGAAACCGTCTGGTCCTGGACTCTTCTTTTTGGGGAGGTGTTTTATTACTTCTTCAATCTTGAAGGGTGTGATGGGTCTGTTTAGGAAATTAATATGCTCTGGGCTTAGCTTTGGTAGGTGATATGTGTCTAGAAATTCATCCATTTCCTCCATATTCTCCTGTTTTATGGAGTAGAGGTTTTTGAAATAAGTCCTAATAATTCTTCCTATTTCACTCATGTCTGTTGTGATCTCTCCTTTTTCATTTCTAATTTTGTTGATTTGAAGTGTTTCTTTTTTTCGCTTAATCAAATTGGCCAGAGGTGTATCAATCTTGTTAAGTTTTTCAAAGAACCAGCTCTTTGTTTCATCAATTTTCTTAATTGTCCTCTTATTTTCCAATTCATTAATTTCTGCTCTGATCTTAATTATTTCTTTCTGTCTGGAGCTTTTTGGGTTGGCTTCTTCTAGCTTTTCCAATGCCTTTAGGTGGATGGTTAGGTTATTGATTTTGGATCTCTCTGTCTTTGTTATGAGGGCATTAATGCTGTGATTTTCCCCCTAAGAACTGCCTTCATTGTGTCCCATAAGTTTTGGTATGAAGTGTTCTCGTTGTCATTGAATTCTAGAAATTTTGCAATTTCATTCTTTATTTCATCCACAACCCATTTATTGTTTAAAAGTGTGTTGTTCAATTTCCAGCAGGTAGAGGGATTCCTGGTGTACCTTTTCTTGTTGATTTCTAGCATTATAGAATTGTGATCTGATATCATGCAGGAAATTACATCAATTTTCTTGAAAATATGGAGGCAGGCTTTGTGGCCCAGTACATGATCTATTTTAGACAAGGTTCCATGGGCTGCTGAGAAGAATGTGTAATCTGTAGATTTTAGGTCCAGTTGCTCTATCGTGTTGTTGAGCTCTCTTACTTCTCTATTAATTTTCTGTTTGGATGATCTATCCATTGTTGATAGTGGAGTATTGAAGTCCCCGACTATGATGGTGTTGGTGTTTATTTCTGTTTTGTTGCCAAGTAGATTTTGCTTTATGAATTGCGGTGTACCTGTGTTTGGTGCATAAATATTGATGATTGTGATATCCTCTTGTCGGATTGTTCCCTTAATAAGTAAGAAGTGGCCTTCTTTGTCTGTTTTGGTTACTTTTGGTTTTAAGTCTATTTTATCTGATATAAGTATATCTATGCCTGCTTTTTTCTTATTTGTGTTTGCTTGGAATATCATTTTCCACCCTTTTAACCTGAGAAGGTGTCTGTCTTTAGTGGTGAGGTGGGTTTCTTGAAGACAGCAAATTGAGAGGTCCAGTTTTCTGATCCACCCTGTTAGCTTATGTCTTTTGATGGGTCAAGTAAGGCCATTAATATTCAGAGATATAATTTTGAGGTTTGATTTAATCCCTGCCATATTGTGGTGGGTTGTGGTCTTTGTGGGTTTTTTTTTTTTTTTGGTTAATGTGGACTGCTTCTTGGGGGCTCTTGAGATTGGTTATTTCTTTCTTCTTTGTGGAGAATTCCCTGAAGTACTTTCTGTAGGTTTGGCTTTGTGTTCATGTAGTTGTAAAGATGATTTTTATTGTGGAAGGTTTTGCTTTCATCATCTATTATGAGGGATATTTTTGCTGGGTAGAGTAGTTGGGGCTGGAAACCATGGGTTCTTAGATTTTGCAGTGTTCCATTCCAGGCCCTTCTGGCCTTTAGGGTTTCCATTGAGAAGTCTGCGGTAATTCTAATGGGGTTCCCTTTATATGTAATGTGCTGTTTTTCCCTGGCTGCTTTTAGGATTTTCTCTTTGTACTTGATGTTTAGAGTCTTAAAGATGATGTGTCTTGGAGAATTTCTCCTTTGGTCCAATGTGTTTGGAGGTCTGGTAGCTTCTTGTAATTTGATGGGATTTTCTTTTGAGAGAGTGGGAAAGTTTTCTTCAATTATTTTGTTGAATAAGCTTTCCATTCCTTTGGTCTGTGTTTCTTCTCTCTCTGGAATACCCATGATCCTAATGTTTGGACGCTTAAGGGTATCCCACATTTCCCTCATGTTCTGTTCACAGAAATTTTTGAACTTGTTAAAATTTTTGGACTCACAAACTGTTTCTTCTGTTTTGTCTTCCAGTTCTGAGTTTCTGTCTTCCACTTGATTTACTCCGTTCTTAAGAGCTTCTATAGACTTTGGGGCTTGTTCAATTTGGTTCATATTTTCTACAGTTTTTTTTATGTATAGTTTCCATCCCTCTGTCTAGTTCCCTTTTTGTGTCATTTTCTGACGTTCTTATTGCTTCTTGAAGTTCATCCTTGCACTTGTTTATGTCTTCATTAAACTTAGCCAGCTGGTTATGGAGGGCCTCTTTTTTTTCATTCTCCTTCAAATCATTTAACTGTCTTTGGAACCCTTCCTGGTTTATTTCTATTAGGTCTAATCTAGCAAGGATACCATTCATACAATTGTTGGCTCTTTGTTGAGTTTCTGAGAGTTGTGCTATTTGCTTGGCCAGGGTTGCATAGCTTGTCTCTTCATTTTGGGGTTCTGATTCTATTGTCTCTTCTGTGCTTTGATTTGAGACATCCTTTGTAGGACTGGATAGTGTAGCTGGTTTCACTTGCATCTGGTTTTTCATGCTATTACTTTTTCACTGTAGCCTGCCCATGGCAATGGTTTAGAGAACTTGTGTATGAAATGTAAGCCTGCTGCCCTGGGGTGGGGTGGGGTGCAGTGGTGATTGGCTGCGCAGTGGTCCCTGGAGTTCTGTGGTTTGGGGTGGGGTACACTGGCCTGCTGGCCTGTGTTCCTTTTGGAGGTGGGAGGGGTAGGGGAGCACAGCCACCCTAGTTGAGCTCAGGCAGGGTAGGGCAGGAACACTGGCTTACTTCCCTGGATCCCTGATCTGCCCTGGGAGGGGGAATAATGGCACCTGATTGATGGGGGTCAGGAAGGCTAAGGGGCACTTGTCCAGTGATGGGGATCTGACCAGTGAGGGTGGGGTCTGACTAGGGATGAGGGTCAGGCAGGCTCCCTGGGATCTGATGTGGCTCAGGAGGGCCTCCCCAGTACTGGCCAGGTGAGGGAGGGATCTGACCAGTCCCTCAGACATGCACTGTCCACTGGGCGGTAATGGCAGGCGTCCAAGGGGTCACTCGGACCAGCAGGGTCCACCAGGCCTCCGTGAGGTAATGGCGGGTGTCCCGGCAGTCACTTGGACCTGCAGGGCCCGCTGCACCTCCAGGAGGTAATGGCGGACGTCCCTGCAGTCACTCGGACCTGCAGGGCCGCTGTGCCTCAAGGAGATAATGATGGGCATCCCTGAGGTCACTCGGACCTGTAGGGCCCACTGTGACCAGGGCGGTAATGACGGGTGCCCCAGCGGTCACTCGGACCTGCAGGGCCTGCTGCACCTCCAGGAGGTAATGTCGGATGTCCCAATGGTCACCCTGACCAGGAGGGGCTGCTGTGCCTCAGGGAGGTAATGACGGGTGTCCCAGTGGTCACTCAGACTGGGAGGAGCCAGTGGGCCTCTGGGAGGTAATGGTGGACATCTCAGTGGTCACTCGGACTGCCAGGGTCCACCAGTCTCTGGCTGGTAATGGCAAGCGTCTGGCCAGCAGTTTGGGTCACGCCCGCCCACCAGGACCTAAGCAGCAGTGGTCCCTGTCCTAGAGCATGGGAATCAGTGGATTCCTTATTTTTTCATCCACCCCTCCCTCTGGCAGCATGCAAGGGCCAGGAAACCCTCTGAGAAATCTTTTAAAAGCTTAAAAATCTTGTTTTTACTTGCCTGTAAGGTGAGGTGAGGTTAAGTGGACACCATCTTGTGGCCAACGATTCCATTCATTTCTGAAGCAGTTTGTTTAGAAAACAAACATCTTCATTTCCAAACACTGTACTGTCTAAATAAGCTAGTTCTATTCTCGCAGTTAGTTGCTTTCCTACGAAGTGGTTTCAGTGAAGCAACTTAAACTTTCCTAGTTTGTGTAATCTATTAAGATGTACAACTAAGTAGATTATCTTCATTTCTAAAGCAGTATATTTAAAAAAACAAACATCTTCATTACTGAACATGGTACTGTGTGAAATAAGCCAATTTTTTCTCACAATGAGTTGCTTTCCTAAAAAGATTTCAGTGAAGGAAGATCAAACTTTCCAAGTTTGTGTAATCTGCCAAGATGTACAATGTACTAGATTCGCTTCATTTCTAAAGTAGTTTGTTTAGAAAACAAACATCTTCATTACCAAGCACTGTACTGAGTGAAATAAGCCAGTTCTGTTTTAAGAATGAGTAGCTTTCCTACATAGAGGTTACAATGCAGCAACATAAAACTTTACTAGTTTGTGTAATCTGCCAAGATGTACAACTTAGTAGATAGGCTTCATTTCTAAAGCAGTTTGTTTAGAAAACAAACATCTTCATTGCTGAACCCTGTACTGTGTATAATAAGCTAGTTCTGTTCTCAGAATTAGTTGCTTTTCTACGAAGAGGTTTCAGTACAGCAAGATTAAACTTTCCTAGTTTGTGGAATCTACAAAGATGTACAACATATTAAGTTATCTTCATTTCTTAAGTAGTTGTTTAGAAAACAAACATCTTAATTGCCAAACACTGTACTGTGTGAAATAAGGCAGTTCTGTTCTGACAATGAGTTGCTTTCCTACGAAAAGGTTTCAATGCAGCAAGATCAAATTTAACTAGTTTCTGTAATCTACCAAGATGTACAACTTAGTAGATTCACTACATTTCTAAAGTAGATTGTTTAGAAAACAAACATCTTCATTGCCAAACACAGTACCGTGGAAATAAGCTAGTTCTGTTCTCAGAATGAGTTGCTTTCTATTGAAGAACGTTTACTGCAGCAAGTTCAAACTTAACTAGTTTGTGTAATCTACCAAGATGTACAATTTAGTAGGTTCACTTCATTTCTAAACTATTTGTTTAGAAAACAAACATCTTCATTGCTGAACACTGTACAGTGAAAATAAGCTAGTTCTGTTCTCGGAATTAGATGCTTCCCTACGAATAGGTTTCAGTGCAGCAAGATCAAACTTTCCTAGTTTGTGTAAACTAACAAGATGTACAACTTAGTAGATTTGCTTCATTTCTAAAGTAGTTTGTTTAGAAAACAAACATCTTCATTGCCAAACACTTTACTGTGTAAAATAAGCCAGTTCTGTTCTAAGAATGAGTTGTTGTTCTATAAGGAGGTTACAGTCCAGCAAGATCAAACTTTCATAGTTTGTGTAATCTACCAAGATATACAACTTAGTAGATTCACTTCATTTCTAAAGTAGTTTGTTTAGAAAACAAACATCTTCACTGACGAACACTGTACTGTGTGAAATAAGCCAGTTCTGTGCTAAGAAGGATTTGCTTTCCTACGAATAGGTTTCAGTGCAGCTAGATCAAACTTTCCTAGTTTTTGTAGTCTACCAAGATGTACAACTTAGTAGATTCATGTCATTTCTGAAGGAGTTTCTTTAGAAAACAAACATCTTCATTGCCGAACACTGTACTGTGTGAAATAAGCCAGTTCTGTTCTAAGAATGAGTTGCTTTTCTATGAACAGGTTTCAGTTCAGCAAGATCAAACTTTCCTAATTTGTGTAATCTACCAATATGTACAATTTACTACATTAGCTTCATTTCTAACGTAGTTGTTTTAGAAAACAAACATCTTTATTGCGGAACACTGTACTGTGTGAAATAAGCCAGTTAAGTTCTCAGAAGGAGTTGCTTTCCTACAAGAGGTTTCACTGCAGTAAGATCAAACTTTCCTAGTTTCTGTAATCTACCAAGATGTACTACTTAGTACATTAGCTTCATTTATAAAGCAGTTTGTTTAGAAAACAAACATCTTCATTGCCGATCACTGTAGCATTGAAATAATCTAGTTCTGTTCTCGGAATTAGTTGCTTTCCTACGAAGAGTTTCCAGTGCAGCAAGATGAAACATTACTCATTTGTGTAATCTACCAAGATGTACAACTTAGTAGCTTTGCTTCATTTCTAAAGTAGTTTGCTTAGAACAGAAACATCTTCATTGCCGAACACTGTACTGTGTGAAATAAGCCAGTTTCATTCTAAGAATGAGTTGCTTTCTTACGAAGAGGTTTCAGTACAGCAAGATCAAGCTTTCCTAATTTGTGTAGTCTACCAAGATGTACAACTTAGCAGATTCGCTTCGTTTCCAACGTAGTTTGTTTAGAAAACAAACATCTTCATTGCCAAACACGCTACTGTGTGAAATACGCCAGTTCTGTTCTAAGAAGGAGTTGCTTTCCTACGAAGAGGTTTCAGTGCAGCAAGATCAAAGTTTCCAAGTTTGTGTAATCTACCAAGATGTACAACTTAGTAGATTCGGTTCATTTCTAAAGCAGTTTGTTTCGACAACAAACATCTTCATTGCCTAACACTTTATTGTGTGAAATAACCTACTTCTGTTCTAGGAATTAGTTGCTTTCGTACAAAGATGTTTCAGTACAGCAAGATCAAACTTTCCTAATTTATATAATCTACCAAAATGTACAACTTAGTGTATTCGCTTCATTTGTAAAGTAGTTTCTTTAGAGAACAAACATCTTCATAGCCGAATAGTTTACTCTGTGAAATAAGCTAATTCTGTTCCAGGTATGAGTTGCTTTCCTACGGAGAGGTTACAGTGCGGCAAGATCAAACTTTCCTAGTATGTGTAGTCTACCAAAATGTACAACTTAGGAGTTTCGCTTCATTTCTAAAGTAGTTTGCTTAGAAAACAGACATCTTCATTGCCAAACTCTGTACTGTGTGAAATAAGCCAGTTTTGTTCTAAGAACGAGTTGGTTTCCTATGAAGAGCTTTCAGTGCAGCAAAATCAAACTTTCCTAATTTGTGTAATTTACCAAGGTGTACAACATCGAAGATTTGCTACATTTCTACAGCAGTTTGATTAGAAAGCAAACATTTTCATTGCCGAACACTGTACTGTGTGAAATAAGCCAGTTCTGTTTCAAGAATGAGTTGCTTTCCTACGAAAATGTTACATTGCAGCAAGATCACACATTCCTAGTTTATGTTATCTACTAAGATGTACAACTTAGTAGATTCGCTTCACTTCCAAAGTACTTAGTTTAGAAAACAAACATCTTCATTGCCGAACACTGTACTCTGTGAAATAAGCCAGTTCTGTACTCACAATGAGTTGCACTCCTACGAAGAGGTTTCAGTGCAGCACGATCAAACTTTCCTAGTTTGTGTAATCTAACAAGATGTACAACTTAGTAGATTTGTTTCATTTCTAACGTAGTTGGTTTAGAAAAAAAATATCTTTATTGCAGAACACTGTACTGTGTGAAATAAGCCAGTTCAGTTCTCAGAAGGAGTTGCTTTCCTACAAATAGGTTTCAGTGTAGCAAAATCAAACTTTCCTAGTTTATGTAATCTACGAAGATGTTCAAATTAATAGATTAGCTTCATTTCTAAAGCAGTTTGTTTAGAAAACAAACATCTTCATTGCCAAACCCTGTACTGTGTGTAATCAGCTAGTTCTGTTCTCGGAATTAGTTGCTTCCCTACGAAGAGGTTTCAGTGCAGCAAGATCAAACTTTCCTAATTTGTGTAATCTACCAACATGTACAACTTAGTACATTCGCTTCATTTCTAATGTGGTTGGTTTAGAAAACAAACATCTTTATTTTGGAACACTGTACTGTGTGAAATAAGCCTGTTCAGTTCTCAGAAAGTGTTGCTTTCCTACAAAGAGGTGGCAGTGTAGCAAGATCAAACTTTCCTAGTTTGTGTAATCTACCAAGATGTACAACTTAGTAGATTCCTTCATTTCCAAAGTAGTTTTTTAGAAAACAAATATCTTCATTGTTGAACACTCTACTGTGTGAAATAAGACAGTTCAGTTCTAAGAAGGATTTGCTTTCCTACGAAGGGGTTTCGGTGCAGCAATATCAAATGTTCCTAGTTTGTATATTCTACCAAAATGTACAACTTAGTATTTTCACTTCATTTCTATAGTAGTTTTTTAGAAAACAAACATCTTCATTGCCGAACACTGTAGTGTGTGAAATAAGTTAGTTCTATTCTAAGAATAAGTTTCTTTCCTACGAACAGATTACAGTGCAGCAAGATCAAACTTAAATAGTTTGTGTAATCTACCAAGATATACAACTGAGTAGATTTGCTTCATTTCTATAGCAGTTTGTTTAGAAAACAAACATTTTCATTGCTGAACACTGTATTGTGTGAAATAAGGCAGTTCTGTTCTAAGAATGAGTTGCTTTCCTACGAAGAGGTTACATTGCAGCAAGATGAAACTTTCCTAGTTTTTGATATGTACTAGGATGTACAACTTAGTGGATTCGCTTCATGTCTAAAGCAGTTTGTTTTGACAACAAACATCTTCATTGCCTAAGACTTTACTGTGTGAAATGAGCTACTTCTATTCTCGGAATGAGTTGCATTCCTAAGACGATGTTTCAATGAAACAGGATTAAAGTTTTTAAGTTTGTGCAATCTACCAACATGTACAACTTAGTAGATTTGCTTCATTTCTAAAGCAGTTTGTTTAGAAAACAAACATCGTCATTGCCACACACTGTACTGTGTCAAACAAGCCAGTTCTGTTCTAAGAATGATTCGTTTTCTAAGAAGAGGTTACAGTGCAACAAAATCAAACTTCCCTAGTGTGAGTAATCTACCAACATGTACAACTTAGTAGATTCGCTTCATTTCTAACAAACATCTTCATTGCCGAACACTGTACTGGTTGAAATAAACCAGTTCCATTCTAAGAAGGAGTTGCTTTCCTACAAAAAGTTTTCAGTGCAGCAAGAACAAGCTTTCCTAATTTGTGTAATGTACCAAGATGTACAATTTAGTAGATTTGCTTCATTTCAAAAGTAGTTTGTTTAGAAAACATATATCTTCATTTCCCAACCCTGTACTGTGTGAAATAAGCCAGTTCTGTTCTTGCAATGAGTTGCTTTCCTACGAAGAGGTTTCAGTGCAGCAAGATCAAACATTGCTAGTTTGTGTAACCTAACAAGATGTACAATATAGGCGATTCACTCCATTTTTAAAGTAGTTTGATTAGAAACCAAACATCTCTATTGACGAACACTGTATTGTGTGAAATAAGCCTCTTCTGTTCTAAGAATGAGTTGCTTTCCAACGAAGAGGTTTCAGTGTAGCAAGATTAAACTTTCCTAGTTTGTGTAATCTACCAAGATGTAACTTAGTAGATTCCCTTCATTTCCAAAGTAGTTCTTTAGAAAACAAACATCTCCATTGCCGAACACTGTACTGTGTGAAATAAGCCAGTTCAGTTCTAAGAATGACTTGCTTTGCTACGAAGAGTTTTCATTACAGCACGATCAAACTTTCCTAGTTTGTGAAGTCTACCAAGATGTACAACTTCGTATATTCGCTTCATTTCTAACATAGTTTGTTTAGAAAACAAACATCTTCATTTCCGAACACCCTACTGTGTGAAGTAAGCCAGTTCTGTTCTAAGAAGGAGTTGCTTTCCTACGAAGAGGTTTCAGTGCAGCAAGATCAAACTTTCCTAGTTTGTGTAATCTACCAAGATTTGCAACTTAGTAGATTCGCTTCATTTCTGAAGCAGTTTGTTTTGACAACAAACATGTTCATTGCCGAACACTTTATTGTGTGAAATAAGCTACTTCTGTTCTCGGAATTACTTGCTTTCCTACGAAGATGTTTCAGTGCAGCAAGACCAAACTTTCCTAATTTGTATAATCTACCAAAATGTACAACTTAGTAGATTTGCATCATTTCTAAAGTAGTTTGTTTAGAAAACAAACATCTTCAACACAGAACATTTTACTGTGTGAAATAAGCTAATTGTGCTCCAAGAATGAGTTGCTTTCCTACGAAGAGGTTTCAGTGCAGGAAGATCAAACTTTCCTAGTTTGTGTTATCTAACAAGATGTACAACTTAGTAGATTCACTTCATTTCTAAAGTAGTTTGTTTAGTAAAGAAACATCTTCATTGACAAACACTGTACAGTGTGCAATAAGTCAGTTCCGTTCTTAGAATGAGTTGCTTTCCTATGAAGGGGTTTCAGTCCAGCAAGATCAAACTTTCTTAGTTTGTGTAATCTACCAAGGTGTAACTTAGTAGCTTTGCGTCATTTCGAAAGTAGTTTTTTAGACAACAAACATCTTCATTGCTGAACACTGTACTGTGAAAATAAGCCAGTTCTGTTCTAAGAATGAGTTGCTTTCCTAAAAACAGCTTTCAGTGCATGAAGATCAAACTTTCCTAGGTTGTGTAATCTAACAAGATATACAACTTAGTATATTTGCTCTAAACCAGTTTGTTTAGAAAACAAACATCTTCATTGATGAACACTGTATTGTGTGAAATGAGCCAGTTCTTTTCTCGCAATGAATTGCTTTCCTAAGAAGAGGTTTCACTGGAGCAAGATCAAACATTCCTAGTTTGTGTAATCTAATAAGATGTACATCTTAGTAGATTCACTTCATGTCTAAAGCACTTTGTTTAGAAAACAAACATTTTCATTGCTGAAGTCTACACTGTGTGTAATAATCCAGTTCTGATCTTGGAAATATTTGCTTTCCTACGAAGAGGTTTCAGTGCAGCATAATCAAACGTTCCTAGTTTGTGTAATCTAACAAGATGTACAACTTAGTAGTGTCGCTTCATTCCTAAAGTAGTTTGTTTACAAAACAAACATCTTCATTGCCGAACACTATACTGTGTGAAATAAGCTATTTGTCTTTTAAGAATGAGTTGCATTCCTACGAAACGGTTTCAGTGCAGGAAGATCAAACTTTCCTTGTTTGTGTAATCTACCAAGATGTGGAACATAGTAGATTCACATCATGTCTAAAGCAGTTTGTTTAGAACACAAACATCCTCATGGCCAAACCCTGCACTGTGTATAATAATCCAGTTCTGTTGTCAGAATTATTTGCTTTCCTATGAAGAGGTTTCAGTGCAGCACGATCAAACTTTCATAGTGCGTGTAATCTACCAAGATGTACAACTTAGTAGCTTCGCTTCATTTCTAAAGTAGTTTGTTTAGAAAACAAACATCTTCCTTTCCGAACACTGTACTGTGTGAAATAAGCCAGTTTTGTTCTAAGAAGGAGTTGCTTTCCTACAAATATGTTTCAGTGCAGCAAGATCAAACCTTCCGAGTTTGTAAAACCTACCAAGATGTACAACTTAGTAGGTTCTCTTCATTTATAAAGTAGTTTGTTTAGAAAACAAACATCTTCATTGCTGAAAACTGTACTGTGTGAAATATGCTATTTCTGTTCTAAGAATGAGGTGCTTTTCTATGAAGAGGTTTCAGTTCAGGAAGATCAAGCTTTCCTGGGTTGTGTAGTCTACCAATATGTACAACTTAGTAGATTCACTACATTTGTAATGTAGTTCATTTAGAAAATAAACATCTTCATTGCCGAACACTGTACTGTGTGAAATAAGCCAGTATCGTGCTAAGAATCAGTTGCTGTCCTACGAAGAGGTTTCAGTGCAGCAAGATCAAGCTTTCGTAGTTTGTGTAATCTACCAAGATGTACACCTTAGTAGATTCGCCTCATTTCAAAAGTAGTTTGTTTAGAAAAAAAAATCTTCATTGCCGAACACTGTATTCTGTGAAATAAGCCAGTTCTGTTCTCGCAATCTATTGCTTTCCTACGAAGAGGTTTCAGTTCAGCAAGATCAAACTTTCCTAGTTTGAGTAATCTAACATGGTGTACAACTTAGTAGATTCGCTTTATTTCTAAAGTAGTTGGTTTAGAAAAAAAAATCTTCATTGCCGAACACTGTACTGTGTGACATAAGCTAGTGCTGTTCTTGAAATGAGTTGCTTTCCTACGAAGTGGGTGAATGCTGCAAGTCGAAACTTAGTTAGCTTATGTAATCTACCAAGATGTACAACTTAGTAGATTTCCTTCATTTCTAAACTAGTTTGTTTAGAAAACAAACATCTTCATTGCCGAACACTGTACTGTATGAAATAATCCAGTTCTGTACTCACAATGAGTTGCTTTCCTACTAAGAGGTTTCAGTGAAGCAAGATCAAACATTCCTAGTTTGTGTAATCTAATAAGATGTACAAGTTAGTAGATTTGCTTCATTTCTAAAGTACTTTGTTTAGAAAACAAACATCTTCATTACAGAACACTGTATTGTGAGAAATGAACCAGTTCCATTCTAAGAAGGAGTTGCTTTCCTACGAAGAGTTTTCTGTGAAGCAAGAACAAAATTTCCTAGTTTGTGTAATCTACAAAGATGTACAACATAGTAGATTCGATTCACGTCTAAATCAGTTCGTTTAGAAAACAAACATCTTTATTGCCAAAGCCTGTACTGTGTGCAATAATCCAGTTCTGTTCTAGGAATTATTTGCTTTCCTTCTAAAGTAGTTTGTTTAGAAAACAAACATCTTCATTGCCGAACACTGTACTGTATGAAAGAAGAAGTTTCAGTGCAGCATGATGAAACTTTCCTAGTGTGTGTAATCAACCAAGATGTACAACTTAGTAGCTTCACTTCATTTCTAAAGTAGTTTCTTTATAAAACAAACATCTTCATTGCCGAACACTGTACTGTGTGAAATAAGCCAGTTTTGTTCTAAGAAAGAGTTGCTTTCCTACCAATATGTTTCAGTGCAGCAAGATCAAACATCCTAGTTTGTAAAATCTACCAAGATGTACAATTTAGTAGATTCAATTCATTTCTAAAGTAGTTTCTTTAGAAAAAAACATCTTCATTGCTGAACACTGTACTGTGTGAAATAAGGGAGTACCATTCTAAGAATCAGTTGTTTTCTTACGAAGAGGTTTCAGTGCACCATGATCAAACTTTTCTAGTGCGTGTAATCTACCAAGATGTACAACATAGTAGATTTGCTTCATTTCAAAAGGAGTTTGTTGAGAAAACAAACATCTTCATTGCCGAACACTGTACTGTTTGAAATAAGCCAGTTCTGTTCTATGAAAGAGTTGCTATCCTATGAAGAGGTTTCAGTGCAGTAAGATCAAACTTTCCTAGTTTGTGTAATCTAGCAAGATGTACAACTTAGTAGATTTGCTTCATTTCTAAAGTAGTTTGTTTAGAAAACAAACCTCTTCATTGCCAAACACTGTAGTGTGAAATAAGCTAGTTCTGTTCTAAGAATGAGTTGCTTTCTTACGAAGAGGTTACAGTCCAGCAAGATCAAACTTTCCTAGTTTGTGTAATCTGCCAAGATGTACAACTTGTAGTTTTGTTTCATTTCTAAAGTAGTTTTTTAGAAAACAAACATCTTCATTGCTGAATACTCTACTGTGTGAAATAAGCCAGTTCTGTTCTAAGAAGGAGTTCCTTTCCTACAAAGAGGTTTAAGTGTAGGAAGATCAAGCTTTCCTAGTGTGTGTAATCTACCACGATGTACAATTTAGTAGATTGGCTTCATTTCTAATGTAGTTTGTTTAGAGAACAAACATCTTCATTACTGAACACTATACTATGTGAAGTAAACGAGTTCTGTTCTAAGAAGGAGTTGCTTTCCTACGAAGAGGTTTTTGTGATGCAAGAACAAACTTTCCTAGTTTGTGTAATCTACCAAGATGTACAACACAGTAGATTCCCTTCATTTCTAAAGCAGTTTGTTTAGAAAACAAACATCTTCATTGCCGAACACTGTACTGTGTGAAATAAGCCAGTTCTGTTCTCAGAATTAGTTGCTTTCCTATGAAGAGGTTTCAGTGCAGCAAGATCAAACTTTCCTAGTTTGTGTAATCTACCAAGATGTACAACTTAGTAGATTCACTTCATTTCTAAAGTAGTTTGTTTAGAAAACAAACATCTTCATTGCCGAACACTGTACTGTGTGAAATAAGCCAGTTCTGTTCTAAGAATGAGTTGCTTTTCCTAAGAAAGAGGTTTCAGTGCAGCAAGATCAAACTGTCCTAGTTTGTGTAATCTACCAAGATGTACAACTTAGTAGATTCGCTTCATTTCTAAAGTAGTTTGTTTAGAAAACAAACATCTTCATTGCCAAACACTGTACTGTGTGAAATAAGCCAGTTCTGTTCTAAGAATGAGTTGCTTTCCTACGAAGAGGTTTCAGTGCAGCAAGATCAAACTTTCCTAGTTTGTGTAATCTACCAAGATGTACAACTTAGTAGATTTGCTTCATTTCTAAAGTAGTTTGTTTAGAAAACAAACATCTTCATTGCTGAACACTGTACTGTGTGAAATAAGCCAGTTCTGTTCTAAGAATGAGTTGCTTTCCTACGAAGAGGTTTCAGTGCAGGAAGATCAAACTTTCCTAGTTTGTGTAATCTACCAAGATGTACAACTTAGTAAGTTTGCATCATTTGTAAAGTAGTTTTTTAGAACAAACAGTTTCATTACCGAACACTGTACTGTGTGAAATAAGCCAGTTCTGTTCTAAGAAAGAGTTGCTTTCCTACGAAGAGAGTTTCAGTGCAGCAAGATCAAACTTTCCTAGTTTGTGTAATCTACCAAGATGTACAACTTAGTAGATTCACTTCATTTCTAAAGCAGTTTGTTTAGAAAACAAACATCTTCATTGCTGAACACTGTACTGTGTGAAATAAGCCAGTTCTGTTCTAAGAATGAGTTGCTTTCCTATGAAGAGGTTTCAGTGCAGCAAGATCAAACTTTCCTAGTTTGTGTAATCTACCAAGATGTACAACTTAGTAGATTCACTTCATTTCTAAAGTAGTTTGTTTAGAAAACAAACATCTTCATTGCTGAACACTGTACTGTGTGAAATAAGCCAGTTCTGTTCTAAGAAGGAGTTGCTTTCCTATGAAGAGGTTTCAGTGCAGCAAGATCAAACTTTCCTAGTTTGTGTAATCTACCAAGATGTACAACTTAGTAGATTTGCTTCATTTCTAATGTAGTTTGTTTAGAAAACAAACATCTTCATTGCTGAACACTGTACTGTGTGAAATAAGCCAGTTCTGTTCTAAGAATGAGTTGCTTTCCTACGAAGAGGTTTCAGTGCAGCAAGATCAAACTTTCCTAGTTTGTGTAATCTACCAAGATGTACAACTTAGTAGATTTGCTTCATTTCTAAAGTAGTTTGTTTAGAAAACAAACATCTTCATTGTTGAACACTGTACTGTGTGAAATAAGGGAGTACCGTTTTAAGAATCAGTTGGTTTCCTACGAAGAGGTTTCAGTGCAGCAATATCAAGCTTTCCTAGTTTGTGTAATCTACCAAGATGTACAACTTAGTAGATTTGCTTCATTTCTAAAGTAGTTTGTTTAGAAAACAAACATCTTCATTGCCAAACACTGTACTGTGTGAAATAAGCCAGTTCTGTTCTAAGAATGAGTTGCTTTCCTACGAAGAGGTTTCAGTGCAGCAAGATCAAACTTTCCTAGTTTGTGTAATCTACCAAGATGTACAACTTAGTAGATTTGCTTCATTTCTAAAGTAGTTTGTTTAGAAAACAAACATCTTCATTGCTGAACACTGTACTGTGTGAAATAAGCCAGTTCTGTTCTAAGAATGAGTTGCTTTCCTACGAAGAGGTTTCAGTGCAGCAAGATCAAACTTTCCTAGTTTGTGTAATCTACCAAGATGTACAACTTAGTAGATTTGCTTCATTTCTAAAGTAGTTTGTTTAGAAAACAAACATCTTCATTGCTGAACACTGTACTGTGTGAAATAAGCCAGTTCTGTTCTAAGAAGGAGTTGCTTTCCTACGAAGAGGTTTCAGTGCAGCAAGATCAAACTTTCCTAGTTTGTGTAATCTACCAAGATGTACAACTTAGTAGATTTGCTTCATTTCTAAAGTAGTTTGTTTAGAAAACAAACATCTTCATTGCCAAACACTGTACTGTGTGAAATAAGCCAGTTCTGTTCTAAGAATGAGTTAGTTTTTTCCTAAGAAGAGGTTTCAGTGCAGCAAGATCAAACTTTCCTAGTTTGTGTAATCTATCACGACGAACAGCTTAGTAGATTCGCTTCATTTCTAAAGTAGTTTCTTTAGAAAAAAAATCTTCATTACTGAACACTGTACTGTGTGAAATAAGCCAGTTCTATTCTACGAATGAGTTGCTTTCCTACAAACAGGTTTCAGTGCAGCCAGATCAAAGTTTCCTAGTTGGTGTAATCTACCAAGATGAACAACTTAGTAGATTGGCTTCATTTCCAAAGTAGTTTGTTTAGAAAACAAACATCTTCATTGCCAAACACTGTACTGTGTGAAAAAAAGCCAGTTCTCTTCGTGCAATGAGTTGCTATCCTACGAAGAGGTTTCAGTGCAGCAAGATAAACTTTCGTAGTTTATGTAACCTAAGAAGATATACAACTTAGTAGATTCCCTTCATTTCTAAAGTAGTTTGTTTAGAAAAACAAACATCTTCATTGCTGAACACTGTACTGTGTGAAATAAGCCAGTTCTGTTCTAAGAATGAGTTGCTTTCCTACTGAAGAGGTTTCAGTGCAGCAAGATCAAACTTTCCTAGTGTGTGTAATCTACCAAGATGTACAACTTAGTAGATTTGCTTCATTTCTAAAGTAGTTTGTTTAGAAAACAAACATCTTCATTGCCGAACACTGTACTGTGTGAAATAAGCCAGTTCTGTTCTACGAATGAGTTGCTTTCCTACAAAGAGGTTTCAGTGCAGCAAGATCAAACTTTCCTAGTTTGTGTAATCTACCAAGATGTACAACTTAGTAGATTTGCTTCATTTCTAAAGTAGTTTGTTTAGAAAACAAACATCTTCATTGCTGAACACTGTACTGTGTGAAATAAGCCAGTTCTGTTCTAAGAAGGAGTTGCTTTCCTACAAAAGAGGTTTCAGTGCAGCAAGATCAAACTTTCCTAGTTTGTGTAATCTACCAAGATGTACAACTTAGTAGATTTGCTTCATTTCTAAAGTAGTTTGTTTAGAAAACAAACATCTTCATTGCCTGAACACTGTACTGTGTGAAATAAGCCAGTTCTGTTCTAAGAATGAGTTGCTTTCCCTAAGAAGAGGTTTCAGTGCAGCAAGATCAAACTTTCCTAGTTTGTGTAATCTACCAAGATGTACAACTTAGTAGATTCACTTCATTTCTAAAGTAGTTTGTTTAGAAAACAAACATCTTCATTGCCAAACACTGTACTACTGTGAAATAAGCCAGTTCTGTTCTAAGAATGAGTTGCTTTCCTATGAAGAGGTTTCAGTGCAGCAAGATCAAACTTTCCTAGTTTGTGTAATCTACCAAGATGTACAACTTAGTAGATTCACTTCATTTCTAAAGTAGTTTGTTTAGTAAACAAACATCTTCATTGCTGATCACTGTACTGTGTGAAATAAGGCAGTTCAATTCTCGAATGAGTTGCTTTCCTATGAAAAGGTTACAGTGCAGCAAGATCAAACTTTCCTAGTTTGTGTAAACTACTAACATGTACAACTTAGTATATTTGCTTCATTTCTAAAGTAGTTTGTTTAGAAAACAAACATCTTCATTTTGAACACTGTACTGTGTGAAATAAGCCAGTTCTGTTCTAAGAATGAGTTGCTTTTCCTACGAAGAGGTTTCAGTGCAGCAAGATCAAAGTTTCCTAGTTTGGGTAATCTACCAATATGTACAACTTAGTAGATTTGCTTCATTTCTAAATTTGTTTGTTTAGAAAACAAACATCTTCATTGCTGAACACTGTACAGTGTGAAATAATCCAGTTCTGTTCTAAGAATGAGTTGCTTTCCTAAGAAGAGGTTTCAGTGCAGCAAGATCAAACTTTCCTAGTTTGTGTAATCTACCAAGATGTACAACTTAGTAGATTTGCTTCATTTCTAAAGTAGTTTGTTTAGAAAACAAACATCTTCATTGCTGAACACTGTACTGTGTGAAATAAGCCAGTTCTGTTCTAAGAAGGAGTTGCTTTCCTACGAAGAGGTTTCAGTGCAGCAAGATCAAACTTTCCTAGTTTGTGTAATCTACCAAGATGTACAACTTAGTAGATTCGCTTCATTTCTAAAGCAGTTTGTTTAGAAAACAAACATCTTCATTGCCGAACACTGTACTGTGTGAAATAAGCCAGTTCTGTTCTAAGAATGATTTGCTTTCCTATGAAGAGGTTTCAGTGCAGGAAGATCAAACTTTCCTAGTTTGTGTAATCTACCAAGATGTACAACTTAGTAGATTCACTTCATTTCTAAAGTAGTTTTTTTAGAAAACAAACATCTTCATTGCTGAACACTGTACTGTGTGAAATAAGCCAGTTTTGTTCTAAGAAGGAGTTGCTTTCCTATGAATATGTTTCAGTGCAGCAAGATCAAACATTCCTAGTTTGTAAAATCTACCAAGATGTACAATTTAGTAGATTCGCTTCATTTCTAAAGTAGTTTGTTTAGAAAACAAACATCTTCATTGCCGAACACTGTACTGTGTGAAATAAGGGAGTACCGTTCTAAGAATCAGTTGCTTTCCTACGAAGAGGTTTCAGTGCAGCAATATCAAGCTTTCCTAGTTTGTGTAATCTACCAAGATGTACAACATAGTAGATTCACTTCATTTCAAAAGGAGTTTGTTTAGAAAACAAACATCTTCATTGCCGAACACTGTACTGTTTGAAATAAGCCAGTTCTGTTCTATGAAAGAGTTGCTATCCTACGAAGAGGTTTCAGTGCAGTAAGATCAAACTTTCCTAGTTTGTGTAATCTAGCAAGATGTACAACTTAGTAGATTTGCTTCATTTCTAAAGTAGTTTGTTTAGAAAACAAACCTCTTCATTGCTGAACACTGTACTGTGAAATAAGCTAGTTCTGTTCTAAGAATGAGTTCCTTTCTTACAAAAAGTTTACAGTCCAGCACGATCAAACTTTCCTAGTTTGTGTAATCTGCCAAGATGTACAACTTAGTAGTTTCGTTTCATTTCTAAAGTAGTTTTTTTAGAAAACAAACATCTTCATTGCCGAACACTGTACTGTGTGAAATAAGACAGTTCTGTTCTAAGAATGAGTTGCTTTCCTACGAAGAGGTTTCAGTGCAGCAAGATCAAACTTTCCTAGTTTGTGTAATCTACCAAGATGTACAACTTAGTAGATTCGCTTCATTTCTAAAGTAGTTTGTTTAGAAAACAAACATCTTCATTGCCGAACACTGTACTGTGTGAAATAAGCCAGTTCTGTTCTAAGAAGGAGTTGCTTTCCTATGAAGAGGTTTCAGTGCAGCAAGATCAAACTTTCCTAGTTTGTGTAATCTACCAAGATGTACAACTTAGTAGATTCGCTTCATTTCTAAAGCAGTTTGTTTAGAAAACAAACATCTTCATTGCCGAACACTGTACTGTGTGAAATAAGCCAGTTCTGTTCTAAGAATGAGTTGCTTTCCTACGAAGAGGTTTCAGTGCAGCAAATCAAACTTTCCTAGTTTGTGTAATCTACCAAGATGTACAACTTAGTAGCTTCGTTTCATTTCTAAAGTAGTTTGTTTAGAAAACAAACATCTTCATTGCCAAAGACTGTACTGTGTGAAATAAGCCAGTTCTGTTCTAAGAAGGAGTTGCTTTCCTATGAAGAGGTTTCAGTGCAGCAAGATCAAACTTTCCTAGTTTGTGTAATCTACCAAGATGTACAACTTAGTAGATTTGCTTCATTTCTAAAGTAGTTTGTTTAGAAAACAAACATCTTCATTGCCGAACACTGTACTGTGTGAAATAAGCCAGTTCTGTTCTAAGAATGAGTTGCTTTCCTACGAAAGAGGTTTCAGTGCAGCAAGATCAAACTTTCCTAGTTTGTGTAATCTACCAAGATGTACAACTTAGTAGATTCACTTCATTTCCAAAGCAGTTTGTTTAGAAAACAAACATCTTCATTGCTGAACACTGTACTGTGTGAAATAAGCCAGTTCTGTTCTAACAATGAGTTGCTTTCCTACGAAGAGGTTTCAGTGCAGCAAGATCAAACTTTCCTAGTTTGTGTAATCTACCAAGATGTACAACTTAGTAGATTCACTTCATTTCTAAAGTAGTTTGTTTAGAAAACAAACATCTTCATTGCTGAACACTGTACTGTGTGAAATAAGCCAGTTCTGTTCTAAGAATGAGTTGCTTTCCTACAACTGAAAGAGGTTTCAGTGCAGCAAGATCAAACTTTCCTAGTTTGTGTAATCTACCAAGATGTACAACTTAGTAGATTTGCTTCATTTCTAAAGTAGTTTGTTTAGAAAACAAACATCTTCATTGCTGAAACACTGTACTGTGTGAAATAAGCCAGTTCTGTTCTAAGAATGAGTTGCTTTCCTATGAAGAGGTTTCAGTGCAGCAAGATCAAACTTTCCTAGTTTGTGTAATCTACCAAGATGTACAACTTAGTAGATTTGCTTCATTTCTAAAGTAGTTTGTTTAGAAAACAAACATCTTTCAACACCAAACACTGTACTGTGTGAAATAAGCCAGTTCTGTTCTAAGAAGGAGTTTCTTTCCTATGAAGAGGTTTCAGTGCAGGAAGATCAAGCTTTCCTAGTTTGTGTAATCTACCAAGATGTACAACTTAGTAGATTTTGCTTCATTTCTAAAGTAGTTTGTTTAGAAAACAAACATCTTCATTGCTGAACACTGTACTGTGTGAAATAAGCCAGTTCTGTTCTAAGAATGAGTTGCTTTCCTAATGAAGAGGTTTCAGTGCAGCAAGATCAAACTTTCCTAGTTTGTGTAATCTACCAAGATGTACAACTTAGTAGATTGCTTCATTTCTAAAGTAGTTTGTTTAGAAAACAAACATCTTCCTTGCCGAACACTGTACTGTGTGAAATAAGCCAGTTCTGTTCTATGAAAGAGTTGCTTTCCTACGAAGAGGTTTCAGTGCAGCAAGATCAAACTTTCCTAGTTTGTGTAATCTACCAAGATGTACAACTCAGTAGATTCGCTTCATTTCTAAAGCAGTTTGTTTAGAAAACAAACATCTTCATTGCCAAAAAGTGTAAAGTGTGAAATAAGCCAGTTCTGTTCTAAGAATGAGTTGCTTCCCTACGAAGAGGTGTCAGTGCAGGAATATCAAACTTTCCTAGTTTGTGTATTCTACCAAGATATAAAACTTAGAAAATTTGCTTCATTTCTAAAGTAGTTTGTTTAGAAAATAACCACCTCCACTGCCAAACACTGTACTGTGTGAAATAAGCCAGTTCTGTTCAAAGTAGGAGTTGCTTTCCTATGAAGAGGTTTCAGTGCAGCAAGATCAAACTTTCCTAGTTTGTGTAATCTGCAAAGATATACAACTTAGTAGATTTGCTTCATTTCTAAAATAATTTGTTGGGAAAACAAAAATCTTCATTCCCGAACACTGTACTGTGTGAAATAAGCCAGTTCTGTTCTAAGAAGGAGTTGCTTTCCTACGAAGAGGTTTCAGTGCAGCAAGATCAAACTTTCCTAGTTTGTGTAATCTACCAAGATGTACAACTTAGTAGATTCGCTTCATTTCTAAAGTAGTTTGTTTAGAAAACAAACATCTTCATTGCTGAACACTGTACTGTGTGAAATAAGCCAGTTCTGTTCTAAGAATGAGTTGCTTTCCTACAAAGAGGTTTCAGTGCAGCAAGATCAAACTTTCCTAGTTTGTGTAATCTACCAAGATGTACAACTTAGTAGATTCACTTCATTTCTAAAGTAGTTTGTTTAGAAAACAAACATCTTCATTGCTGAACACTGTACTGTGTGAAATAAGCCAGTTCTGTTCTAAGAATGAGTTGCTTTCCTACGAAGAGGTTTCAGTGCAGCAAGATCAAACTTTCCTAGTTTGTGTAATCTACCAAGATGTAACTTAGTAGATTCGCTTCATTTCCAAAGCAGTTTTTTTTAGAAAACAAACATCTTCACTGCCAAACACTCTACTGTGTGAAATAAGCCATTTCTGTTCTAAGAAGGATTTCCTTTCCAACGAAGGGGTTTCAGTGCAGGAAGATCAAGCTTTCCCAGTTTGTGTAATCTACCAAGATATACAACTTAGTACATTCACATCATTTCTAAAATCGTTTGTTTAGAAAACAAACATCTTCCTTGTCGAACACTGTACTGTGTGAAATAAGCCAGCTCTGTTCTAAGAATGAGTTGCTTTCCTACGAAGAGGTTTCAGTGCAGCAAGATCAAACTTCCCTAGTTTGTGTAATCTACCAAGATGTACAACTTAGTAGATTCGCTTCATTTCTAAAGTAGTTTGTTTAGAAAACAAACATCTTTTAAAACACTTTTATTTATTTTTTGAAATAAGACAGTTCTGAGAGAGAGAGAGGAGAGAGAGACAGATAGAGATGGGGTTTCAGCCAGCAAGTCTCAGCTGCTAGTTTGTGTAATCCACCAAGATGTACCCCCTAGTGGTCAAGTTCATTGTGTTTGTTTGAAATCACTTTGCATCTGGCTAAACCTGGGACCTGAAATTGGAACTGAACTGCTGTGTGAAGATTGGAATTGGCTTTCCAGTGTTCTTTTTTAGTGCAGCAAGATCAGGCGCCTAGTTTGTGTAAGCCAACAAGATCTACAGCCCAAGCTTCATTTCTAATGCAGTTTGTTTAGAAAACAAACATCTTCATTGCGGAACACTGTACTGTGTGAAGTAAGCGAGTTCTGTTCTAAGAAGTAGTTGTTTTCCTACAAAGAGGTTTCTGTGAAGCAAGATCAAACTTTCCTAGTTTGTGTAATCTACCAATATGTACAACACAGTAGATTCGCTTCATGTCTAAACCAGTTTGTTTAGAAAACAAACATCTTCATTGCCTAAGCCTGTCCTGTGTGTAATAATCCAGTTCTGTTCTCGGAATGATTTGCTTTCCTACGAAGAGGGTTGAATGCAGCAAGTCCAAACTTAACTAGTTTGTGTAATCTACCGAGATGTACAACTTAGTATCTTTGCTTTATTTCTAAAGTCGTTTGTTTAGAACACAAACATCATCATTGCCAAACACTATACTGTGTGAAATAAGCCTGTTCTGTTGTAAGAATGAGTTCCTTGCCTATGAACAGGTTACAGTGCAGCAAGATCAAACTTTCCTAGTTTGTGTAATCTACCAAGATGTACAACTGAATAGATTTGCTTCATTTCTAAAGTAGTTTATTTAGAAAACAAACATTTTTATTGCTAAACACTGTAGTTTTTGATATAAGCATTTCTGTTCTCACAATGAGTTCCTTTCCTACCAAGAGGTTTCAGGGCAGCAAGGTCAAACTTTCCTAGTTTGTGTAATCTACCAAGATGAAACTTAGTAGATTTGCTTCATTTCCTTTAGTAGTTTTTTTAGAAAAGAAACATCTATACTGCAGAACACTCTACTGTGTGAAATAAGCCAGTTCTGTTCTAAGAAGGATTTCCTTTCCTACGAAGAGGTTTCAGCGCAGGAAGATCAAGCTTTCCTAGTTTGTGTAATCTACCAAGATGTACAACTTAGTAGATTCGCTTCATTTCTAAAGTAGTTTGTTTAGGAAACAAACATATTCCTTTCCGAACACTGTACTGTTTGAAATAAGCTAGTTATTTTCTAAGAATGAGTTGGTTTCCTTTGAAGAGGTTTCAGTGCAGGAAGATCACACTTTCCTAGTTTGTGTAATCTACCAAGATGTAACGTAGTAGATCCGCTTCATTTTCAAAGCAGGTTTTTAGAAAACAAACATCTTCACTGCTGAGCACTGTACTATGTGAAATAAGCCAGTTCTGTTCTAAGGATTTCCTTTCCACCAAAAAGTTTCAGTGCAGTAAGATCAAGCTTTCCTAGTTTGTGTAATCTACCAAGATGTACAACTTAGTAGATTCGCATCATTTCTAAAATCATTTGTTTAGAAAACAAACATCTTCCTTGCTGAACACTATACTGTGTGAAATAAGCCAGTTCTGTTCTAAGAATGAGTTGTTTTTCTAGGAAGAGGTTTCAGTGCAACAAGATTAAACTATCCTAGTTTGTGTAATCTATCAAGATGTACAACTTAGTAGATTCGCTTTATTTCTAATGTAGTTTTTTTTTTTAGAAAACAAACATCTTCATTGCCAAACACTGTACTGTGTGAAGTAAGCGAGTTCTGTTCTAAGAAGGGGTTGCTTTCCTACGAAGAGGTTTCTGTGAAGCAAGATCAAACTTTCCTAGTTTGTAAAATCTACCAAGATGTACCTTAGTAGATTCACTTCATTTCCAAAGTAGTTTTTTAGAAAACAAACATCTTCACTGCCGAAAACTCTACTGTGTGAAATAATCCAGTTCTGTTCTAAGAAGGAGTTCCTTTCCTACAAAGAGGTTTCAGTGCAGGAAGATCAAGCTTTCCTAGTTTGTGCAATCTAACAAGATGTACAACTAGGTAGATTCGCTTCATTTCTAAAGAAGTTTGTTTACAAAACAAACATCTTCCTTGTGGAACACTCTACTGTGTAAAATAAGCCAGTTCTGTTCTAAGAATGAGTTGCTTTCCTAAGAAGAGGATTCAGTGCAGCAAGATCAAACTTAGCTAGTGTGTGTAATCTACCAAGATGTACAACATAGTAGATTGGCTTCAGGTCTAAAGCAGTTTGTTTAGAAAAGAAACATCTTCATTGCTGAAGCCTGCACTGTGTGTAATAATCCAGTTCTGTTCTCAGAATTATTTGCTTTCCTATGAAGAGGTTTCAGTGCAGCATGATGAAACTTTCCTACTTTGTGTAATCTACCAAAATATACAACTTAGTAGCTTCACTTCATTTCTAAAGTAGTTTTTTTTTTAAAACAAACATCTTCATTGCCAAACAATGTACTGTGTGAAATAAGCCAGTTTTGTTCTAAGAAGGAGTTCCTTTCCTATGAATATATTTCAGTGCAGCAAGATCAAACATTCCTAGTTTGTAAAATCTACCAAGATGTACAACTTAGTAGATTCACTTCATTTCTAAAGTAGTTTGTTTAGAAAACAAACATCTTCATTGCCAAACACTGTACTGGGTGAAATAAGCTATTTCTGTTCTATGAATGAGTTGCTTTCCTACGAAGAGGTTTCAGTGCAGGAAGATCAAGCTTTCCTAGGTTGTGTAGTCTACCAATATGTACAACTTATTAGATTCGCTTCATTTGTAACGTAGTTTGTTTAGAAAACAAACATCTTCATTTCCGAACACTGTACTGTGTGAAATAAGCCAGTTCTGTTCTAAGAATGAGTTGCTTAGCTACAAAGCAGTTTCAGTGCACCAAGATCAAACTTGCCTAGTGTGTGTAATCTACCAAGATGTACAACTTAGTAGATTCGCTTTATTTCTAACGTATTTTGTTTAGAAAACAAACATCTTCATTGCCGAACACTGTATTGTGTGAAATAAGCTAGTTCTGTTCTCGGAATTAGTTGCTTTCCTACGACGAAGAGATGAGTGCAGCAAGTTCAAATTTTCCTAGTTTGTGTAATCTATCAAGATGTACAACTTAGTAGCTTCACTTCATTTCTAAAGTAGTTTGTTTAGAAAACAAACATCTTCATTTCCGAACACTCTACTGTGTGAAATAAGCCAGTTCTGTTCTAAGAAGGAGTTGCTTTTCTACAAAGTGGTTTCAGTACAGCAAGATCAAATTTCCTAGTTTGTGTATTCTACCAAGATGTACAACTTAGTAGCTTCGCTTCATTTCTAAAGTAGTTAGTTTAGAAAACAAACATGTTCATTCCCAAACAGTGTACTGTGTGAAATAAGCCAGTTTTGTTCTATGAAGGAGTTGCTTTCCTACAAATATGTTTCAGTGCAGGAAGATTAAACTCTCCCAGTTTGCAAAATCTACCAAGATGTACAACTTAGTAGATTCACTTCATTTCTAAAGTAGTTTGTTTAGAAAACAAACATCTTCATTGCCGAACATGGTACTGTGTGAAATAAGCCAGTTCTCTTCTAAGAAGGACTTGCTTTCCTATGAAGGGGTTTCAGTGCAGCAAGATCAAACTTTCCTAGTTTGTGTAATCTACCAATATGTTCAAATAAGTAGATTCGCTTCATTTTCAAAGTAGTTTGTTTAGAAAACAAACATCTTCATTGCCAAACAGTGTACTATTTGAAATAAGCCAGTTCTGTTCTTGCAATTGGTTGGTTTCCTACAAAGAGGTTTTAGTGCAAGTAGATCAAACTTTCCTAGTTCGTGTAATCTAACAAGATGTACAACTTAGTAGCTTCACTTCATTTCTAAAGTAGTTTGTTTAGAAAACAAAAGCCTTCATTGCCGAACACTGTACTGTGTGAAATAAGCTAGTGCTGTTCTCAGAATGAGTTGCTTTCCTATGAAGAGGGTTTAGTGCAGCAAAATCAAACTTAACTACTTTGTGTAATCTACCAAGATGTACAACGTAGTAGATTCGCTTCACTTCTAAAGTAGTTTGTTTAGAAAACAAACATCTTCATTGCCAAACACTTTATTTTGTGAAATAAGCCAGTTTTGTTCTCGCAATGAGTTGCTTTACTACGAAGAGGGTTTAGTGCAGCAAAATCAAACTTAGCTACTTTGTGTAATCTACCAAGATGTACAACTTAGTAGATTTGCTTCATTTCTAAAGTAGTTTTCTGAGAAAACAAACATCTTCATTGCCGAACACTGTACTGTGTGAAATAAGCCAGTTCCTTTCTGAGAATGAGTTGCTTTCCTACGAAGAGGTTTCAGTGCAGCAAGATCAAACTTTCCTAGTTTGTGTAATCTACCAAGATATACAACTTAGTAGATTCGCTTATTTCACATGTAGTTTGTTTAGAAAAGAAACATCTTCATTGCCGAACAGTGTACTGTGTGATATAAGCTAGTGCTGTTCTTGGAATATGTTGTTTTCCTATGAAGAGGGTTGAGTGCAGCAAGTCCAAACTTTCCTACTTTGTGTAATCTAACAAGATGTACAACTTAGTAGATTCGCTTGATTTCTAAAGTAGTTGGTTTAGAAAACAAACATCTTCATTGCTGAACACAGTACTTTGTGATATAAGCTAGTGCTGTTCTTGGAATGAGTTGTTTTCCTACGAAGAGGGTTGAATGCAGCACGTCCAAACTTAACTAGTTTTTGTAATCTATCAAGATGTACAACTTAGTAGATTCGCTTCATTTCTGAATTACTTTGTTTAGAAAACAAACATCTTCATTGCTGAACACTGTAGTGTATGAAATAAGCCAGTTTCTGTTCTATGAAGGAGTTGCTATCGTACGAAGAGGTTTCAGTGTAGCAATATCAAACTTTCCTCGTTTGTGTAATCTAACAAGATGTACAAATTAGAAGATTTGCTTCATTTCCAAAGTAGTTTGTTTAGAAAACAAACATCTTCATTGCCAAACACTGTACTGTGTGAAATAAGCCAGTTCTGTTCTCACAATGAGCTGCTTTCCCACGAAGAGGTTTCAGTGCAGCAAGATCAAACTTTCCTAGTTTGTGTAATCCAATAAGATGTACAACTTAGTAGATTGGCTTCATTTCTAAAGTAGTTTGTTCAGAAAACAAACACCTTCTTTGCCTAACACTGTACTGTGTGAAATAAGTCATTTCCGTTCTAAGAATGAGTTGCTTTCCTTAGAAGAGGTTTCTTTGCAGCAAGATCAAACTTTCCTAGTTTGTGTAATCTGCCAAGATGTAACTTAGTAGATTCGCTTCATTTACAAAGTAGTTTTTTAGAAAACAAACATCTTCACTGCTGAACACTCTACTGTTTGAAATAAGCCAGTTCTGTTCTAAGAAGGATTTCCTTTCCTAATAAGCGGTTTCAGTGCAGGAAAATCAAGCTTTCCTTGTTTGTGTATTCTACCAAGCTGTACAACTTAGTAGATTTGCTACATTTCTAAAGTAGTTTGTTTACAAAACAAACATCTTCCTTGACGAACAGTGTACAGTGTTCTGAAATAAGCCATTTCTCTTCTAAGAATGAGTTGCTTTCCTACGAAGAGGTTTCAGTGCAGAAAGATCAAACTTGCCTAGTGTGTGTAATCTACAAAGATGTACAACTTAGTAGATTCAATTCATTTCTAATGTAGTTTGTTTAGAAAACAAACATCTTCATTGCCGAACAGTGTATTGTGTGATATAAGCTAGTGCTGTTCTTGGAATGAGTTGCCTTTCTTACAAAGAGGGTTGAATGCAGCAAGTCCAAACTTAACTAGTTTGTGTATTCTACAAAGATGTACAACTTAATAGATTTTCTTCAATTCTAACATAGTTTGTTTAAAAAAACAAACATCTTCATTGCTGAACACTGTACTGTGGGAAATATGCCAGTTGTGTCATTGCAATGAGTTGCTTTCCAACAAAGAGGTTTCAGTGCAGCAAGATCAAACTTTCCTAGTTTGTGTAACCTAACAAGATGTACAACTTAGTAGATTCCCTTCATTTCTAAAGTGCTTTGTTTATAAAACAAACATCTTCATTGTCGAACTCTGTACTGTGTGAAATAAGCCAGTTCTGTTCTATGAAGGAGTTGCTATCCTACGAAGAGGTTTCAGTGCAGCAAGATCAAACTTTCCTAGTTTGTGTAATCTAACAATATGAACAAGTTAGTAGATTCTCTTCATTTCTAAACCAGTTTGTTTAGAAAACAAACATCGTCATTGCCGAACACTGTTCTGTGTGAAATAAGGCCGTTCTGTTCTCGCAATGAGTTGCTTTCCTACAAAGAGGTTTCAGTGCAGCAAAATCAAACTTTCCTAGTTTGTGTAATCTAATAAGATGTACAACTTAGTAGATTTGCTTCATTTCTAAAGTAGTTTGTTTACAAAACAAACATCTTCCTTGCCAAACACTGTACTGTGTTAAATAAGACACTTCTGTTCTAAGAATGAGTTGCTTTCCTACGGAAGAGTTTTCAGTGCAGCAAGATCAAACTTGCCTAGTGTGTGTAATCTACCAAGATGTACAACTTAGTAGATTCGCTTCATTTCTAAAGTAGTTGGTTTAGAAAACAAACTTCTTCATTGCCAAACACTGTACTGTGTGATATAAGCTAGTGTTGTTCTTGGAATG
This sequence comes from Orientallactaga sibirica, assembly GCA_036365145.1. Taxonomy (NCBI): domain Eukaryota; kingdom Metazoa; phylum Chordata; class Mammalia; order Rodentia; family Dipodidae; genus Orientallactaga; species Orientallactaga sibirica. Next base: position 129,719 of record JAEOAD010002089.1, read on the forward strand.
AATTGCTTTCCTACGAAAAGGTTTCTGTGAAGCGAGATCAAGCTTTACTAGTTTGTGTAGTCTACCAAGACGTACAACTTAGTAGATTCACTTCATTTCTAAAGTAGTTGGTTTAGAAAACAAACTTCTTCATTGCCGAACACTGTACTGTGTGATATAAGCTAGCGTTGTTCTTGGAATGAGTTGCTTTCCTACAAAGACGGTTGAATGCAGCAATTCCAAACTTAAGTAGCTCGTGTAATCTACCAAGATGTACAGCTTAGTAGATTCGCTTCATTTCCAAAGTACTTTGTTTAGAAAACAAACATCTTGATTGTTGAACACTGTACTCTGTGAAATAAGCCAGTTCTGTTCTCGCAATGAGTTGCTTTCCTACGAACAGGTTTCAGTGCAGCCTAGATCAAACTTTCCTAGTTTGTGTAATCTACCAAGGTATACAACTTTGTAGATTCGCTTCATTTCTAAAGTAGTTTGTTTAGAAAACAAACATCTTCCTTGCCAAACACTGTACTTTGTGAATTATGCTAGTTCTGTTCTCAGAATGAGTTGCTTTCCAAAGAAAAGGGTTAAGTGCATCAAGTTCAAACATTCCTACTTTGTGTAATCTACCAAGATGTACAACTTAGTAGATTCACTTCATTTCTAAAGTAGTTTGTTTAGAAAACAAACATTGTCTTTGCCGAACACTGTACTATGTGAAATAAGCCAGTTCTGTTCGAAGAATGAGTTGCTTTCCTACGAAGAGGTTTCATTACAGCAAGATTTAACTCTCCTAATTTGTACGATCTATCAAGATGTACAACTTAATGGATTAGCCTCATTTCCAAAGTAGTTTGTTTAGAAAACAAACATCTTCATTGTCGAACACTGTACTGTGTGAAATAAGGCATTTCTGTTCTTGCAAGGAGTTGCTTTCCTACGAATAGGTTTCAGTGTAGCAAGATCAAATTTCCTACTTTGTGTAATCTAACAAGATGTACAACTTAGTAGATTCGCTTCATTTCTAAAACAGTTTGTTAAGAAAACAAACATCTTCATTGCCAAACCCTGTACTGTGTGTAATAAGCTAGTTCTGTACTCGGAGTTAGTTTTATCCGACGAAGAGGTTTAAGTGCAGCAAGATCAAACTTTCCTAGTTTCTGTAATCTGCCAAGATGTACAATGTAGTAGAATCGCTTCATTTCTAAAGTAGGTTGTTTAGAAAACAAACATCTTCATTCCAGAACACTGTACTGTGTGAAATAAGCCAGTTCTGTTCTAAGAAGGTTTTGCTTTCCTACGAATAGGTTTCAGTACAGCAAGATCAAACTTTCCCAGTTTGTGTAATCTAACAAGTTGTACAACTTAGTAGATTCGTTTCATTTCTAAAGTAGTTTGTTTAGAAAACAAACATCTTCATTACCGAACACTGTACTCTGTGAAATAAGCCAGTTCCGTTCTAAGAATGAGTTGCATTCCTACGAAGAGCTTTCAGTGCAGCAAGATCAAACTTTCCTAGTTTGTGTAATCTAAAAAGATGTGCAACTTTCTAGATTGGCTTCATTTCCAAAGTAGTTTGTTTAGAAAACAATCACCTTCATTGCCAAACAGTGTACTGTGTGAAATAAGCCAGTTCTGTTCACACAATGATTTGCTTTCCTATGAACAGTGTTTAGTGGAGGAAGTTCAAACTTAACTAGTTTGTGTAATCTAACAAGATGTACAACTTAGTAAATTTGGTTCATTTCTAAAGTAGTTTGTTTAGAAAACAAACATCTTCATTACTGAACACTTTATTCTGTGAAATGAGCCAGTTCTGTTCTAAGAATGATTTGATTTTCTATGAAGAGTTTACAATGCAGCAAGATCAAACTTTCGTAGTTTTTGTAATCTACCAAGCTGTACAACGTAGTAAATTCTCTTCATTTCTAAAGTACTTTGTTTAGAAAACAAACATGTTCACTGCCGAACACTGTACAGTGCAAAATAAGCCAGTTCTGTTCTCGGAATTAGTTGTTTTCCTATGAACAGTTTTCAATGTAGCAAGGTCAAACTTTCCAAGTTTGTGTAATCTACCAAGATGTACAACTTAGTAGATTTGCTTCATTTCTAAAGTAGTTTGTTTAGAAAACAAACATCTTCATTTCCAAACACTGTACTGTGGGAAATAAGCCAGTACTGTTTTTGCAATGAATTACTTTCTTTCGAAGTGGATTCAGTGCAGCAAGATCAAACTTTCCTAGTTTATGTAATCTACCAAGATGGACAACTTAGTAGATTTGCTTCATTTTTAAAGTAGTTTGTTTTAAAAAAAAAATCTTCATTGCTGAACACTGTACTGTTTGAAATAAGCCAGTTCTGTTCTAAGAATGAGTTGCTTTCCTACGAGGAGGTTACAGTGCAGCAAGATCAAAATTTTCCTAGTTTGTGTAATCTAACAAGATCCACAACTTAGTAGATTCGCTTCATTTCCAAAGTAGTTTGTTTAGAAAACAAACATCTTCATTGCCAAACACTGTACTGTGTGAAATAAGCCAGTTCTGTTCTAAGAATGAGTTGCTTTCCTACAAAGAAGTTTAGTGCAGCATGGTTAAAATTAACTAGTTTGTGTAATCTAACAAGATGTACAACTTAGTAAATTTGATTCGTTTCTAAAGTAGTTTGTTTAGAAAACAAACATCTTCATTAGCAAACACTTTACTGTGTGAAATAAGCCAGTTCTCTGTTCTAAGAATGAGTTGCTTCTCTATGAAGAGTTTACAGTGCAGCAAGATCAAACTTTCCTAGTTTGTATAATCTACCAAGATGTACAACTTAGTAGATTTGCTTCATTTCTAAAGTAGTTTGTTTAGAAAAAAACCTCTTCATTGCCAAACACTGTAGTGTGAAATAAGCTAGTTCTGTTATAAGAATGAGTTGCTTTCTTACGAAGAGGTTACAGTCCAGCAAGATCAAACTTTCCTATTTTGTGTAATCTAACAAGATGTACAACTTAGTAGATTTGCTTCATTTCTAAAAGTTTGTTTAGAAAACAAACATCTTCATTGCCAAACACTGTACTGTGTGAAATAAGCCAGTTCTGTTCTCGGAATGAGTTGCTTTCCTATGAAGGGGTTTCAGTGCAGGAATATCAAACTTTCCTAGTTTGTGTAATCTAACAAGATGTACAACTTAGTAGATTTGCTTCATTTCTAAAGTAGTTTGTTTAGAAAACAAACATCTTCATTGCTGAACACTGTACTGTGTGAAATAAGCCAGTTCTGTTCTAAGAATGATTTGCTTCTCTATGAAGAGTTTACAGTGCAGCAAGATCAAACTTTCCTAGTTTGTATAATCTACCAAGGTGTAAAACTTAGTATATTCGCTTCATTTTTAAAGTAGTTTGTTTACAAAAAAAAAATCTTAATTGCCAAACACTGTACTGTGTGAAATAAGCTAGTTCTGTTATAAGAATGAGTTGCTTTCCTACGAAGAGGTTACAGTGCAGCAAGACCAAACTTTCCTAGTTTGTGTAATTTACCAATATGTACAACTTAGTAGATTCACTTCATTTGCAAAGTAGTTTTTAGTCAAGAAACCTCTTTATTGCTGAACACTGTACTTTCTGAAATAAGCCAGTTCCATTCCAAGAATGAGTTGGTTTACTACGAAGACGTTTCTGTGCAGGAAGATCAAACTTCCCTAGTTGTGTAGTCTACCAAGATTTACAACTTAGTAGATTCGCTTCATTTCTAAATTATTTGTTTAGAAAACAAATATCTTCATTGCCAAACACTGTACTGTCTGAAATAAGCCAGTTCTGTTCTCACAATGAGTTGCTTTCCTACGAAGAACTTTCAGTGCAGCAAGCTCAAACTTTCCCAGATTGTGTAATCTATGAATATGGACAACTTAGTAGATTCACTTCATTTCCAAAGTACTTTGTTTAGAGAACAAACATCTTCATTCCGAACATTGTAATATGTGAAATGAGCCTGTTCTGTTCTCACAATGAGTTGCTTTCCTACAAAGATGGTTTAGTTCAGCAAGTTCAAACTTAACTGGTTTGTGTAATTGAACAAGATGTACAACTTAGTAAATTTGATTCATTTCTAAAGCAGTTTCTTTAGAAAACAAACATCTTCATTATCGAACACTCTACTGTGTGAAATAAGGCAGTTCTGTTCTAAGAATCATTTCCTTTTCTATGAAGAGGTTACAATGGAGGAAGATCAAAGTTTCCTAGTTTGTGTAATCTACAAAGCTGTACAACTTAGTAAATTCGCTTCATTTCTAAAGTACTTTGTTTAGAAAACAAACTTGTTCATTGCCGAACACTATAAAGTGTGAAATAAGCCAGTTCTGTTCTCAGAATTTGTTGCTTTCTTATGAAGAGTTTTCAGTGCAGCAAGATCAAACTTTCCTAGTTTGTGTAATCTAAGAAGATGTACAACTTAGTTGATTCGCTTCATTTCTAAAGTAGTTTGTTTAGAAAACAAACATCCTCATTCCCGAACACTGTGCTGTGTGAAATAAGCCAGTTCTGTTGCAAGAAGGAGTTCCAACGAAGATGTTTCAGTGCAGCAAGATCAAACTTCCCTAGTTGTGTAGTCTACCAAGATGTACAACTTATTAGATTCGCTTCATTTCCAAAGTAGTTTGTTTAGAAAACACTCACCTTCATTGACAAACACTGTACTGTGTGAAATAAGCCAGTTCTGTTCTCCCAATGAGTTGCTTTCCTACGAAGAGTGTTTAGTGCAGCAAGTTCGAACTTAACTAGTTTGTGTAACCTAAGAAGATGTACAACTTAGTAAATTTGCTTCATTTCTAAAGTAGTTTGTTTAGAAAACAAACATCTTCATTACCGAACACTTTGTTGTGTGAAATAAGCCAGTTTCTGTTCTAAGAATGATTTGCTTTTCTATGAAGAGGTAAGAGTGCAGCAAGATTAAACTTCCCTAGTTTTTGTAATCTACCAAGCTGTACAACGAAGGAAATCCTCTTCATTTCTAAAGTAATTTGTTTAGAAAACAATCATGTTCACTGCCGAACACTGTACAGTGTGAAATAAGCCAGTTCTGTTCTCAGAATTAGTGGCTTTCTTACGAAGAGTTTTCAGTGCAGCAAGATCAAACTTTCCTAGTTTCTGTAATCTAAGAAGATGTACAACTTAGTTGATTCGCTTCATTTCTAAAGTAGTTTGTTTAGAAAACAAATATCTTCATTCCCGAACACTGTATTGTGTGAAATCAGCCAGTTCCGTTCCAAGAAGGAGTTGCTTTCCTATGAAGAGGTTTCAGTGCAACAAAATCAAACTTCCCTAGATGTGTAGTCTACCAAGATGTACATCTTAGTAGATTCGCTTCATTTCCAAATTAGTTTGTTTATAAAACAAACATGTTCATTGCCAAACACTGTACAGTATAAAACAAGCCAGTTCTGTTCTCAGAATTAGTTGTTTTCCTATGAAAAGTTTTCAGTGTACCAAGATCAAACTTTCCAAGTTTGTGTAATCTACCAATATGTACAACCTAGTAGATTTGCTTCATTTCTAAAGCAGTTTTTTGGACAAGTAACATCTTCATTGCCAAATACTTTACTGTGTGCAATAAGCTAGGTCCGTTCTCGGAATGATTTGCTTTCGTACGAAGAGATTTCAGCACAGCAACATCAAACTTTCCTAGTTTGTGTAATCTAACAAGATGTACAACTTAGTAGATTCACTTCATTTCTAAAGCAGTTTGTTTAGAAAACAAACATCTTCATTTCCGAACACTGTACTGTGTGAAATAAGCCAGTTCTGTTTTTGCAAAGAATTGCTTTCTTTCAAAGTGGTTTCAGTGCAGCAAGATCAAACTTTCCTAGTTTATGTAATCTACCAAGATGTACAACTAAGTAGATTTGCTTCATTTCTAAAGCAGTTTGTTTTAAAACAAACTCCTTCATTGCCAAACACTGTCCTGAGTGAAATAATCCATTTCTGTTCTAAGAAGGAGTTGCTTTTCTACGAAGAGGTTTAAGGGCAGCAAGATCAAACTTTCCTAGTTTGTGTAATCTGCCAAGATGTACAACGTAGTAGATTCACTTCATTTCTAAAGTAGTTTCTTTAGAAAACAAACATCTTCATTACCGAACACTGTACTGTGTGAATTAAGCCAGTTCTCTTCTAGGAAATAGTTGCTTTCCTAAGAAGAGGTTTCAGTGCAGCGAGATCAAACTTTCCTAGTTTGTGTAATCTACCAAGATGTAAAACTTAGTAGATTCACTTCATTTTTAAAGTAGTTTGTTTAGAAAAAAAAATCTTCATTGCTGAACACTGTACTGTGTGAAATAAGCTAGTCTGTTCTAAGAATGAGTTGCTTCTTTATGAAGAGGTTACATTCCAGCAAGATCAAACTTTCCTAGTTTGTGTAATCTAACAAGATGTACAACTTAGTAGATTCGCTTCATTTCTAAAGTAGTTTGTTTAGAAAACAAACATCTTCATTGCCAAACACTGTACTGTGTGAAATAAGCCAGTTCTGTTCTCGCAATGAGTTGCTTTCCTACGAAGAAGTTTCAGTGCAGCAAGATCAAACTTTCCTAGTTTGTGTAATCTACCAAGATGTACAACTTAGTAGATTCACTTCATTTCTAAAGTAGTTTGTTTAGAAAACAAACATCTTCATTGCAAACACTGTACTGTGTGAAATAAGCCAGTTCTGTTCTAAGAATGATTTGCTTTTCTACGAAGAGGTTTCAGTGCAGCAAGATCAAACTTTCCTGGTTTGTGTAATCTACCAAGATGTACAACTTAGTAGATTTGCTTCATTTCTAAAGTAGTTTGTTTAGAAAACAAACATCTTCATTGCCTAAACACTGTACTGTGTGAAATAAGCCAGTTCTGTTCTAAGAATTAGTTGCTTTTCTACAAAGAGGTTTCAGTGCAGCAAGATCAAACTTTTCTAGTTTGTGTAATCTACCAAGATGTACAACTTAGTAGATTCAGCTTCATTTCTAAAGTAGTTTGTTTAGAAAACAAACATCTTCATTTGCAAACACTGTACTGTGTGAAATAAGCCAGTTCTGTTCTCAGAATGAGTTGCTTTTCTATGAAGAGGTTTCAGTGCAGCAAGATCAAACTTTCCTAGTTTGTGTAATCTACCAAGATGTACAACTTAGTAGATTCACTTCATTTCTAAAGTAGTTTGTTTAGAAAACAAACATCTTCATTGTTGAACACTGTACTGTGTGAAATAAGCCAGTTCTGTTCTAAGAAGGAGTTGCTTTTACACAAAAGAGGTTTCAGTGCAGCAAGATCAAACTTTCCTAGTTTTGTAATCTACCAAGATGTACAACTTATTAAATTCACTTCATTCCTAAAGCAGTTTGTTTCAAAAACAAACATCTTCATTGCCGAACACTGTATTGTGTGAAATGATCCAGTTCTGTTCTGAGAAGGAGTTGATTTCCTATGAAGAGGTTTCAGTGCAGCAAGATCAAACTTTCCTAGTTTGTGTAATCTAACAAGATGTACAAATTCGCAGATTCGCTTCATTTCTAAAGTAGTTTGTTTAGAAAACAAACATCTTCATTTCTCAACACTGTACTGTGTGAAATAAGACAGTTCTGTTCCAAGAATGAGTTGCTTTCCTACGAAGAGGTTACAGTGCAACAAGATCAAACTTTCATAGTTTGTGTAATCTCCCAAGATGTACAACTTATTAAATTCACTTCATTCCTAAAGCAGTTTGTTTCAAAAACAAACATCTTCATTGCCGAACACTGTACTGTGTGAAATGATCCAGTTCTGTTCTGAGAAGGAGTTGATTTCTTATGAAGAGGTTTCAGTGCAGCCAGATAAAACTTTTCTAGTTTGTATAATCTAACAAGGTGTACAAGTTAGTAGACTTGCTTCATTTATAAAACAGTTTGTTTAGAAAATAAAAATGTTCATTTCCAAACACTGTGCTCTGTGAAATAAGCCAGTTTTGTTCTAAGAAGGAGTTCCTTTCCTACAAAGAGGTTTAAGTGTAGGAAGATCAAGCATTCCTAGTGTGTGTAATCTACCAAGATGCACAACTTAGTATATTAGCTTCATTTCTAATGTAGTTTGTTTAGAAAACAAACATCTTCATTAGTGAACACTGTACTGTGTGAAATAAGCCAGTTCTGTTCTTAAGAATGAGTTGCTTTTCTATGAAGAGGTTTCAGTACAGCAAGATCAAACTTTCCTAGTTTGTGTAATCTACCAAGATGTACAACTTAGTAGATTCGCTTCATTTCTAAAATAGTTTGTTTAGAAAACAAACATCTTCATTGCCAAACACTGTACTGTGTGAAATAAGCCAGTTCTGTTCTAAGAATGAGTTGTTTTCCTACGAAGAGGTTTCAGTGCAGCAAGATCAAACTTTCCTAGTTTGTGTAATCTACCAAGATGTACAACTTAGTAGATTCGCTTCATTTCTAAAGTAGTTTGTTTAGAAAACAAACATCTTCATTGCCAAACACTGTACTGTGTGAAATAAGCCAGTTCTGTTCTAGGAATTAGTTGCTTTCCTACGAAGAGTTTTCAGTGCAGCAAGATCAAACTTTCCTAGTTTGTGTAATCTACCAAGATGTACAACTTAGTAGATTCACTTCATTTCTAAAGTAGTTTGTTTAGAAAACAAACATCTTCATTGCTGAACACTGTACTGTGTGAAATAAGCCAGTTCTGTTCTAAGAATGAGTTGCTTTCCTACGAAGAGGTTTCAGTGCAGGAAGATCAAACTTTCCTAGTTTGTGTAATCTACCAAGATGTACAACTTAGTAGATTCGCTTCATTTCTAAAGTAGTTTGTTTAGAAAACAAACATCTTCATTGCTGAACACTGTACTGTGTGAAATAAGCCAGTTCTGTTCTAAGAATGAGTTGCTTTCCTTAGAAGAGGTTTCAGTGCAGCAAGATCAAACTTTCCTAGTTTGTGTAATCTACCAAGATGTACAACTTAGTAGATTTGCTTCATTTCTAAAGTAGTTTGTTTAGAAAACAAACATCTTCATTGCCGAACACTGTACTGTGTGAAATAAGCCAGTTCTGTTCTAAGAAGGATTGCTTTCCTAAGAAGAGGTTTCAGTGCAGCAAGATCAAACTTTCCTAGTTTGTGTAATCTACCAAGATGTACAACTTAGTAGATTTGCTTCATTTCTAAAGTAGTTTGTTTAGAAAACAAACATCTTCATTGCCAAACACTGTACTGTGTGAAATAAGCCGTTTGTTGTTCTAAGAAGGAGTTGCTTTCCTACGAAGAGGTTTCAGTGCAGCAAGATCAAACTTTCCTAGTTTGTGTAATCTACCAAGATGTACAACTTAGTAGATTTGCTTCATTTCTAAAGTAGTTGTTTTAGAAAACAAACATCTTCATTGCCAAACACTGTACTGTGTGAAATAAGCCAGTTCTGTTCTAAGAATGAGTTGCTTTCCTATGAAGAGGTTTCAGTGCAGCAAGATCAAACTTTCCTAGTTTGTGTAATCTAACAAGATGTACAACTTAGTAGATTTTCTTCATTTCTAAAGTAGTTTGTTTAGAAAACAAACATCTTCATTGCTGAACACTGTACTGTGTGAAATAAGCCAGTTCTATTCTCAGAATGAGTTGCTTTCCAACAAAGAGGTTTCAGTGCAGCAAGATCAAACTTTCCTAGTTTGTGTAATCTAACAAGATGTACAACTTAGTAGATTCCCTTCATTTCTAAAGTATTTTGTTTAGAAAACAAACATCTTCATTGGCGAACACTGTACTGTGTGAAATGAGCCAGTTCTGTTCTAGGAAGGACTTGCTTTCCTACGAAGAGGTTTCAGTGCAGCAAGATCAAACTTTCCTAGTTTGTGTAATCTAACAATATGTACAACTTAGTAGATTCTCTTCATTTCTAAACCAGTATGTTTAGAAAACAAACATCTTCATTGCCGAACAATGTTCTGTGTGAAATAAGCCAGTTCTGTTCTAAGAATGAGTTGCTTTCTTACGAAGAGGTTACAGTCCAGCATGATCAAACTTTCCTAGTTTGTGTAATCTGCCAAGATGTACAACTTAGTAGTTTCGTTTCATTTCTAAAGTAGTTTTTTTAGAAAACAAACATCTTCATTGCCAAACACTGTACTGTGTGAAATAAGACAGTTCTGTTCTAAGAATGAGTTGCTTTCCTACGAAGATGTTTAAGTGCAGCAAGATCAAACTTGCCTAGTGTGTGTAATCTACCCCGATGTACAACTTAGTAGATTCGCTTCATTTCTAACGTAGTTTGTTTAGAAAACAAACATGTTCATTGCCGAACACTGTACTGTGTGAAATAAGCCAGTGTTGTTCTTGGAATGAATTGCTTTTCCTACGAAAGAGGTTTCAGTGCAGCAAGATCAAACTTACTAGTTTGTGTAATCTACCAAGACGGACAACTTAGTAGATTCACTTCATTTCTAAAGTAGTTGGTTTAGAAAACAAACTTCTTCATTGCCGAACACTGTACTGTGTGATATAAGCTAGCATTGTTCTTGGAATGAGTTGCTTTCCTACAAAGACGGTTGAATGCAGCAATTCCAAACTTAAGTAGCTTGAGTAATATACCAACATGTACAGCTTAGTAGATTCGCCTCATTTCCAAAGTACTTTGTTTAGAAGACAAACATCTTGATTGTTGAACACTGTACTTTGTGAAATAAACCAATTCTGTTCTCAAAATGAGTTTCTTTCCTACGAACAGGTTTCAGTGCAGCCTAGATCAAACTTTCCTAGTTTGTGTAATCTACCAAGGTATACCACATGGTAGATTCGCTTCATTTCTAAAGTAGTTTGTTTAGAAAACAAACATCTTCCTTTCCAAACACTGTACTTTGTGAATTATGCTAGTTCTGTTCTCAGAATGAGTTGCTTTCCAAAGAAAAGGGTTGAGTGCAGCAAGTTCAAACGTTCCTACTTTGTGTAATCTACCAAGATGTACAACTTAGTAGATTCGCTTCATTTCTAAAGTTGTTTGTTTAGTAAACAAACATCATCTTTGACGAACACTGTACTATGTGCAATAAGCCAGTTCTGTTCAAAGAATGAGTTGCTTTCCTACGAAGAAGTTTCTGTACAGCAAGATCTAACTCTCCTAGTTTGTGCAATCTATCAAGATATACAACTTTAGTGGATTAGCCTCATTTCCAAGGTAGTTTGTTTAGAAAACAAACACCTTCATTGTCGAACACTGTACTGTGTGAAATAAGGCAGTTCTGTTCTCGCAAGGAGTTGCTTTCCTACGAATAGGTTTCAGTGTAGCAAGATCAAATTTCCTAGTTTGTGTAATCTAACAAGATGTACAACTTAGTAGATTCGCTTCACTTCTAAAACAGTTTGTTAAGAAAACAAACATCTTTATTGCCGAACCCTGTGCTGTGTGTAATAAGCTAGTTCTGTACTCGGAGTTAGTTGCTTCCGACGAAGAGGTTTAAGTGCAGCAAGATCAAACTTTCCTAGTTTGTGTAATCTGCCAAAATGTACAATGTAGTAGAATCTCTTCATTTCTAATGCAGTTTGTTTAGAAAACAAATATCTTCATTCCCGAAGACTGTACTGTGTGAAATAAGCCAGTTCTGTTCTAAGAAGGTTTTGCTTTCCTACGAATAGGTTTCAGTGCAGCAAGATCAAACTTTCCCAGTTTGTGTAATCTAACAAGTTGTACAACTTAGTAGATTCATTTCATTTCTAAAGTAGTTTGTTTAGAAAACAATCACCTTCATTGCCAAACAGTGTACTGTGTGAAATAAGCTAGTTCTGTTCTCACAATGACTTGCCTTCCTATGAAGAGTGTTTAGCGCAGCAAGTTCAAACTTAACTAGTTTGTGTAATCTAACAAGATGTACAACTTAGTAAATTTGCTTCATTTCTAAAGTAGTTTGTTTAGAAAACAAACATCTTCATTACCAAACACTTTACTGTGTGAAATAAGCCAGTTCTGTTCTAAGAATGATTTGCTTTTCTATGAAGAGGTTACAATGCAGCAAGATCAAACTTTCGTAGTTTTTGTAATCTACCAAGCTGTACAACGTAGTAAATTCTCTTCATTTCTAAAGTACTTTGTTTAGAAAACAAACATGTTCACTGCCGAACACTGTACAGTGCAAAATAAGCCAGTTCTCTTCTCAGAATTAGTTGTTTTCATATGAACAGTTTTCAATGTAGCAAGGTCAAACTTTCCAAGTTTGTGTAATCTACCAAGATGTACAACTTAGTAGATTCGCTTCATTTCTAAAGTAGTTTGTTTAGAAAACAAACATCTTCATTTCTGAACACTGTACTGTGGGAAATAAGCCAGTTCTGTTTTTGCAATGAATTGCTTTCTTTGGAAGTGGTTTCAGTGCAGCAAGATCAAACTTTCCTAGTTTGTGTAATCTAACAAGATGTACCAATTAGTAGATTCGCTTCATTTTTAAAGTAGGTTTGTTTAGAAAAAAAAATCTTCATTGCTGAACACTGTACTGTTTGAAATAAGCTTGTTCTCTTCTAAGAATGAGTTGCTTTCCTACGAGGAGGTTACAGTGCAGCAAGATCAAACGTTCCTAGTTTGTGTAACCTAACAAGATCCACAACTTAGTAGATTTGCTTCATTTCCAAAGTAGTTTGTTTAGAGAACAAACATCTTCATTGCCAAACATTGTACTGTGTGAAATAAGCCAGTTCTGTTCTTGCAATGAGTTGCTTTCCTACGAAGAGGTTTAGTGCAGCATGGTTAAAATTAACTAGTTTGTGTAATCTAACAAGATGTACAACTTAGTAAATTTGATTCATTTCTAAAGTAGTTTGTTTAGAATACAAACATATTCATTAGCAAACACTTTACTGTGTGAAATAAGCCAGTTCTGTTCTAAGAATGATTTGCTTCTCTATGAAGAGTTTACAGTGCAGCAAGATCAAACTTTCCTAGTTTGTGTAATCTACCAATCTCTACAACGTAATAGATTTGCTTCATTTCTAAAGTAGTTTGTTTAGAAAAGAAACATGTTCATGGCCGAACACTGTACAATGTGAAATAAGCCAGTTCTGTTCTCAGAATTAGTTGCTTTCTTACGAAGAGTTTTCAGTGCTGCAAGATCAAACTTTCCTAGTTTGTGTAATCTAACAAGATGTACAACTTAGGAGATTCGCTTCATTTCAAAATTGGTTTAGAAAACAAACATGTTCATTGCCAAACACTGTGCTGTGTGAAATAAGCCAGTTCTGTTCTCGCAATGAGTTGCTTTCCTATGAAGGGGTTTCAGTGCAGGAATATCAAACTTTCCTAGTTTGTGTAATCTACCAAGATGTACAACTTAGGAGATTTGCTTCATTTCTAAAGTAGTTTGTTTAGAAAACAAACACCTTCATTGCTGAATACGGTAGTGTGTGAAATAAGCCAGTTATATTCTAAGGAGTTACTTGCCTATGAAACGGTTTTAGTGCAGCAAGTTCAAACTTTCCTATTTTGTATAATCTACCAAGGTGTAAAACTTCGTAGATTTGCTTCATTTTTAAAGTAGTTTGTTTAGAAAAAAAAATCTTAATTGCCGAACACTGTACTATGTGAAATAAGTAGTTCTGTTATAAGAATGAGTTGCTTTCCTAGGAAGAGGTTACAGTGCAGCAAGATCAAACTTTCCTAGTTTGTGTAATTTACCAAGATGTACAACTTAGTATATTCACTTCATTTGCAAAGTAGTTTTTAGTCAACAAACCTCTTCATTGCCGAACACTGTACTGTGTGAAATAAGCCACTTCCATTCCAAGAATGAGTTGGTTTCCTACAAAGACGTTTCTATGCAGGAAGATCAAACTTCCCTAGTTGTGTAGTCTACAAAGATTTACAACGTAGTAGATTCGCTTAATTTCTAAATTATTTGTTTAGGAAACAAACATCTTCATTGCCGAACACTGTACTGTCTGAAATAAGCCAGTTCTGTTCTCAGAATGAGTTGCTTTCCTACGAAGAACTTTCAGTGCAGCAAGCTCAACCTTTCCCAGTTTGTGTAATCTACGAATATGTACAACTTAGTAGATTCACTTCATTTCCAAAGTACTTTGTTTAGAGAACAAACATCTTCATTCCAAACATTGTAATGTTTGAAATGAGCCTGTTCTGTTCTCATAATGAGTTGCTTTCCTACAAAGATGGTTTAGTTCAGCAAGTTCAAACTTAACTAGTTTGTGTAATCGAAAAAGATGTACAACTTAGTAAATTTGATTCATTTCTAAAGCACTTTGTTTAGAAAACAAACATCTTCATTAGTGAACACTCTACTGTATGAAATAAGGCAGTTCTGTTCTAAGAATCATTTCCTTTTCTATGAAGAGGTTACAATGGAGGAAGATCAAAGTTTCCTAGTTTGTGTAATCTACAAATCTGTACAACTTAGTAGATTCGCTTCATTTCTAAAGTACTTTGTTTAGAAAACAAACTTGTTAATTGCTGAACAATATAAAGTGTGAAATAAGCCAGTTCTGTTCTCAGAATTTGTTGCTTTCTTACGAAGAGTTTTCAGTGCAGCAAGATCAAACTTTCCTAGTTTGTTTAATATAAGAAGATGTACAACTGAGTTGATTCGCTTCATTTCTAAAGTAGTTTGTTTAGAAAACAAACATCTTCATTCCCGAACACTGTACTGTGTGAAATAAGCCAGTTCCGTTCCAAGAAGGAGTTGCTTTCCTATGAAGAGGTTTCAGTGCAGCAAGATCAAACTTCCCTAGTTGTGCAGTCTACCAAGATGTAAAACTTAGTTGATTCGCTTCATTTTCAAAGTAGTTTGTTTAGAAAACAATGACCTTCATTGCCAAACACTGTACTGTGTGAAATAAGCCAGTTCTGTTCTCCCAATGAGTTGCTTTCCTACGAAGAGTGTTTAGTGCAGCAAGTTCGAACTTAACTAGTTTGTGTAACCTAAGAAGATGTACAACTTAGTAAATTTGCTTCATTTCTAAAGTAGGTTGTTTAGAAAACAAACATCTTCATTACCGAACACTTTACTGTGTGAAATAAGCCAGTTCTGTTCTAAGAATGATTTGCTTTTCTATGAAGACATATCAGTGCAGCAAGATCAAACTTCCCTAGTTTTTGTAATCTACCAAGCTGTACAATGAAGGAAATCCTCTTCATTTCTAAAGTACTTTGTTTAGAAAATAATCATGTTCACTGCCGAACACTGTACAGTGTGAAATAAGCCAGTTCTGTTCTCAGAATTAGTGGCTTTCATACGAAGAGTTTTCAGTGCAGCAAGACCAACTTTCCTAGTTTCTCTAATCTAACAAGATGTAGAACTTAGTAGATTTGCTTCATTTCTAAAGTAGTTTGTTTAGAAAACAAACATCTTCATTCCCGAACACTGTTCTGTGAAATAAGCCAGTTCCGTTCCACGAAGGAGTTGCTTTCCTACGAAGAGGTTTCAGTGCAACAAAATCAAACTTCCCTAGATGTGTAGTCTACCAAGATGTACATCTCATTAGATTCGCTTCATTTCCAAAGTAGTTTGTTTATAAAACAAACATGTTCATTGCCAAACACTGTACAGTGTAAAATAAGCCAGTTCTGTTCTCGGAATTAGTTGTTTTCCTATGAACAGTTTTCAGTGAACCAAGATCAAACTTTCCAAGTTTGTGTAATCTACCAAGATGTACAACTTAGTAGATTTGCTTCATTTCTAAAGCAGTTGGTTTGGACAAGTAACATCTTCATTCCCGAACACTTTACTGTGTGCAATAAGCTAGTTCCGTTCTCGGAATTATTTGCTTTCGTATGAAGAGATTTCAGCGCAGCAACATCAAACATTCCTAGTTTGTGTAATCTAACAAGACGTACAACTTAGTAGATTTACTACATTTCTAAAGCAGTTTGTTTAGAAAACAAATATCTTCATTTCTGAACACTGTACTGTGTGAAATAAGCCAGTTCTGTTTTTGCAATGAATTGCTTTCTTTCAAAGTGGTTTCAATGCAGGAAGATCAAACTTTCCTAGTTTGTCTAAACTACCAAGATGTACAACTTAGCAGATTTGCTTCATTTCTCAAGCAGTTTGTTTTAAAACAAACTCCTTCATTGCCAAACACTGTCCTGAGTGAAATAATCCATTTCTGTTCTAAGAGGGAGTTGCTTTTCTACTAAGAGGTTTAAGGGCAGCAAGATCAAATTTTCCTAGTTTGTGTAACTGCCAAGATGTGCAACGTATTAGATTCATTTCATTTCTAAAGTAGTTTGTTTAGAAAACAAACATCTTCATTACCGAACACTGTACTGTGTGAATTAAGCCAGTTCTCTTCTATGAAATAGTTGCTTTCCTAAGAAGAGGTTTCAGTGCAGCGAGATCAAACTTTCCTAGTCTGTGTAATCTACCAAGATGTAAAACCTAGTAGATTCACTTCATTTTTAAAGTAGTTTGTTTAGAAAAAAAAATCTTAATTGCCGAACACTGTACTGTGTGAAATAAGCTAGTTCTCTTCTAAGAATGAGTTGCTTTCCTACGAAGAGGTTACAGTGCAGCAAGATCAAACTTTCCTAGTTTGTGTATTCTAACAAGATCCACAACTTAGTAAATTTGCTTCATTTCCAAAGTAGTTTGTTTAGAGAACAAACATCTTCATTGCTGAACATTGTACTGCGTGAAATAAGCCAGTTCTGTTCTCACAATGAGTTGCTTTCCTACGAAGAGGTTTAGTGAAACAAGGTTAAAATTAACTAGTTTGTGTAATCTTACAAGATGTACAACTTAGCAAATTTGCTTCATTTCTAAAGTAGTTTTTTTAGAATACAAACATATTCATTAGCAAACACTTTACTGTGGGAAATAAGCCAGTTCTGTTCTAAGAATGATTTGCTTCTCTATAAAGAGGTTACAGTGCAGCAAGATCAAACTTTCCTAGTTTGTGTAACCTACCAATCTGTACAACATAGTAGATTTGCTTCATTTCTAAAGTAGTTTGTTTAGAAAAGAAACATGTTCATGGCCGAACACTGTACAATGTGAAATAAGCCAGTTCTGTTCTCAGAATTAGTTGCTTTCTTACAAAGAGTTTTCAGTGCAGCAAGATCAAACTTTTCTAGTTTGTGTAATCTAACAAGATGTACAACTTAGGAGATTCGCTTCATTTCAAAATTAGTTTAGAAAACAAACATCTTCATTTGCAAACACTGTACTGTGTGAAAAAAGCCAGTTCTGTTCTCACAATGAGTTGCTTTCCTACGAAGAAGTTTCAGTGCAGGAATATCAAACTTTCCTAGTTTGTGTAATCTACCAAGATGTATAAATTAGTAGATTGGCTTCATTTCTAAAGCAGTTTGTTTACAAAACAAACACCTTCATTGTTGAATACTGTTGTGTGTGAAATAAGCCAGTTATATTCTAAGAATTTACTTGTCTACAAAGCGGTTTTAGTGCAGCAAGATCAAACTTTCCTAGTTTGTATAATCTACCAAGATGTAAAACTTAGCAGATTCGCTTCATTTTTAAAGTAGTTTGTTTAGAAAAGAAAACATCTTAATTGCCAAACACTATACTGTGTGAAATAAGCTAGTTCTGTTATAAGAATGAGTTGCTTTCCTATGAAGAGGTTACAGTGCAGCAAGATCAAACTTTCCTAGTTTGGGTAATCTACCAAGATGTACAACTTAGTAGATTCACTTCATTTGCAAAGTAGTTTTTAGTCAACAAACCTCTTCATTGCCTAACACTGTACTGTGTGAAATAAGTCAGTTCCATTCCAAGAATGAGTTGGTTTCCTACAAAGAGGTTTCAGTGTAGCAAGATCAAACTTCCCTAGTTGTGTAGTCTGCCAAAATGTACAATTTAGTAGATTCGCTGCATTTCTAAATTAGTTTGTGAAGAAAACAAACATCTTCATTGCCAAATACTGTACTGTCTGAAATAAGCCAGTTCTGTTCTCAGAATGAGTGCCTTTCCTACAAAGAACTTTCAGTGCACCAAGATCAACCTTTCCTAGTTTGTGTAATCTAAAAAGATGTACAATTTAATAGATTCACTTCATTTCCAAAGTACTTTGTTTAGAGAAAAAACATCTTCATTCCGAACATGTAATGTGTGAAATGAGCCTGTTCTGTTCTCGCAATGAGTTGCTTTCCTACAAAGATGGTTTAGTTCAGCAAGTTCAAACTTAACGGGTTTGTGTAATCGAACAAGATGTACAACTTAGTAACTTTGATTCATTTCTTAAAAAGCTTGTATAGAAAACAAACATCTTCATTAGTGAACACTCTACTGTGTGAAATAACACAGTTCTGTTCTAAGAATCATTTGCTTTTCTATGAAGAGGTTACAATGGAGGAAGATCAAACTTTCCTAGTTTGTGTAATCTAAGAAGATGTACAATGAGTCAATTCGCTTCATTTCTAAAATAGTTTGTTTAGAAAACAAACATGTTCATTCCCGAACACTGTACTGTGTGAAATAAGCCAGTTCCGTTCCTACGAAGAGGTTTCAGTGCAGCAAGATCAAACTTCCCTAGTTGTGTAGTCTACCAAGATGTAAAACTTAGTAGATTCGCTTCATTTCCAAAGTTGTTTGTTTAGAAAACAAACATGATCATTGCCAAACACTGTACAGTGTAAAATAAGGCAGTTCTGTTCTCGGAATTTGTTGCTTTCTTACGAAGAGTTTTCAGTGCAGGAAGATCAAACTTGCTTAGTTTGTGTAATCTAACAAGATATACAACTTAGTAGATTCACTTCATTTCTAAAGTACTTTGTTTAGAAAACAAACATCTTCATTGCCGAACACTGTACTGTGTGAAATAAGCCAGTTCTGTTCTCGCAATGAGTTCCTTTCCTACGAAGAGTTTTCAGTGAAGGAATATCAAACTTTCCTGATTTTTTTAATCTACCAAGGTGTATAACTTAGGAGATTGGCTTCATTTCTAAAGTAGTTTCTTTAGAAAACGAACACCTTCATTGCTGAACACTGTACTGTGTGAAATAAGCAAATTCTGTTTTAACAAGGAGTTACTTTTCTACGAATAGGTTTCAGTGCAGCAAGATCAAACTTTCCTAGTTTGTGTCATCTACCAAGATGCACAACTGAGTGGATTTGCTACATCTCTAAAGCAGTTTGTTTCAACAACAATCATCTTCATTGCTGGACACTTTACTATGTGCAATAAGCCAGTTTTGTTCCAAGAAGGATTTGATTTCCTACAGAGAGTTTTAAGTGCAACAAGATCAAACTTTCCTAGTTTGTGTAATCTAAAAAGGTGTAAAACTTAGTGGATTCACTTCATTTTTAAAAGAGTTTGTTTAGAAAAAAAAATCTTCATTGCCAAACACTGTACTCTGTGAAATAAGCCAGTTCCGTTCCAAGAAGGAGTTGCTTTCCTACGAAGAGGTTACAGTGCAGCAAGATCAAACTTTCCTAGTTTGTGTAATCTACCAAGATGTACAACTTCGTAGATTCACTTCATTTGCAAAGTAGTTTTTAGTCAACAAACCTCTTCATTGCCAAACACTGTACCTTGTGAAATAAGTCAGTTCCATTCCAAGAATGAGTTGGTTTCCTATGAAGAGGTTTCAGTGCAGCAAGATGAAACTTCCCTAGTTGTGTAGTCTACCAAGATGTACAATTTAGTAGATTCGCTTCATTTCTAAATTAGTTTGTTTAGAAAACAAACATCTTCATTGCCCAACACTGTACTGTCTGAAATAAGCCAGTTCTATTCTCAGAATGAGTTGCTTTCCTACGAAGAACTTTCAGTGCAGCAAGATCAAACTTTCCTAGCTTGTGTAATCTAACAAGATGTACAACTTAGTAGATTCATTTCATTTCCAAAGTATTTTGTTTAGAAAACAAACATCTTCATTGCCAAACACTGAACTGTGTGAAACAATCCATTTCTGTTCTAAGAAGGAGTTCCTTTTCTACGAAGAGGTTTAAGTGCAGCAAGATCAAAATGTCCTAGTTTGTGTAATATGTCAAAATGTACAATGAAGTAGATTCACTTCATTTCAAAAGTAGTTTGTTTAGAAAACAAACATCTTCATTACCGAACACTGTATTGTGTGAAATAAGCCAATTTTCTTCTAGGAATTAGTTGCTTTCCTCGGAAGAGGTTTCAGTGCAGCAAGATCAAACTTTCCTCGTTTGTGTAATCTACCAAGATGTAAAACTTAGTAGATTCGCTTCATTTTTAAAGTAGTTTGTTTAGAAAAAAAAAAACTTCATTGCCTAACACTGTATTGTGTGAAATTATCTAGTTCTGTTCTAAGAATGAGTTGCTTTCCTACGAAGAGGTTACAGTCCAGCAAGATCAAACTTTTCTGGTTTGTGTAATCTAACAAGATGTACAACTTAGTAGATTCGCTTCATTTCTAAAGTATTTTGTTTAGAAAACAAACATCTTCATTTCCAAACAGTGTACTGTGTGAAATAAGCCAGTTCTTTTCTCGCAATGATTTGCTTTCCTACCAAGAGGTTTCAGTGCAGCAAGATCAAACTTTCCTAGTTTTTGTAATCTACCAAGATGTACAACTTAGTAGATACACTTCATTTCTAATGCAGTTTGTTTATAAAACAAACACCTTCATTGCCAAACACTGTACTGTGTGAAATAATCGACTTCTGTTCTAAGAAGGAGTTGCTTTTTTATGAAGAGTTTGAAGTGTACCAAGATCAAACTTTCCTAGATTGTGTAATCTGCCAAGATGTACAACGTAGTAGATTCGCTTCATTTCTAAAGTAGTTTGTTTAGAAAATAAACATCTTCATTACGGAACACTGTACAGTGTGAATTAAGCCAGTTCTCTTCTAGGAATTAGTTGCTTTCCTATGAAGAGGTTTCAGTGGAGAAAGATTAAACTTTCCTAGTTTGTGTAATCTACCAAGATGTACAACTTAGTAGATTCTCTTCATTTTTAAAGGAGTTTGTTCAGAAACAAACAACTCCATTCCCGAACAATGTACTGTGTAAAATAAGCTAGTTCTGTTCTAAGAATGAGTTGCTTTCCTACGAAGAAGTTACAATGCAGGAAGATCAAACTTTCCTAATTTGTGTAATCTCACAAGATGTACAACTTAGTCGATTTGCTTCATTTCCAAAGTAGTTTGTTTATAGAACAAACATCATCATTGCCAAACATTGTCCTGTGTGAAACAAGCCAGTTCTATTCTCGCAATGAGGTGCTTTCCTATGAAGAGGGTTTAGTGCAGCAGGTTTAAACTTAACTAGTTTGTGTAATCTCGCAAGATGTACAACTTAGTAGATTCACTTCATTTCTAAAGCAGTTTGTTTAGAAAACAAACACCTTCATCAGCAAACACTGTACTGTGTGAAATAATCCATTTCTGTTCTAAGAAGGAGTTGCTTTTCTATGAAGAGTTTTAAGTGCAGCAAGATCAAACTCTCCTAGGTTGTGCAATCTGCCAAGATGTACAACGTAGTATATTCGCTTCATTTCTAAAGTAGTTTGCTTAGAAAACAAACATATTCATTGCCGAACACTATACTGTGTGAATTAAGCCAGTTCTCTTCTAGGAATTAGTTGCTTTTCTACGAAGAGGTTTCAGTGCAGCAAGATCAAACTTTCCTCGTTTGTGTAATCTACCAAAATGTAAAACTTAGAAGATTCGCTTCATTTTTAAAGTAGTTTGTTAGGAAAAAATAATCTTCATTGCCAAACACTGTTCTGTGTGAAATAAGCTAGTTCTGTTCTAAGAATGAGTTGCTTTCCTACGAAGAGGTTACAGTGCAGCAAGATCAAACTTTCCTAGTTTATGTAATCTAACAAGATGTACAATGTAGTAGATTTGCTTCATTTCCAAAGTAGTTTGTTTACAGAACAAACATCTTCATTGTCGAACATTGTACTGTGTGAAATAAGCCTGTTCTGTTCTCGCAATGAGTTGCTTTCCTACGAAAAAGGGTTTAGTGCAGCAAGTTTAAACTTAACTAGTTTGTGTAATCTAACAAAATGAACAACTTAGTAAATTTGCTTCATTTCTAAAGCAGTTTGTTTAGAAAACAAACATCTTCATTAGCAAACACTTTACTGTGGGAAATAAGCCAGGTCTGTTCTAAGAATGACTTGCTTCTCAATGAAGAGCTTACAGTCCAGCAAGATCAAACTTTCCTGGTTTGTATAATCTACCAAGCTGTACTACGTAGTAGTTTCGCCTCATTTCTAAAGTAGTTTGTTTTGAAAACAAACATGTTCATTGCCGAACAGTGTACATTGTGAAATATGCCAGCTCTGTTCTCAGAATTAGTGGCTTTCTTACGAAGATTTTTCAGGGCAGCAAGATCAAACCTTCCTAGTTCGTGTAATCTAACAAGATGTACAACTTAGTAGATTCACTTCTTTTCTAAATTAGTTTGTTTAGAAAACAAACATCTTCATTGCCGAACACTGTACTGTGTGAAATAAACCAGTTCTGTTCTTGCAATGAGTTGCTTTCCTACGAAGAGGTTTCAGTGCAGGAATATCAAACTTTCCTAGTTTGTGTAATCTAGCAAGATGTATAATTTAGCAGATTGGCTTTATTTCTAAAGTAGTTTATTTAGAAAACAAACGCCTTCATTGCCGAACACTATAGTGTGTGAAATAAGCCAATTATGTTCTTAGAAGTAGTTACTTTTCTACGAAGTAGTTTCAGTGCAGCAAGATCAAACTTTCCTAATTTGTGTAATCTACCAAGATGTACAACGTAGTAGATTTGTTTGATTTCTAAAACAGTTTGTTTAGAAAGCAAACACCTTCATTGCCAAACACTGTGCTGTGTGAAATAATCCATTTCTGTTCTAAGAAGGAGTTGCTTTTCTACGAAGAGGTTTAAGTGCAGCAAGATCAAACTTTCCTACTTTGTGTTATCTTCCCAGATGTACAACCTAGCTGATTCTCTTCATTTCTAAAGTAGTTTGTTTAGAAAACAAACATCTTCATTGCCGAACACTGTATTGTGTGAAATAAGCCAGATCTGTTCTCGCAATGAGTTGCTTTCCTACGAAGAGTTTTCAGTGCAGGAATATCAAACTTTCCTACTTTGTGAAATCTACCAAGATGTATAACTTAGGAGATTGGCTTCATTGCTAACGTATTTTGTTTACAAAACAAACATCTTCATTACCCAACACTGTACTGTATGAAATAAGCCAGTTCTGTTCTAAGAAGGGGTTGCTTTCATATGAATAGGTTTCAGTACAGTGAGATCAAACATACCTAGTTTGTGTATTCTACCAAGATGTATAACTTAGTAGATTCGCTTCATTCCCAAAGTAGTTTGTTTAGAAAACAAACATCCTCATTACCGAACACTGTACTGTGTGAATTAAGCCAGTTCTCTTCTAGGAATTAGTTGCTTTCCTACGAAGAGGTTTCAGTGCAGCAAGATCAAACTTTCCTAGTTTGTGTAATCTACCTAGATGTAAAACTTAGCAGATTCACTTCATTTTTAAAGGAGTTTGTTTAGAAAAAAAAATCTTCATTGGCGAATACTGTACTGTGTGAAATAAGCTAGTTCTGTTTTAAGAATGAGTTGCTTTCCTACAAAGAGGTTACACTGCAGCAAGACCAAATTTTCCTAGTTGTGTAATCTAACTAGATGTACAACTCAGTATATTCGCTTCATTTCCAAAGTAGTTTGTTTAGAGAACAAACATCTTCATTGCCAAACACTGTACTGTGTGAAATAAGCCAGTTCTGTTCTCTCAATGAGTTGCTTTTCTACGAAGAGGATTCCGTGCAGGAAAATCAAACTTTCCTAGTTTGTGTAATCTACCAAGATGTATAATGTAGTAGATTGGCTTCATTTATCAAGTAGTTTGTTTAGAAAACAAACATGTTCATGGCTGAACAATGTACACTGTGAAATAAGCCCGTTTTGTTGTCGGAATTAGTGCTTTCTTACGAAAAGTTTTCAGTACAGCAAGATCAAACTTTCCTAGTTTGTGTAATCTAAAAAGATGTACAACTTCGTAGATTAGCTTCATTTCTAAAGCATTTTGTTTAGAAAACAAACATCTTCATTAGCAAACACTGTACTGTGTGAAATAAGCCAGTTCCGCTCTTGGAATGAGTTGCTTTCATATGAATACGATTGAGTGCAGCAAGTTCAAACTTTCCTCGTATGTGTAATCTAAACAAGATGTACAACATAGAAGATTCATTTCATATCTAATGTAGTTTCTATAGAAAAGAAACATCTTCATTGCCGAACAGTGTACTGTGTTAAATAAACAAGTTCGGCTCTCGGAATGAGTTGCTTTTCTATGAAGACGGTTGAGAGCAGCAAGTTCACACTTTCCTAGTTTGTGTAATCTAACAAGATATACTACTTAGTAGATTAGTTTCATTTCTAATGTAGATTCTGTAGAAAAGAAACGTCTTCATTGCCGACACTGTACTGTGTGAAATTAGCTAGTTCTCCTCTCGGAATTAGTTGCTTTTGTATGAACACAGTGGAGTGCAGCAAGTTAAAACTTTCCAAGCCGGGCGTGGTGGCGCACACCTTTAATCCCAGCACTCGGGAGGCAGAGGTAGGAGGATCGCTGAGAGTTCAAGGCCACCCTGAGACTACATAGTTAATTCCAGGTCAGCCTGGACCAGAGTGAGACCCTACCTTGAAAAACAAAAAAAAAAAAAAAAACTTTCCCCATTTGGGTAATCTAACAAGATGTGCAACTCAGTAGATTCGTTTCATTTCTAATGTTGTTTCTGTGGAAGAGAAACATCTTCATTGCCAAACACTGTACTGTGTGAAATAAGCTAGTTCGGCTCTCGGAAAGAGTTGCTTTCCTATGAAAAGCATTGAGTGCAGAAAGTTCAAGCTTTCCTCATTTGTGTAATCTAAAAATATGTACAACTTAGTAGATTCATTTCATTTCTAAAGTAGTTGCGTTAGAAAAGAATCATCTTCATTGCCGAACACTGTACTGTGTGAAATACGCCAGTTTTGCTCTCAGAATGACTTGCTTTTCTACGAAGAGGTTTGAGTGCAGCAAGTTCAAACTCCTCGTTTGGGTAATGTAACAATATGTACAACTTAGTAGATTTGTTTCATTTCCAATGTAGTTTCGATAGAAAAGAAACATCTTTGTTACTGAAAACTGTACTGTGTGAAATAACCTAGTTCAGCTTTCGGAATGAATTGCTTTCCTATGAAGACGGTTGAGTGAAGCAAGTTCACACTTTCCTAGTTTGTGTAGTCTAACAAAATATACAACTTAGTAGATTCGTTTCATTTCTAACGTATTTTCTGTAGAAAAGAAACGTCTTCATTGCCGACACTGTACTGTGTGAATTAAGCTAGTTTGGCTCTCAGAATGAGTTGCGTTCCTACGAAGACGGTTGAGTGCAGCAAGTTCACACTTTCCCAGTTTGTGTAATCTGACAAGATGTACAACTTAGTAGATTCGTTTCATTTCTAATGTAGTTTATTTAGAAAAGAAAAGTCTTCATTGCCGACACTGTACTGTGTGAAATTAGCTAGTTCTGCTCTCGGAATGACTTGCTCTCGTATGAATACGGGTGAGTGCAGCAAGTTCAAACTTTCCTCGTTTGTGTAATCTAACAAGCTGTCCAACTTAGAAGATTAATTTCATTTCTAATGTAGTTTCTGTAGAGAGGAAACATCTTCATTGCCAAACATTGTACCATGTGAAATAAGCTTGTTCAGCTCTCAGAATGTGTTTCTTTCCTATGAAGATGTTTGAGTGCAGAAAGTTCAAAGTTTGCTTGTTCGTGTAATCTAACAAGATGTACAACTTTGTACATTCATTTCATTTCTAAAGTAGTTGTGTTAGAAAAGAAACATCTTCATTGCCTAACCCTGTACTGTGTGAAATAAGCCAGTTCTCTTCTCGCAATGAGTTGCTTTCCTACGAAGGGCTTTCAGTGTAGCAAGATCAAACTTTCCTAGTGTGTGTAATCTACCAAGATGTACAACTCAGTAGATTCACTTCATTTCTAAAGTAGATTGTTTAGAAAACAAACATCTTCATGGCCGAAAACTGTACTGTGTGAAATAAGCCAGTTCTGTACTAAGAATGATTTGCTTTTCTATGAAGAGGTTGCAGTGCAGCAAGATCAAACTTTCATAGTTTCTGTAATCTACCAAGATAAACAACTTAGTCAATTCGCTTCATTTCTAAAGTAGTTTGTTTAGAAAACAAACATCTACATTGCCCAACACTGTACTTTGTGAAATAAGCCAGTTATGTTCTCAAAAAGAGTTGCTTTCCTACGAATAGGTTTCAGTGCAGGAAGATCAAACTTTCCTAGTTTGTGTAATCTACCAAGATATACATCTTAGTAGATTTGATTCATTTCTACCGCAGATTTTTTAGAAAAAAGACATCTTCCTTGCCCAACACGGTACTGTAGAAATTAGCTAGTTCTGTTCTCGGAATTTGTTGCTTTCCTACGAAGACGTTTCAGTGCAGCAAGATCAATCGTTCAAAGTTTGTGTAATGTAACATGAGGCACAACCTAGTAGATTCTCTTCATTTCTAAAGTAGTTTGTTTAGAGAACAAAAATCTCCATTGCCCAACACTGTACTGTGTGAAATAAGGCAGTTCTGTTCTAAGAAGGAGTTGCTTTCCTCCGAAGGGGTTTCAGTGCAGCAAGATCAAACTTTCCTAGTTTGTGTAATCTCCCAAGATGTACAACATAGTAGATTCGCTTCATTTCTAAAGCAGTTTGTTTAGAAAACAAACACCTTCATTGCCAAACACTGTACTGTGTGAAATAATCCATTTCTGTTCTACGAAGGAGTTGCTTTTCTATGAAGAGGTTTAAGTGCAGAAAGATCAACCTTTCCTAGTTTGTGTCATCTGCCAAGATGTACAACATAGTAGATTCACTTCATTTTTAAAGTAGTTGGTTTAGAAAACAAATATCTTCATTACCAAACACTGTACTGTGTGAATTAAGCCAGTTCTGTTCTAGGAATTAGTTGCTTTCCTACGAAGAGGTGTCAGTGCAGCAAGATCAAACTTTCCTAATTTGTGTAATCTAACAAGATGTACAACTTAGTAGATTCGCTTCATTTCCACAGTAGTTTGTTTAGACAACAAACATCTTCATTGCCAAACATTGTACTGTGTGAAATAAGCCAGTTCTGTTCTTTCAATTAGTTGGTTTCCTACGAAGAGGGTTTAGTGCAGCAAGTTTAAACTTAACTAGTTCGTGTAATCTAACAAGATGTACAACTTAGTAAATTTGCTTCCTTTCTAAAGTAGTTTGTTTCAAAAGAACATCTTCATTAGCAAACACTTTACTGTGTTAAATAAGCCAGTTCTGTTCTATGAAGGCGTTGCTATCCTTCGAAGAGGTTTCAGTGCAGCAAGATGAAACTTTCCTCGTTTGTGTAATATAACAAGATGTACAACTTAGTAGATTCGCTCCATTTCTAATGTACTTTGTTTAGAAAACAAACATCTTCATTGCCGAACACTGTACTGTGTGAGAAAAGCTAGTTCTGTTCTAAGAATGAGTTGCTTTCCTACGAAGAGGTTACAGTGCAGCAAGATCAAACTTTCCTAGTTTCTATAGTCTACCGTGATGTACAACTTAGTAGATACGCTTCATTTCTAAAGTAGTTTGTTTAGAAAACAAACACCTTCATTGGTGAACACTGTACATTGTTAAATAAGCCAGTTCTCTTCTACGAAGTAGTTGCTTTCCTGCGAAGATGTTTCAGTGCAGCAAGATCAAACTTTCCTAGTTTGTACAATATACCAAGATGCACAACTTAATAGATTCCCTTCATTTCTAAAGCAGTTTTTTTAAATTATTGTTTTTTATTGACTTTTATACTCACATACAAAGAAAAAACCCACGTGATATTTCCCTTCCCTCCCCCCATTCCCCTTTAGAACTCAAGTCTCCATCATATCCCCTCCCTCTCTCTATTAGTCTCTCTTTTAATTTGATGTCATCATCTTTTTCTTCTATTTTTAGGGTTTTGCAAAGGTATTGCTAGGCACTGCAAGGTCCTGGATATGGAGGCCAGTTTCTGTCTGGACAGTTACATTGTAAGAGGTCATACCCTTCCTTTGGCTCTTCCATTCTATCCACCCCCTCTTCCGCAATGGTCCCTGAGCCTTGTAGGGTGTGACAGAGGTGTTTCAGTGCTGGGCACTCCTCCATCCCTTCTTCTCAGCACTATGTTGCCTTTTGGGTCATCCCAGTGGTCATCCCCATCTGAAAAGAGAAGCTTCTCTAACCAGAAGTGAGAGTAGTGTTAATAAGTGAATATGAACATTAAGTGTAGTGCTTTCAGGGCAGCTTGGTGGGAATAATATATACATTTAGTCAGATGAGAGCAGGCTTATACCCCTAAGGCTCATGACCTCACCTACCAAAGACTTTTACTTAGGTTTTTCAGTACCAGGTATGTATTCCCTCCCGTAGAGAGGGCCTTCAGTCCAATTATGGAGCAGTTGGTTTCCCCAAGAGTAGACATCCCACTCTTGCACCCGTTCAGTCTGGCCAAGCTTGAATATTCAGCGTCCACTGATTTCACTGTTGATGGCTTCTGTCTCCCATACACTGCATGCAATGCAGCTTTTTCCAGCTTTCAGTTGACTGGTCTACAGGGAGAAGATTTTCTGCTCCACACCAGGTTGCTTTCTCAGTGACCATGCTTCTCAGGCATGAGATGTCTTCAGCAATAGGGTCTTACTATCTGTTTCTCTAGGGAAACCAAGGGCATTGGCAAAAGCCTTTAATGTTTTGGAGGCTACCGGGACCTCCTTGGCCAACAACTCACTGGAAGGTATTCCATCCCAGGTACTGAAAATTTTCTAGTAACAGTCTACAGCTTCTAGACTTGCCCTTATTCAAAAGAATAATTTTACATATGTCTTATTTACAATATCTTGAGTTTAGATTGACCCTCCCCCTGCCCTTCTTGTATGCATTCTCTTCCCATGGCCTCACTTAGGACATTCCCCTCCCTGAAATCATTTCTTCTACTTACATATGTGCATTACCATACACTTAAGTCCTTCCCTTTCCTCACTCCCTTATAGCCTTTTACCACCTTCCTGGTTAAGAAAACAAACATCTTCATTGTAAAACACTGTACTGTGGAAATAAACTAGTTTTGTTCTCAGAATTAGTTGCTTTCCTACGAAGAGTTTTCAGTGCACCAAGATGAAACGTTCCTAGTTTGTGTAATCTAACAAGATGTACAACTTAGAAGATTCGATTCATTTCTAAAGTAGTTTGTTTAGAAAACAAACATCTTCATTGCAGAACACTGTACTGTGAGAAATAAGCCAGTTCTGTTCTAAGAAGGAGTTGCTTTCCTACAAAGATGTTTCAGTGTTGCAAGATCAAACTTTCCTAGTTTTTGTAATCTAACAAGATATACAACTTAGTAGATTCTCTTCATTTCTAAAGCAGCTTCTTTAGAAAACAAACATCTTCATTGCCAAACACTGTACTGTGTTAAACAAGCCAATTCCTTTCTAAGAATGACTTGCTTTCCTACTAAGAGGTTTCAGAACAGCCATATCAAACTTTCCTTGTTTGTGTAATCTACCAAGATGTACCACTTAGTAGATTAACTTCATTTGCAAAGTAGTTTGTTTAGAAAACAAACATTTTCAATGCCGAACACGGTACTGTGTGAAATGAGCCAGTTCGGTTCTCATAATGAGTTGCTTTCCTACGAAGAGTTTTCAGTGCAGCAAGATAAAACTTTCCTAGTTTGTGTAATCTACGAAGATGTACAACTTAGTACCTTCACTTCATTTCTAAAGTACTTTGTTTAGAAAGGAAAAATCTTCATTGCCCAAAACTGTACTGTGTAAAATAAGAGAGTTCTGTTCTAAGAAGGAGTTGCTTTCCTACGAAGAGGTTTCAGTGCATCAAGATGAAACTTTCCTAGTTTGTGTAATCTACTAAGATGTACAACTTAGTAGATTTGCTTCATTTCTAACGTAGTTGGTTTAGAAAAGAAACATCTTCATTGCCGAACACTGTACCATTTGATATAAGCTAGTGCTGTTCATGGAATGAGTTGATTTCCTATAAAGAGGGTTGAATGCAGCAAGTCCAAACTTAACTAGTTTGTGTAATCTACCAAGATGTACAACTTAGTAGATTTGCTTCATTTCTAAAGTAGTTTGTTAAGAAAACAAACATCTTCATTGCCAAAAACTGTACTGTGTGAAATAAGCCTGTTCTGTTCTCGGAATTAGTTGCTTACCTACGATAAGGTTTCAGTGCAGCAAGATCAATCTTTCCTAGTTTGTGTAATCTACCAAGATGTACAACATAGTAGATTTGCTTCCTTTCTAAAGTAGTTTTTTTAGAAAACAAAATCTTGATTGCCGAACACTGCACTGTGTGAAATAAGCCAGTTCTCTTCTAAGAAGGAATTGGTTTCCTGCGAAGAGGTTTCAGAGCAGCAAGATCCAACTTTCCTAGTTTGTGTAATCTATCAAGATGTACAACTTAGTAGATTCGGTATATTTCTAAACAGTTTATTAAGAAAACAAACATCTTCATTGCAGAACACTGTAGTGTGAGAAATCAGCCAGTTATATTGTAATTAGGAGTTGCTTTCCTATGAAGATGTTTCAGTGCATCAAAACCAAACTTTCCTAGTTTGTGTAATCTACAAAGATGTACAACTTAGTAGATTCACTTCATTTTTAAAGCAGTATGTTAAGAAAACAAATATCTTCATTGCTGAACACTGTATTCTGTGAAATAAGCTGGTTCTGTTCTGGGAAATACTTGCTGTCATTCGAAGATGATTCAGTGCAGAAAGACCAAACGTTCCTAGTTTGTGCAGTCTAACAAGATATACAACTTAGTTGATTCGCTTCATTTCTAAAGTAGTTTCTTTAGAAAACAAATATCTTCATTCCGGAACACTGTACTATGTGAAATAAGCCATTTCTGTTCTAAGAATGAGTTGCTTTCATGCGAAAGGGGTTTCAGTGCAGCAAGGTTAAACTTTCCCAGTTTGTGTTATCTACCAAGATGTACAACTTATTAGATTTGCATCATTTCTAAAGTAGTTAGTTTAGAAAACAAACATATTCATTACAGAACACTGTCCTATGTGAAATAAGCCAGTTCTGTTCTAAGAATGTGTTGCTTTCCTGTGAAGAGGTTTCAGTGCAGCAAGAACAAACTTTTATAATTAGTGTAATCTACCAAGTTGTACAATTTAGTGGATTCACTTCATTTCTAAAGTAGTTTCTTTAGGAAACAAACGTCTTCATTGCCGAACACTGTACTGTGTGAAATAACCTAGCTCTGTTTTTGGAATGAGTTGCTTTCCTACGAAGAGGGTTGAGTGCAGCAAGTTCAAGCTTTCCTAGACTGTGTAATCTACCAAGTTGTACAATTTAGTAGATTCGCTTCATTTCTAAAGTAGTTTGTTTAGAAAACAAACATCTTCATTGCTGAACACTGTACTGTGTGAAATACGCTACTTCTGTTCTAAGAATGAGTTGCTTTCGTACGAGGAGGTAACAGTGTAGCAAGATCAAACTTTCCTAGTTTGTGTAATCTAAAAAGATGTACGATTTAGTCGATTCACTTCATTTCTACAGCAGTTTGTTTAGAAAACAAACATCTTCATTGCCGAACATTGTACTGTGTGAAATAAGTGAGTTCCGCTCTAAGAAGCAGTTGCTTTCCTACGAAGAAGTTTCTGTGTAGCAAGATCAAACTTTCCTAGTTTGTGTAATCTACCAAGAAGTATAACATAGTAAATTCGCTTCATGTCTAAAGCAGTTAGTTTGGAAAACAAACATCTTCATTGACGAACCCTGTACTGTGTGTAATAATCTAGTTCTGTTCCTGGAAATATTTGCTTTCCTATGAAGTGGTTTCAGTGCAGCACGATCACTGTACTGTGTTTAAAGAGCCAATTCCTTTCTAAGAATGATTTGCTTTCCTACTAAAGAGGTTTCAGAGCAGCCAGATCAAACTTTCCTAGTTTGTGTAATCTACCAAGATGTACAACTTAGTAGATTAGCTTCATTTCCAAAGTAGTTTGCTTAGAAAACAAACATCTTCAATCCCGAACACGGTACTTGTGAAATGAGTCAGTTCAGTTCTCGCAATGAGTTGCTTTCCTACGAAGAGATTTCAGTGCAGCAAGTTCAAGCTTTCCTAGTTTGTGTAATCTACCAAGATGTACGACTTAGTACCTTCACTTTATTTCTAAAGTACTTTGTTTAGAAAAGAAACATCTTCATTGCCGAACACTGTACTGTGTAAGATAAGAGACTTCTGCTGCTTTCCTACGAAGATGTTTCAGCACAGCAAGATCAAACATTCCTAGTTTGTATCATCTACCAAGATGTACAACTTAGTAGATTTGCTTTATTTCAAAAGTAGTTTGTTTAAAAAACACACATCTTCATTGCCAAACACTGTACTGTGTGAAATAAGCCAGTTCCGTTCTAAGAATGAGTTGCTTTCCTACGAAGAGGTTTCAGTGCATCAAGATGAAATTTTCCTAGTTTGTGTAATCTACCAAGATGTACAACTTAGTAGATTCACTTCATTTCTAACGTAGTTGGTTTAGAAAACAAACATCTTCATTGCCAAACACCATACCGTTTGATATAAGCTAGTGCTGTTCATGGAATGAGTTGATTTCCTATGAAGATGGTTGAATGCAGCAAGTCCAAATGTAACTAGTTTGTGTAATCTACCAAGATGTACAACTTGGTAGATTTGCTTCATTTCTAAAGTAGTTTGTTAAGAAAACAAACATCTTCATTGCCAAACACTGTACTGTGTGAAATAAGCCTGTTCTGTTCTATAAAGGAGTTGCTATCCTACGAAGAGGTTTCAGTGCAGCCACATGAAACTTTCCTAGTTTGTGTAATCTAACAAGATGTAGAACTTAGTAGATTCACTTGATTTCTAAAGTAGTTTGTTTAGAAAACAAACATCTTTATTGCTGAACACTGTACTGTGTGAAATAAGCCAGCTCTGTTGTGAGAAGGAGTTGCTTTCCTACGAAGAGGTTTCAGTGCAGCAAGATCAAACTTTCCTATTTTGTGCAATATACCAAGATGTACAACTTAGTAGATTCGGTTCATATCTAAAGTAGTTTGTTTGGAAAAGAAACATCTTCATTGCTGAACACTGTATTGTGGAATAACCTAGTTCTCTTCTCAGAATTAGTTGGTACCCTACATAGAGGTTTCAGTGCAGCAAGATCAAACTTTCCTAGATTGTGTAATGTACCAAGATGTACAACTTAGTAGATTCGCTTCATTTCTAAAGTAGTTTGTTTAGAAAACAAACTTCTTCATTCGAAACATGATAGTGTGGAAATAAGTCATTTCTGTTCTAAGAATGAGTTGCTTTCCTACGAAGAGGTTTCAGTGCAGAAAGATCAAACTTACCAAGTTTGTGTAATGTAACAAGATATACAATTTAGTATATTTGTTCAAATTTCTAAATCAGTTTGTTTAGAAAACAAACATCTTCATTACAGAACACTGTACTGTGAGAAATAAGCTAGTTCTGTTCTAACAAGGAGTTGCTTTCCTACAAAGGAATTTCAGTGCAGCAAGATCAAACTTTCCTAGTTTGTGTAATCTACCAAGATGTAAAACTTAGTAGCTTGGCTTCATTTCTAAAGTAGTTTATTTAGAAACAAAACAATAGTCTTCACTTTACTATGTGAAATAAGATAGTTCTGTTCTTGGAATGAGTTGCTTTGCTATGAGGAGGGTTGAGTGCAGCAAGTACAAACTTTCTATGTTTGTGTAATCGACCAAGATGTACAACTTAGTAGATTCGATTCATTTCTAAAGTAGTTTGTTTCCAAAACAAACATCTTCATTTCTGAACACTGTACTGTGTGAAATAAGCCAGTTCTGTTCTAAGAATGAAATGAAGCAGTTTCACTGAAGCAAGATCAAACTTTCCTAGTTTGTGTATTCTACCAAGATGTATAACTTAGTAGATTCCCTTCATTTCTAAAGCACTTTGTTTAGAAAGCAAAGATCTTCATTGCCAAACACTGTACTTTGTGAAATAAGCTTGTTGTGTTTTTGGAATTAGTTGCTTACCTATGACAATGTTTCAGTGCAGCAAGATCAATCTTTCCTAGTTTGTGTAATCTGCCAAGATGTACAACTTAGTAGATTTGCTTCATTTCTAAAGTAGTTTTTAGAAAACAAAATCTTCATTGCTGAACACTGCACTGTGTGTAATAATAAGTTCTGTTCTGGAAATATTTGTTCTGTGGTTTCAAGAAGATCACTGACTGTGTTTTCAATTCCTTTCTAAGAATGATTTGCTTTCCTACTAAAGAGGTTTCAGAGCAGCCAGATCAAACTTTCCTAGTTTGTGTAATCTACCAAGATGTACAACTTAGTAGATTCGTTTCATTTCAAAGTAGTTTATTAAAAAAACAAACATCTTCATTCCCAAACACTGTACTTGTGAAATAAGCCAGTCTAGTTCTAAGAATGAGTTGCTTTCCTACGAAGAGATTTCAGTGCAGCAAGTTCAAACTTTCCTAGTTTGTGTAATCTACCAAGATGTACAACTTAGTAGATTCGCTTCATTTCTAAAGTAGTTTGTTTAGAAAACAAACATCTTCATTGCCGAACACTGTACTGTGTGAAATAAGCCAGTTCTGTTCTCTCAAGGAGTTCCTTTCCTATGAAGAGGTTTCAGTGTACCAAGATCAAATATCCTAGTTTGTATCATCTACCAAGATGTACAACTTAGTAGATTTGCTTTATTTCAAAAGTAGTTTGTTTAAAAAACACACATCTTCATTGCCAAACACTGTACTGTGTGAAATAAGCCAGTTCCGTTCTAAGAATGAGTTGCTTTCCTACGAAGAGGTTTCAGTGCATCAAGATGAAATTTTCCTAGTTTGTGTAATCTACCAAGATGTACAACTTAGTAGATTCGCTTCATTTCTAACGTAGTTGGTTTAGAAAACAAACATCTTCATTGCCAAACACCATACCGTTTGATATAAGCTAGTGCTGTTCATGGAATGAGTTGATTTCCTATGAAGATGGTTGAATGCAGCAAGTCCAAATGTAACTAGTTTGTGTAATCTACCAAGATGTACAACTTGGTAGATTCGCTTCATTTCTAAAGTAGTTTGTTAAGAAAACAAACATCTTCATTGCCAAACACTGTACTGTGTGAAATAAGCCTGTTCTGTTCTATAAAGGAGTTGCTATCCTACGAAGAGGTTTCAGTGCAGCAACATGAAACTTTCCTAGTTTGTGTAATCTAACAAGATGTAGAACTTAGTAGATTCGCTTGATTTCTAAAGTAGTTTGTTTAGAAAACAAACATCTTTATTGCTGAACACTGTACTGTGTGAAATAAGCCCGCTCTGTTGTGAGAAGGAGTTGCTTTCCTACGAAGAGGTTTCAGTGCAGCAAGATCAAACTTTCCTATTTTGTGCAATATACCAAGATGTACAACTTAGTAGATTCGGTTCATATCTAAAGTAGTTTGTTTGGAAAAGAAACATCTTCATTGCTGAACACTGTATTGTGGAATAACCTAGTTCTCTTCTCAGAATTAGTTGGTACCCTACATAGAGGTTTCAGTGCAGCAAGATCAAACTTTCCTAGATTGTGTAATGTACCAAGATGTACAACTTAGTAGATTCGCTTCATTTCTAAAGTAGTTTGTTTAGAAAACAAACTTCTTCACTGCTGAAACATGATAGTGTGGAAATAAGTCAGTTACGTTCTAAGAATTAGTTGCTTTCCTACGAAGAGGATTCAGTGCAGAAAGATCAAACTTACCAAGTTTGTGTAATGTAACAAGATATACAATTTAGTATATTCGTTCAAATTCTAAATCAGTTTGTTTAGAAAACAAACATCTTCATTGCCGAACACTGTACTGTGAGAAATAAGCTAGTTCTGTTCTAACAAGGAGTTGCTTTCCTACAAAGGAATTTCAGTGTAGCAAGATCAAACTTTCCTAGTTTGTGTAATGTACCAAGATGTAAAACTTAGTAGCTTGGCTTCATTTCTGAAGTAGTTTATTTAGAAAACAATAGTCTTCACTTTACTATGTGAAATAAGATAGTTCTGTTCTCGGAATGAGTTGCTTTGCTATGAGGAGGGTTGAGTGCAGCAAGTACAAACTTTCGATATTGTGTAATCGACCAAGATGTACAACTTATTAGATTCGATTCATTTCTAAAGTAGTTCCTTCCAAAACAAACATCTCCATTTCTGAACACTGTACTGTGGGAAATAAGCCAGTTCTGTTCTAAGTAGGAGTTGCTTTCCTACGAAGCAGTTTCACTGAAGCAAGATCAAACTTTCCTAGTTTGTGTATTCTACCAAGATGTATAACTTAGTAGATTCCCTTCATTTCTAAAGCACTTTGTTTAGAAAGCAAAGATCTTCATTGACAAACACTGTACTTTGTGAAATAAGCTTGTTGTGTTTTTGAAATTAGTTGCTTACCTATGACAATGTTTCAGTGCAGCAAGATCAATCTTTCCTAGTTTGTGTAATCTGCCAAAATGTACAACTTAGTAGATTTGCTTCCTTTCTAAAGTAGTTTTTTTAGAAAACAAAATCTTCATTGCTGAACACTGCAGTGTGTGAAATAAGCCAGTTCTGTTCTAAGAAGGAATTGGTTTCCTATGAAGAGGTTTCAGAGCAGCAAGATCCAACTTTCCTAGTTTGTGTAATCTATCAAGATGTACAACTTAGTAGATTCGTTGTATTTCTAAACAGTTTATTAAAAAAAACAAACATCTTCATTGCCAAACACTGTACTGTGTGAAATAAGCCAGTTCTACTCTAAGAAAGAGTTGCTTACCTACGAATAGCTTTCAGTGCAGCAAGGTTAAAGTTTCCTAGTTTGTGTAATCTACAAAGATGTACAACTTAGTAGATTCGCTTCATTTCCAAAGTAGTTTGTTTAGAAAACAAACATCTTCATTGCCGAACACTGTACTGTGTGAAATAAGCCAGTTCTGTTCTCGCAATGAGTTCCTTTCCTATGAAGAGTTTTCAGTGCAGGAAGATCAAACTTTCCGAGTTTGTGCAATCTACCAAGATGTACAACTTAGTATATTCGCTTCATTTCTAAAGCAGTTTGTTAAGAAAAGAAACATCTTCATTGCCGAACACTGTACTGTATGAAATAAGCCACTTCTGTTCCAAGAAGGAGTTGGTTTTCTATGAATAGGTTTCAATGCAGCAATATCAAACTGTCCTTGTTTGTGTAATCTACCAAGATGTACAACTTAGTAAATTCGCTTCATTTCTAAAGCAGTTTGTTTAGAAAACAAACATCTTCATTGCTGGACACTGTACTGTGTGAAATAAGACAGTTCTGTTCTCGCAATGAGTTGCTTTCCTAAGAAGAGGTTTCAGTGCAGGAAGATCAAGCTTGCCTAGTGTGTGTAATCTACCAAGATGTACAACTTTGGAGATTCACTTCATTTCTAAAGCAGTTTGTTTAGGAAACAAACATCTTCATTGCTGAAAATTGTACGGTGGAAATAAGTGAATTCTGTTATCAGAATTAGTTGTTTTCCTACTAAGAGGTTTCAGTGCAGCAAGATCAAACTTTCCTAGTTAGTGTAATCTAATAACATGTACAACTTAGTAGATTCGCTTCATCTCTACAGTAGTTTGTTTAGAATACAAACCTCTTCATTGCAGAACACTGTACTGTGTGGAAGAAGCAATTTCTTTTTCTTAGAATGAGTTGCTTTCCTAAAGCAGTTTGTTTAGGAAACAAACATCTTCATTGCTGAACACTCTACTGTGGTAATGAGTTAGTTCTGTTCTTGGAATTAGTTGCTATCCTACGAAGAGGTTTCTGTGGAGCAAGATAAAATTTTCCTAGTTTGTGTAATCTAAGAAGACATACAACTTATTAGATACGCTTCATTACTAAAGTAGTTTGTTTAGAAAACAAACATCTTCATCGCCGAGCACTGTACTGTGTGAAATAAGCCAGTTCTGTTTTAAGAAAGAGTTGCTTTCCTACGAAGAGGTTTCATTGCAGCAAGATCAAACTTTCCTAGTTTGTGTAATCTACCAAGATGTAAAACATAGTAGATTTGCTTCATTTCTAACGTAGTTTATTTAGAAAACAAACATCTTCATTCCTGAACAAGATACTGAGGAAATAAGCCAGTTACATTCTAAGAATGAGTTCGTTCCTACGAAGGGGTTTCAGTGAAGCAAGATCAAACTTTCCTAGTTTGTGTAGTCTACCAAAATGTACAACTTAGTAGATTCATTTCATTTCTGAAGTAGTTTGCTTAGAAAACAAACATCTTCATTGCCGAACACTGTACTGTGTGAAATAAGCCAGTTCTGTTCTAAGAAGTAGTTGCTTTCCTACAAAGATTTTTCAGTACGGCAAGATCAAACTTTCCTAATTTGTGTAATCTACAAATATGTACAACTTAGTAAATTCGTTTCATTTCTAAAGCAGTTTGTTTAAAAAACAAACATCTTCTATGCCGGACACTGTACTGTGTGAAATAAGATAGTTTTGTTCTCTCAATGAGTTGCTTTCCTAAGAAGAGGTTTCGGTGAAGGAAGATCAAGCTTGCCCAGTGTGTGTAATCTACCAAGATGTACAACTTTGTAGATTCGCTTCATTTCTAAAGCAGTTTGTTTAGAAAACAAACGTCTTCATTGCTGAACACTGTACAGTGGAAATGAGCGAATTCTGTTATCAGAATTAGTTGTTTTCCTTTGAAGAGGTTTCAGTGAAGCAAGATCAAACTTTCCTAGTTTGTGTAATCTAATAACATGTACAACTTAGTAGATTCGCTTCATTTCTACAGTAGTTTGTTTAGAATACAAACATCTTCATTGCAGAACACTGTACTGTGTGGAAGAAGCAATTTCTTTTTCTTAGAATGAGTTGCTTTCCTAAAACAGTTTGTTTAGAAAACAAACATGTTCATTGCTGAACCCTCTACTGTGGTAATGAGCTAGTTCTGTTCTTGGAATTAGTTGCTATCCTACGAAGAGGTTTCTGTGGAGCAAGATCAAAGTTTCCTAGTTTGTGTAATCTAACAAGATTTACAACTTAGTAGATACGCTTCATTACTAAAGTAGTTTGTTTTGAAAACAAACATCTTCATCGCCGATCATGGTACTGTGGAAATAAGCCAGTTCCGTAGTTAGAATGAGTTGCTTTCCTATGAAGATGTTTCAGTGCAGCAAGATCAAACTTTCCTAGTTTGAGTAATCTACCTAGATGTACAACTTAGTAGATTCGCTTCACTTCTAAAGCAGTTTGTTTAGAAAACAAACATCTTCATTACCGAACACTGTACTGTGTATATAAACTAGTTCTGTGGCGGAATGACTTGCTTTCCTAAGAAAAGGTTACAGTGCAGCAACATCAAACTTTCCTAGTTAGTGTAATCTACCAAGATATACAACTTAGTATATTTGCTTCATTTCTAAGGTAGTTTGGTCAAAAAAGCAATCATCTTCATTGCCGTACACTGTACTGTGTGATATAAGCCAGTTCTGTTCTAAGAAGGAGTTCCTTTCCTACGAAGAGGTTTCAGTACAGCAAGATCAAGCTTCCCTAGTTTGTGTAATCTACCTAGATGTACAACTTATTAGATTTGCTTCATTTATTTTATATATATATATTTTATTTATATTATTCTGATTTTACATTCATAGTATTGGTTCTATTGTCCTCCTCCCCATCCTCCCACTTTCAAAGGGACCCTCATCAATGGGGAATGTGGGTCATGCATTGTCATTTTACTCAAGAGTTCTGGTGGATAGGCCCCAGTCTCTGTTCATAGTGCCCCAACTTGTGACTCTAACAATATTTCCGCCCCCTCTTCCACGAGTTTCCCTGAGCCCCATTCGGGTCATTTTAGTTCTGCTTCCTTGATGAGGTTTTGGGAGCCTCTGTGTCTCTGGATATCTGGCTTAGTTGGAGTTGGATGTTCTCTGTGTTTATCTCCTTCAGCCTTTTTCTGGTGTTCTGATCACCTTGAATGCTGTATTCTTGCCCTTCCCCTGCATTGTTCTATGGTTTCATCTGGTGAGGTGTGGTTAGCTGATCCTCCCTCAGGTTCCTTGTCCACCTGGAAAAAGACAAGCAAATTCGCCAGCGGAGAAAGAAGTTAGTACTAGATAGAAGGGATAACCATATATGTTTTGGAGGGAATTTTATATGCATTGGCTCTCTTCTAGCCCACCTTTGGTGGTATCTAGATCTGGGAGACTGAGCTCATTTTTTGTACATGGCTTTGGCTTATTTCCCACTTCCAGCAATGAGTTCCATTCCACTGAGTGGATTTATTAGCCAAATCAAGAGCAGTTGGTTACCCACCATGGCTGTTTGCCACTACTGCACTTGTATGAGCATTACGTCAGATTGTTCCCTGCTGGGTATCTTAGACTGCAGGTTGTTTGGACCAATGTCAGACATTTCCCCCCAGTTGCTCGTGTAGCACCCTCTGGTACTAGACTAGCTAACTGTCTGGGGACTGACCTTCTTCCAGATTCTGGCCAGGTCTCACTGTGTTTGGTCTAACACACGTGTGCTGTCTTCGACAGTAGGGTCTTACCATTATCCTTTGGTGGGTCACCAAGTACTCTGACTGAAGTCTGTCTTTTTTTGGAAACCTTGTAGGTGTTTCAGATCAACAGCTCTTTGTGGAAGTTAACCCCTTGCTGGCACCGGGGGTTATAAGTCTGCACCTAGGAAGGTGAGGGAGGAAAAAGATAGATAATGAAAAAGAGAAAGTGAGTATAGAGAGGAGAGGGAGAGGGAGAGAGAGAGGGAGAGAGAGAGAAAGAGAGAGAGAAAGAGAGAGAGAGAGAGAGAGAGAGAGAAGAGAAAGAGAAGCAGGACAAGATTAAAGTTGGCCTTCATCATGTTCTCTCCAGGTTCCTGTGGTTCGAGTATTCCCTCTGTAGGCCTGCTGAAGCATCGCTGCTTTAGCCTGTTGTTGAGAGTAAAGGGTTTTGTAGTATTTTTTCCTTTTGGGTCCCAATTTGTATCCTCCCCCTTGTCCTCGCTCCCACCCTCTCATTCCCTCCCACGTTCATTTCTAAAGCAGTTTGTTTAGAAAACAAACATCTTCATTGCCAAACACTGTACTGTGTGGAATAAGACAGTTCTGTTCTCGCAATGAGTTGCTTTCCTAAGAAGAGGTTTCAGTGCAGGAAGACCAAACTTTCCTAGTTTGTGTAATCTGCCAAGATATATAACTCCGTACATTCACTTCATTTCTAAAGTAGTTTGTTTAGAAAACAAACATCTTCAATGATGAACACTGTACTGTGGAAATAACCTAGTTCTGTTATCGGAATTAGTTGCTTTCCTACGAAGAGGTTTCAGTGCAGCAAGATCAAACTTTCCTAGTTTGTGTAATCTCCCAAGATGTAAAACATAGTAGATTTGCTTCATTTCTAATGTAGTTTATTTAGAAAACAAACATCTTCATTGCTGAACACGATACTGTGGAAATAAGCTGGTTACATTCTAAGAATGAGTTCCTTTCCTACGAAGGGGTTTCAGTGAAGCAAGATCAAACTTTCCTAGTTTGTGTAATCTACTAAGATATACAACTTAGTAAATTCGTTTCATTTCTAAAGAAGTTTGTTTAGAAAACAAACATCTTCATTGCAGGACACTGTACTGTGTGAAATAACACAGTTCTGTTCTTGCAATGAGTTGCTTTCCAAAGAAGAGGTTTCAGTGCAGGAAGATAAAGCTT
The DNA here is from genome assembly GCA_036365145.1 of Orientallactaga sibirica. NCBI lineage: Eukaryota > Metazoa > Chordata > Mammalia > Rodentia > Dipodidae > Orientallactaga > Orientallactaga sibirica. Next base: position 171,363 of record JAEOAD010002089.1, read on the forward strand.
GCCTAGTGTGTGTAATCTACCAAGATGTACAACTTTGTAGATTCGCTTCATTTTTAAAGCAGTTTGTTTAGAAAACAAACATCTTCATTGCTGAACACTGTATGGTGGAAATAAGTGAATTCTTTTCTCAGAATTAGTTGTTTTCCTTCGAAGAGGTTTCAGTGCAGCAAGATCAAACTTTCCTAGTTTGTGTAATCTAATAACATATACAACTTAGTAGATTCACTTCATTTCTACAGTATTTTGTTTAGAAAACAAACATCTTCATTGCAGAACACCGTACTTTAAGGAATAAGCAAGTTCTGTACTTAGAATGAGTTGCTTTCCTTAAGCAGTTTGTTTAGAAAACAAACATCTTCATTGCCGAACACTCTACTGTGGAAATGAGGTAGGTCTGTTTTTGGAATTAGTTGCTATCCTATGAAGAGGTTTCCATGGAGCAAGATCAAAGTTTCCTAGTTTGTGTAATCTAAGAAGATGTACAACTTAGTAGATTCGCTTCATTTCTAAAGCAGTTTGTTTAGAAAACAAACACCTTCATTACCAAACAGTGTAGTGTGTGAAATAATCCAGTTCTTTTCTAAGAACGAGTTCCTTTCCTAGAAAGAGATTTCAGTGCAGGAAGATCAAGCTTTTTGAGTTTGTGTAATCTACCAAGATGTACAACTTAGTAGACTCGCTTTATTTCTCAAGTAGTTTGTTTAGAAAACAAACTCATTCATTGCCGAACACTGAACCGTGGGAAATAAGCCAGTTCTGCTCTAAGAAGGAGTTGCTTTTCTATGAAGAGTATTCAGTGCAGCAGGATAAAAGTTTCCTAGTTTGTGTAATTTACCAAGGTGTACAACTTAATAGATGCGCTTCATTTCTAAAGTAGCGTGTTTAGAACAAACATCTTCATTACCGAACACTGTACTGTGTGAAATAAGCCACTTCTGTTGTAAGATTGAGTTGCTTCCCTTCGAAAAGGCTTCAGTGCAGCAAGATCAAGGTTGCCTAATGTGTAATCTACCAAGATATACAACTTAGTACTTTCGCTGCATTTCTAACGTAGTTTGTTTAGAAAACAAATATCTTCATTGCCAAACCATCCACTGTGTGAAATAAGCCAGTTCTGTTCTAAGAAGAAGTTGCTTTCCCATGAAGAGGTTTCAGTGCAGGAAGATCAAACTTTCCTACTTTGCATAATCTACCAAGATGTACAACTCAGTAGTTTTGCTTCATTTCCAAAGTAATTTGTTTAGAAAACAAACATCTTCATTGCCGAATAGTGTACTGTGTGAAATAAGCCAGTTCTGTTCTCAGAATGAGGTGCTTCCCTACGAAGAGGCTGCAGTGCAGCAAGATCAAACTTTTCTAGTTTGTGTAATCTAACAATATGTACAGTTTAGTAGATTCGCTTCATTTCTAAACCAGTTTGTTTGATAAAAAACATCTTCATTGCCGAACACTGTACTTTGTGAAATAAGCCAGTTCTGTTGTAAGAATGAGTTTCTTTCCTACGAAGAGTTTACAGTGCAGCAAGATCAAACTTTCCTACTTTGTGTAATCTACCAAGTTGTACAACTTAGTAGATTCATTTCTAAAGCAGTTTGTTTAGAAAACAAACATGTTCATTGCCAAACGCTGTACTGTGTGAAATAAGCCAGTTCTGTTCTTGCAATAAGTTGCTTTCCTACAAATAGGTTTCAGTGCAGGAAGATCAAACTTTGCTAGTTTGTGTAATTGACTAAGATGTACAACTTAGTAGATTCGCTTCATTTCTAAAGTAGTTTGTTTAGAAAATAAACACCTTCATTGCCAAACACTGTTCTGTGTGAAATAAGCCAGTTCTGTTCTAAGAATGAGGTGCTTTCCTACGAATAGTTTACAGTGCAGGAAGATCAAACTTTGCTAGTTTGCGTAATCTACCAAGATGTACAACTTAGTAGTTTTGCTTCATTTCTAAAGTAGTTTGTTTAGAAAACAAACATCTTCATTCCCGAACAGTGTACTGTGTGAAATAATCCAATTCTGTTCGAAGAATGAGTTGCTTCCCTACGACAAGGTTTCAGTTCAGCAAGATCATGGTTGCTTAGTGTGTAATCTACCAAGATGTACAACTTAGTAGATTCGCTGCATTTGTAACGTAGTTTGTTTAGAAAACAAACATCTTCATTGCCTAATGATCTACTGTGTGAAATAAGCCAGTTCTGTTCTAAGAAGAAGTTGCTTTCCTACGAAGAGTTTTCAGTGCAGGAAGATCAAACTTTCCTACTTTGCATAATCTACCAAGATGTACAACTTAGTAGTTTTGCTTCATTTCTAAAGCAGTTTGTTTAGAAAACAAACATTTTCATTGCCAAACACTGTACTGTGGAGATAAGCTAGTTCTGTTCTCAAAATTAGTTTCTTTCCTAGGGAGAGGTTTCAGTGCAGCAAGATCAAACTTTCCTAATTTGTGTAATCTAACAAGGTAAACAATTTAGTAGATTTGCTTCATTTCTAAAGTAGTGTGTTTAGAAAACAAAGACCTTCATTTCCAAACACTGTACTTTGTGAAATAACCCAGTTCTGTTCTATGAATGAGTTGTTTTCCTATGAAGAGGTTACAGTGCAGCAAGATCAAAATTTCCTAGTTTGTGTAATCGACCAACATGTACAACTTAGTAGATTCACTTCATTTCTAAAGTAGTTTGTTTAGAAAACAAACATCTTCATTGCAAAACACTATACTGTGTGAAATAAGCCAGTTCTGTTCTTGCAATGAGTTGCTTTCCTACAAAGCGGTTTCAGTGCAGGAAGATCAAACTTTGCTGGTTTGTGTAATCTACCAAGGTATACAACTTAGTAGATTCGCTTCATTTCTAAAGCAGTGTGTTTAGAAAACAAAGATCTTCATTACCAAACACTGTACTGTGTGAAAAAAGGCAGTTCTGTTCTAAGAAGGAGTTGCTTTTCTACGAATAATTTTCAGTGCAGTAAGAACAAACTTTCCTAGTTTGTGTAACCTGCCAAGATGTACAACTTAGTAGATTCGCTTCATTTCAAAAGTAGTTTGTTTAGAAAACAAACATCTTCAGTGCTGACCTCGGTACTGTGTGAAATAAGCCAGTTCTGTTCAAAGAATGAGTTGCTTTCCTATATAGAGGTTTCAGTGCAGCAAGATCAAACATTCCTAGTTTGTGCAATCTACCAAGATGTTCAACTTAATAGATTCACTTCTTTCTCACGTAGTTTGTTTAGAAAACAAACATCTTCATTGCTTAACACTGTACTGTGTGAAATAAGCCAGTTCTGTTATCACAATGAGTTGTTTTCCTAGGAAGAGGTTTCAGTGCAGGAAGATCAAAGTTTCCCAGTTTGTGTAACCTAACAAGATGTACAACTTAGTAGATTTGCTTCATTTCTAAAGTAGTTTGTTTAGAAAACAAACATCTTCATTGCCGAACACTGTACTGTGTGAAATAAGGCAGTTCTGTTCTAAGAATGAATTGCTTTTCTACGAAGAGGTTATTGTGCAGCAACATCAAACTTTCTTAGTTTGTGTACTGTAACAAGATGTACAACTTAGGAGATTCTCTTCATTTCTAAAGTAGTATGTTTAGAAAAAAAACATCTTCATTGCCAAACACTGTACTGTGTGAAATAAGCCACTTCTCTTTTCAGAATGAGTTGCTCTCCTACGAAGATTTTAAAGTGCAGCAAGATCAAACTTTCCTAGTTTGTGTCCTCTAAGAAGGTGTACAACTTAGTAGATTCGTTTCATTTCTAAAGCAGTTTGTTTACAAAACAAACAGCCTCATTGCCGAACCCTGTACTGTGTTTAATAACCTAGTTCTCTTCTAAGAAGGAGTTGCATTCCTACGAAGGGGTTTTAGTGAAGCAAGATCAAACTTCTCTAGTTTGTGTAATCTACCGAGATGTACAAGTGAGTAGATTGGCTTCATTTCTAAAGTAATTTCTTTAGAAAACAAACACCTTCATTGCCAAAGACTGTACTGCGTAACATAAGCCAGTTTTGTTCTTGAAATGAGTTGCTTTCCTACGAAGAGGTTCCAATGCAGCAAGATCAAGCTTTCCTAGTTTGTGTAATCTACCAAGATGTACAACTTAGTAGATTCACTTCATTTCTAAAGTAGTTTGTTTAGAAAACAAGCATCTTCATTGCCGAACACTGTACTGTGTAAAATAAGCCAGTTCTGTTCTCGCAATGACATGCTTTCAACCTAAGAAGTTTCAGTGTAGGAAGATCAAACTTTCCTAGTTTTGGTAATCTACCAAGATGTATAACTTACTAGATTCTCTTCATTTCTGAAGTAGTTTGTTGAGAAAACAAACACCTTCATTGCCGAACACTGTACTGTGTGGAATAAGCCAGTTCTGTACTAAGAAGGAGTTGCTTTTCTATGAAGAGGAGGCAGTGCAGCAAGATCAAACTTTCATAGTTTCTGTAAGCTACCAAGATGTACAATTTAGTAGATTTGCTTCATTTCTAAAGTAGTTTGTTTGCAAAACAAACATTTTCATTGCCATGCACTGTACTTTGTGAAATAAGCCAGTTCTGTTCTAAGAATGAGTTGCTTCCCTATGAAGAGGTTTCAGTGCCGGAAGAACAAACTGTCCTAGTTTGTGTAATCTACCAAGATGTATAACTTAGTAGATTTGCTTCATTTCTAACATAGTTTTTTTAGTAAAACAAACATCTTCATTGCCGAACACTGTACTGTGTCAAATAAGCCAGTTCTGTTCTCACAATGAGTTGCTTTCCTACTAAGAAGTTTCAGTGCAGGAAGATCAAATTTTCCAATTTTGTGAAATCTACCAAGATATATAACTTAGTAGATTTGGTTTATTTCTAAAGTAGTTTGTTTAGAAAACAAATATCTTCATTGCTGAACACTCTACTGTGTGAAATAAGCCAGTTCTGTTCTAAGAAGGAGTTGCATTCCTACGAATAGTTTTCAGGGCAGCATTATTAGACTTTCCTAGTTTGTGTAGTATTCCACGATGTACAACTTAGTAGATTCGCTTCATTTCTAAAGTAGTTTGTTTAGAAAACAAACATCTACATTGCTGAAAACTGTAAAGTGTGAAATAAAACAGTCCTGTTCTAAGAATGAGTTGCTTCCCTACGAAAAGTTTTCAGTGCAGCAAGTTCAAGCTTGTCTAGTGTGTGTAATCTACGAAGCTGTACAACTTAGTAGACTCGCTTCATTTCTAAAGTAATTTGTTTAGAAAACAAACATCTTTATTTCCAAACACTGTACTTTGTGAAATAAGCCAGTTCTGTTCTAAAAAGGAGTTGCTTCCCTAAGAAGAGGTTTCAGTGGAGCAAGATTAAACTTTTCTAGTTTGTGAAATCTACCAAGATGTACAACTGAGTAGATTGGCTTCATTTCTAAAGTAATTTGTATAGAAAACAAACACCTTCATTGCCGAAGACTGTACTGTGTGAAATAAGCCAGTACTGTTCTCGAAATGAGTTGCTTTCCTACGAAGAGGTTCCAATGCAGCAAGATGAAACTTTATTAGTTTGTGTAATCTACCAAGATGTATAACTTAGTAGATTTGCTTCATTTATAACATAGTTTTTTTTTAAAATAAAACAAACATCTTCATTGCCGAACACTGTACTGTGTGAAATAATCCAGTTCTCTTCTCGCAATGAGTTGCTTTCCTACAGCGAAGTTTCAGTGCAGGAAGATCAAACTTTCCTAATTTGTGTAATCTACCAAGATGTACAACTTAGTAGATTCACTTGATTTCTGAAGCAGTTTGTTTAGAAAACAAATATCTTCATTGCCGAACACGGTACTTTGGAAATTAGCCAGTACATTCTAATAATGAGTTGCTTTCCTATGAAGAGTTTTCAGTGCAGCAAGATCAAACGTTCCTAGTTTGTGTAATCTAACAAGATATACAACCTAGTAGATTCACTTCATTTCCAAAGTAGTTTGTTTAGAAAACAAACATCTTCATTGCTGAAGAATGTACTGTGTGAAATAAGCCTGTTCTGTTCTTGCAAGGAGTTGTTTTACTAGGAAGAGGTTTCCGTGAAGGTAGATCAAACTTTCCTTGTTTGCGTAACCTAACAAGATGTACACCTTAGTAGATTTGCTTCATTTCTGAAGTAGTTTGTTTAGAAAACAAACATCTTCATTGCAGAACACTGTACTGTGTGAAATAAGCCAGTTCTGTTCTAAGAAGTCGTTGCTTTCCTATGAAGGCGTTTCCGTGCAGCAAGATCAAACTTTCTTAGTTTGTGTACTGTCATAAGATGTACAACTTAGGAAATTATCTTCATTTCTAAAGTAGTATGTTTAGAAAACAAACATCTTCATTGCCAAACACTGTACTGTGTGAAATAATCCACTTCTCTTCTAAGAATGAGTTGCTCTCCTACGAAGACGTTACAGTGCAGCAAGTTCAAACTTTCCTAGGTGTGTACCCTAAGAAGGTGTACAACTTAGTAGATTCGTTTCATTTCTAAAGCAGTTTGTTTAGAAAACAAACAGCTTCATTACTGAACCCTGTACTGTGTTTAATAACCTAGTTCTCTTCTAAGAAGGAATTGCTTTCCTACGAAGGGGTTTCAGTGCAGCAAGATCAAACTTGTCTAGTTTGTGTAATCTACCAAGATGTACAACTGAGTAGATTGGCTCCATTTCTAAAGTAGTTTGTTTAAAAAACAAACATCTTCATTTGCCAAACACTACTGTGTGAAATAAGCCAGTTCTGTTCTCACAATGAGATGCCTTCAAATGAAGAAGTTTCAGTGCAGGAAGATCAAACTTTCCTAGTTTCTGTAATCTCCCAATACGTATAACTTAGTAGATTCGCTTCATTTCTAGAGTAGTTTGTTTAGAAAACAAACACCTTCATTGCCGAACACTGTACTGTGTGAAATAAGCCTGTTCTGTTCTAAGAAGGAGTTGCTTTTCTATGAAGACGTTTCAGTGCAGCAAGATCAAACTTTCCTAGTTTATGTAAGCTACGAAGTTGTACAATTTAGTAGATTCACTTCATTTCTAAAGTAGGTTGTTTAGAAAACAAACATTTTCATTGCCGTACACTGTACTTTGTGAAATAAGCCAGTTCTGTTCTCAGAAGGAGTTGCATTCCTACGAACACTTTTCAGGGCAGCATTATTAAACTTTCCTAGTTTGCATAATCTACCAAGATGTACAACTTTGTAGATTCGCTTCATTTCTAAAGTAGTTTATTTAGAAAACAGACATCTTCATTGCCGAAAACTGTAAAGTGTGAAATAAGCCAGTTCTGTTCTAAGAATGAGTTGCTTCCCTATGAAGAGGTTTCAGTGCAGCAAGATCAAGCTTGCCTAGTGTGTTTAATCTACCAAGATGTACAACTTAGTAGGTTTGCTTCATTTCTAAAGTAGTTTTTTTAGAAAACAAACATCTTTATTTCCGAACACTGCACTGTGTGAAATAAGCCAGTTCTGTTCTCGCAATGAGTTGCTTTCCTATGAAGAGGTTTCAGTGCAGGAAGATCAAACTTTCCTAGTTTGTGTAATCTACCAAGATGTACAACTTAGTACATTCGCTTCATTTCTCAAGCAGATTGTTTAGAAAACAAACATCATTATTGCCGAACACTGTACTGTGTGAAATATTGTAGTTCTGTTCTAAGAATGAGTTCTTTTCCTACGAAGAGAGTTGTGTGCAGCAATTTCAAACTTTCCTAGTTAGTGTAATCTCCCAATATGTACAACTTAGTAGATTTTCTTCATTTCTAAAGTAGTTTGTTTAGAAAACAAAGATCTTCATTGCTGAACACTGCACTGTATGAAATAAGCCAGTTCTGTTCTCAGAATGAGGTGCTTTCCTACGAAGAGTTTTCAGTGCAGCAAGATCAAGCTTGCCTAGTGTGTGTATTCTACCAAGGTGTACAACTTAGTAGATTCACCTTATTTCTAAACTAGGTTGCTTAGAAAACAAACATCTTAATTGCCGAAACCACTACTGCGTGAATTAAGCCAGTTCTGCTCTCACAATGAGTTGCTTTCCTACGAAGGGTTTTCAGTGCAGCAAGGTCAAAATTTCCTAGCTTGTGTAATCTACCAAGATGTACAAATAATTAGATTGGCTTCATTTCCAAAGCAGTTTGTTTAGAAAACAAACATCTTCATTGCTGAACATTGTATTGTGTGAAATAAGCCAGTTCTGTTTTTGCAATGAGTTGCTTTCCTACGAAGGGCTTTCAGTGTAGCAAGATCAAACTTTCCTTGTTTGTGTAATCTACCAAGATGTACAACTTAGCAGATTCGCTTGATTTCTAAAGTAGATTGTTTAGAAAACAAACATCTTCATTGCTGAACACTGTACTGTGTGAAATAAGCCAGTTCTGTTCTAAGAATGAGTTGCTTTTCTATAAAGAGGTTACAGTGCAGCAAGATCAAACTTTCCTAGTTTGTGAAATCTAACAGGTTGTACAAATTAGTAGATTCACTTCATTTCTAAAGTAGTTTGTTTAGAAAACAATCATCTTCATTGCCGAACACTGTGCTGTGTGAAAAAAGCCAGTTCTGCTCTAAGAATGAGTTACTTTCCTGCTATGAGGTTACAGGGCAGCAAGATCAAAATTTCATAGTTTCTGTAATCTACCAAGATGTACAACTCAGTAGATTCGCTTCATTTCTAAAGCAGTTTGTTTAGAAAACAAACATCTTCATTGCCAAACCCTGTACTGTGTGAAATAAGCCAGTTCTGCTGTAAGAATGAGTTACTTTCCTGCTATGAGGTTACAGGGCAGCAAGATCAAAATTTCATAGTTTGTGTAATCTACCAAGATGTACAACTCAGTAGATTCGCTTCCTTTCTAAAGCAGTTTGTTTAGAAAACAAACATCTCAATTGCCGAGCCCTGTACTGTGTATAATAAGCTAGTTCTGTTCTCGGAATTAGTTGCTTTCCTACAAAGAGGTTTCAGTGCAGCAAGATCAAACTTTCCTAGTTTGTGTAATCTACCAAGATATACAACGTAGTAGCTTCACTTCATTTCTGAAGTAGTTTGTTTAGAAAACAAACATCTTCATTGCCAAAAACTCTATTGTGTGAAATAAGCCAGTTCTGTTCTGAGAAGGCGTTGCTTTCCTATGAAGAGGTTTCAGTGCAGCAAAACAACTACGTGTAATCTAACAAGATGTACAACTTAATACATTCGCTTCATTTCTCCAGCACTTTGTTTAGAAAAGAAACATCTTCGTTGAAGAACACTGTACTGTGTGAAATAAGGTAGTGCTGTTCTCAGAATGAGTTCCTTTCCTACGAACGGTGTTGTGTGCAGCAAGTTCAAACTTTCCTAGCTTGTGTAATCTACCAAGATGTACAACTGAGTAGATTCACTTCATTTCTAAAGTAGATTGTTTAGAAAACAAACATCTTCATTGCCAAACACTATACTGTGTGACATAAGCCAGTTCTGTTCTAAGAATGAGTTCCTTTTCTATGAAGAGGTTACAATGCAGCAAGATCAAACTTTCATAGTTTGTGTAATCTACCAAGATATACATCTAACGAGATTGGATTCATTTCTATAGCGGATTTTGTAGAAAACAAACATCTTCATTGCCAAACACGGTACTGTAGAAATAACCTAATTCTGTTCTCGGAATTTGTTGCTTTCCTAAGAACAGGTTTCAGTGAAGCAAGATCAAACGTTCCTAGTTTGTGTAATCTATCATGAGACACAACCTAGTAGATTAGCTTCATTTCTAAAGTAGTTTGTTTAGAAAACAAACATCTTCATTGCCGTACACTGTACTGTGTGAAATATGTGAGTTCTGTTCTCGGAATGAGTTGCTCTTCTTTAAAAAGGGTTGAGTGCAGCAAGTTCAAACTTTCCTACTTTGTGTGATCTACCAAGATGTACAACTTAGTGGATTCTAGTCATTTCTAAAATAGTTTATTTGGAAACAAACATCTTCATTGCTGAACACTGTACTGTGTGAAATAACCCAGTTCTGTTCTAAGAATGAGTTGTTTCCCTACGATGAGGTTTCAGTGCACCAAGATCAAGCTTGCCTAGTGTGTTTATTTTACCAAGATGTATAACATAGTAGAATCGCTTCATTTCTAATGTAGTTTGTTTAGAAAACAAACATCTTCAATGCAGAACACTGTACTGTGTGAAATAAGCCAGTTCAGTTCTCACAATGAGTTGCTTTCCTATGAAGGGCTTTTAGTGTAGCAAGATGAAACTTTACTAGTTTTTTGAATGTAGCAAGATGTAATATTTACTAGATTCGCTTCATTTCTAAAGCAGTTTGTTTAGAAAACAAACATCTTCATTGACGAACATCGTACTGTGGAAATAAGCTAGTTCTGTTCTCGGAATTTGTTGCTTTCCTACGAAGAGGCTTCAGTGCAGCAAAATCAAACGTTCCTAGTTTGTGTAATGTACAACTTAGTAGATTTGCTTCATTTCTATGGTAGTTTGTTTAGAAAACAAACATCTTCATTGCCCAACACGGTACTGTGTGAAATAAGCCACTTCTGTTCTAAGAAGGAGTTGCTTTCCTCTGAAGGGGTTTCAGTGCAGCAAGATCAAACTTTCCTAGTTTGTAAAATCTAACAAGATGTACAAATTAGTAGATTCACTCCATTTCTAAAGTAGTTTGTTTAGAAAACAAATATCTTCAATGCTGAACACTGTACTGTGTAAAATTAGCCAGTTCTGTTCTAAGAATGAGTTGCTTTCCTACGAAGAGGTTTCAGTGCAGCAAGATCAAAGTTTCCTAGTTTGTGTTATCTACCAAGATGTACAATTTAGTTGATTCACTTCATTTCTAAAGCAGTTTGTTTAGAAAACAAACATCTTCATTGCCGAACACTGCACTTTGTGAAACAAGCCAGTTCTGTGCTAAGAAAGAGTTGCTTTCCTATGAATAGGTTTCAGTGCCGGAAGATCTAACTTTCCTGGTTTGTGTAATCTACCAAGATGTACATCTTAGTAGATTCAATCATTTCTAAAGCAGTTTGTTTAGAAAACAAACCTCTTCATTGCTGAACACTGTACTGTGGAAATAAACTAGTTCTTTCCTCAGAATTTGTTGCTTTCCTACGAAGAGTTTTCAGTGCAGCAAGATAAAACGTTCCCCAGTTTGTGTAATCTAACATGATGTACAACTTAGTAGATTCACTAAATTTCTAAACTAGTTTGTTTAGAAAACAAACATCTTCATTGCCCAACACTGTACTGTGTGAAATAATGCTGTTCTTTTCTAAGAATGACTTGCTGTCCTACGAAGTGGTTTCAGTGCAGGAAGATGAAACTTTCCTAGTTTGTGTAATCTAACAAGATGTACAACTTAGGACATTCGCTTCATTTCTCAAGCAGTATGTTTAGAAAGCAAACTTCTTCATTGCCTAACACTGTACTGTGTGAAATAAGGTAGTGCTGTTATAAGAATGAGTTCCTTTCCTACTAACAGTGTTGTGTGCAACAAGTTCAAACTGTCCTAGTTTGTGTAATCTGCCAAGGTGTATAACTTAGTAGATTCTAGTCATTTCAAGAAAGCTTGTTTAGAATACAAACATCTTCATTGCCGAACACTGTACTGTGTGAAATAAGCCACTTCTGTTCTAAGAATGAGCTGCTTCCCTACGAAGAGGTTTCAGTGCAGCAAGATCAAGCTTGCCTAGTGTGTGTAGTCTACCAAGATGTACAACTTACTAGATTGCTTCATTTCTAAAGCAGTTTTTTTAGAAAACAAACATCGTCATTGCCGAATCCTGCACTGTGTATGCTAAGCTAGTTCTGTTCTTAGAATTACTTGCTTTCCTAAGAACAGGTTTCAGTACAGCAAGATCAAACTTTCCTAGTTTGTGTAATATACCAAGATATACAACTTAGTAGCTTCACTTCATTTCTAAAGTACTTTGTTTAGAAAACAAACATCTTCATTGCAGAACACTGTACGGTGTGAAATAAGACAGTTCTGTTCTCAGAATGAGGTGATTCCCTACGAAGAGTTTGCAGGGCAGCAAGATCAAGATTGCCTAGTGTGTGTAGTTGACGAACATGAACAACTTAGTACATTCGCTTCATTTCTAAAGCAGTTTGTTTAGAAAACAAACATCTTCATTGCCGAACCCTGTACTGTGTATAATAAGTTAGTTCTGTTCTCGAAATGAGTTGCTTTCATACGAATAGGCTTCAGTGCAGCAAGATCAAACTTTCCTAGTTTGTGTAATCTACCAAGATATACAACTTAGTAGCTTCACCTCATTTCGAAAGTAGTTTGTTTAGAAAACAAACATCTTCATTGCCGAACACTGTACTATGTGAAATAAGCCAGTTCTGTTCTAAGAAGGCATTGCTTTCCTACGAATAGGTTTCAGTGCAGCAAGATCAAACTTTCCTAGTGTGTGTAATCTAACAAGATGTACAACTTAGTACATTCACTTCATTTCTCAAGCAGTTTTTTTAGAAAACAAACATCATAATTGCCGAACACCGTAATGTGTGAAATATGATAATTCTGCTCTCGAAATGAGTTGCTCTTCTACGAAAAGGGTTGAGTGCAGCAAGTTCAAACTTTCCTACTTTGTGTAATCTACCAAGATGTACAACTTAGTAGATTCCCTTCATTTCTAAAGTAGTTTGTTTAGAAAACAAACATCTTCATTGCAGAACACTCTGCTGTGTGAAATAAGCCAATTCTGTTCTAAGAATGAGTTGCTTTCCTACAAAGAGATTTCAGTGCAGTAAGACCAAATTTTAGTAGTTTGTGTAATCTACCAAGATGTACAATTTAGTAGATTTGCTTCATTTTTAAAATAGTTTGTTTAGAAAACAAACATCTTCATTGTCGGACACTGTACTTTGTGAAATATGCCAGTTCTGTGTTCAGAAGGAGCTGCTTTCCTACGAATAGGTTTCAGTGCAGGAAGATCAAACTTTCCTAGTTTATGTAATCTACCAAGATGTACATCTTAGTAGATTCGTTTCTTTTCTAAATCAGTTTGTTTAGAAAATAAACATCTTCATTGCCGAACACGGTACTGCGGAAATAAGCTAGTTCTGTTCTCGGAATTTCTTGCTTTCCTCCGAACAGGTTTCAGTGCAGCAAGATCAAACGTTCCAACTTTGTGTAATCTAACATAATGTATAACTTAGTAGATTCGCTTCATTACTAAAGTAGTTTGTTCAGAAAACAAACATCTTCATTGGCGAACACCGTACTGTGTGAAATATGCTTGTTCTGTTCTCGGAATGAATTGCTTTCCTATGAAAAGGGTTGAGAACAGATGGTCAAACTTTCCTACTTTGTGTAATGTACCAAGATGTACAACTTAGTAGGTTGCCTTCATTTTTAATGTAGTTTGTTTAGAAAACAAATATCTTCATTGCTGAACACTGTACTGTGTGAAATAAGCCCGTTCTGTTTTAAGAATGACTTGCTGTCCTACGAAGAGGTTTCAGTGCAGGAAGATCAAACTTTCCTAGTTTGTTTAATCTAACAAGATGTACAACTTAGAACATTCGCTTCATTTCTCAAGCAGTATGTTTAGAAAACAAACATCTTCATTGCCAAACACTGTACTGGGTGAAATAAGGTCGTGCTGTTATCAGAATGAGTTCTCTTCCTATGAACAGGGTCGTGTGCAGCAAGTTCAAACTGTCCTAGTATACAAGTTAGTAGATTCGCTTAATTTATAATGTAGTTCGTTTATTAAACAAACATCTTCATTGCCAAACACTGTACTGTGTGAAATAAGCTAGTTCTGTTCTAAGAATGAGTTGCCTTCCTATGAATAGGTTTCAGTGAACAAGATCAAACTTTCCTAGTTTTTGTAATCTACCAAGATGTAAAACCTAGTAGATTCGCTTCATTTCAAAAACAGTTTGTTTAGAAAAGAAACATCTTCATTTCCGAACACTGTACTGTGGAAATAAGCTGGTTCTCTTCTGGGAATGAGTTGCTTTCCTGCGTAAAGCATTGAGTGCAGCGAGTTCAAAACTTTCCTACTTTCTGGAATCTACCAAGATGTACACCTCAGTGGATATGCTTCATTTCTAAAGTAGTTTGTTTAGAAAACAAACATCTTCATTACCGAACACTGTACTGTGTGAAATAAGCCAGTTCTCTTCTCAGAAGGAGTTGCTTTCCTACAAAGGAGTTTTACTGCAGCAAGGTGACTATTTCCTAGTTTGTGTAATCTACCAAGGGGCAAAATTTAGTAGATTCTCTTCATTTCTAAAGTAGTTTGTTTAGAAAACGAACATCTTCATTGTCGAACACTGTACTGTGTGAAATACAATAGGTCTGTTCTCGGAATGTCTTGCTTTCCTACGAAGAGGTTTCAGTGCAGCAAGATCAAACTTTCCTAGTTTGTGTAATCTAACATGATGTATAACTGACAGATTCACTTCATTGCTAAAGTAGTTTGTTCAGAAAACACACATCTTCATTGCCGAATACTGTACTGTGTGAAATATGCTCATTCTGTTCTTGGAATGAGTTGCTTTCCTATGAAAAGGGCTGAGTACAGAAAGTTCAAACTTTCCTACTTTGTGTACTGTACCAAGGTGTACAACTTAGTAGACTGGCTTCATTTCTAAAGTAGTTTGTTTAGAAAACAGACATCTTCATTGCCGTACACTGTAATGTTTGAAATAAGCTAGTTTTGTTTAAGAATGACTTGCTGTCCTACGTAGAGGTTTCAGTGCAGGAAGATCAAACTTTCCTACTTTGTGTAATCTAACAAGATGTACAACTTAGGACATTCGCTTCATTTAGAAAACAAACATCTTCATTGCCGAACACTGTACTGTGTGAAATAAGGTAGTGCTGTTATAAGAATGAGTTCTTTTCCTATGAAGAGGGTTGAGTGCAGCAAGTTCAAACTGTCTTAGTTTGTGTAATCTACCAAGGTTTACAACTTAGTAGATTCTACTCATTTCTAAAATAGTTTGTTTAGAATACAAACATCTTCATTCCCAAACACTGTACTGTGTGAAATAAGCCACTTCTGTTCTAAGAATGAGTTGCTTCCCTACGAAGAGGTTTCAGTGCAGCAAGATCAAGCTTGCCTAGTGTGTGTAATTTACAAAGATGTACAACTTAGTAGATTTGCTTCATTTCTGAAGCAGTTTGTTTAGAAAACAAACATCTTAATTGCCGAACACTGTACCAGTTGAAATAAGCCAGTTCAGTTCTCGCAATGAGTTGATTTCCTCCGAAGGGGTTTTAGTGTAGCAAGATCAAACTTTCCTAGTTCCTGTAATCTACCAAAATGTACCACTTAGGAGATTTACTTCATTTCTAAAGTAGTTTGTTTAGAAAACAAACATCTTCATTGCCGAACACTGTACTGTGTGAAATAAGCCAGTTCTGTTCTAAGAATGAGTTGCTTTTCTATGAAGAGGTTACAGTGCAGCAAGATCAAACTTTCATAGTTTCTGTAATCTACCAAGATGTACAACTTAGTAGATTCACTTCATTTCTAAAGTAGTTTGTTTAGAAAACAAACATCTTCATTCCCGAACACTGTACTGTGTGAAATAAGCTAGTTCTGTTCTCAGAATGAGTTGCTTTCCTATGAATAGGTTTCAGTGCAGCAAGATCAAACTTTCCTAGTTTGTGTAATCTAACAAGATGTACAACTTTGTAATTTCTCCTCAATTCTAAAGTACGTTGTTTAGAAAATAAACATCTTCTTTGCCAAACACTGTACTGTGTGTAATAAGCCAGTTCTGTTCTAAGAAGGAGTTGCTTTCCTATGAAGAGGTTTCAGTGCAGCAAGATCAAACTTTCCTAGTTTGTGTAATCTACCAAGATATACAACTTAGTAGATTCACTTCATTTCTAAAGTAGTTTGTTTAGAAAACAAACATCTTCATTGCCAAACACTGTACTGTGTGAAATAAGCCAGTTCTCTTCTAAGAAGGAGTTCCTATCCTACGACAAGGTTTCAGTGCAGCAAGATCAAACTTTCCTAGTGTGTGTAATCTAACAAGATGAACAACTTCGTTAATTCGCTTCATTTCTCAGACAGTCTGTTTAGAAAGTAAACATCTTCATTTCCGAACATTGTACTGTGTGAAATAAGTAGTGCTGTTCTCAGAATGAGTTCCTTTCCTTCGAAGAGTGTTGTGTACAGCAAGTTCAAACTTTCCTAGTTTGTGTAATCTGACAAGATGTACAATTTAGTAGATTCTACTCATTTCTAAAGTAGTTTGTTTAGAAAACAAAATCTTCATTGCTGAACACTGTCCTGTGTTAAATAAGCCAGTTCTGTTCTCAGAAGGAGTAGCTTTCCTACGAATAGGTTTCAGTGCAGCAAAATCAAACTTTCCTAGTTTGTGTATTCTACCAAGATGTAAAACCTAGTAGATTCACTTCATTTCTAAAGCAGTTTGTTTAGAAAACAAACGTCTTCATTACCGAACACTGTACTGTGGAAATAAGCTAGTTCTATTCTGAGAATGAGTTGCTTTCCTACGAAAAGCATTGAGTGCAGCGAGTTCAAACTTTCCTACTTTCTGGAGTCTACCAAAATGTACACCTTAGTGGATTTGCTTCATTTCTAAAGTAGTTTGTTTAGAAAACAAACATCTTCATTACCGAACACTGTACTGTGTGAAATAAGCCAGTTCTCTTCTCAGAACGAGTTGCTTTCCTACAAAGGGGTTTTAGTGCAGCAAGATCAAACTTTCACAGTTTATGTAATCTACCAATATGTACAACGTAGTAGATTCTCTTCATTTATAAAGTAGTTTATTTAGATAACAAACATCTTCATTGCAGTACACTGTAGTGTATGAAATATGCTAGTTCTGTTCTCAGAATGAGTTGCTTTCCTACGAAAAGGGTTGAGTGCAATAAGTTCAAACCTTCGTAGTTAGTGTAATCTACCAAGAATTACAACTAAGCAGGTTGGCTTCATTTCTAAAGTAGTTTGTTTAGAAGTAAACACCTTCATTGCCGAACACTGTACTGCATGAAATAAGGTAGTGTTGTTATAAGAATGAGTTCTTTTCCTATGAAGAGAGTTGTGTGCAGCAAGTTCAAACTTTCCTAGTTTGTGTAATCTACCAAGGTGTACAACTTAGTAGATTCTCTTCATTTCTAAAGTAGTTTGTTTAGAAAACAAACATCTTCATTGCCGAACAGTGTACTGTGTGAAATAAGCCCGTTCTGTTCTCAGAATGAGGTGCTTCCCTACGAAGAGGTTTCAGTGCAGCAAGATCAAGCTTGCCTAGTGTGTGTAATCTACCAAGATGTACAACTTACTAGATTCGCTTCATTTCTAAAGCAGTTTGTTTAGAAAACAAACATCTTCATTCCCGAACACTGCACTGTGTATAATAAGCTAGTTCTTTTCTCGGAATTAGTTGCTTTCCTATGAATAGGTTTCAGTGCAGCAAGATCAAACTTTCCTAGTTTGTGTAATCTACCAAGCTATACAACTTAGTAGCTTCACCTCATTTCTAAAGTAGTTTGTTTAGAAAACAAACATCTTCATTGCAGAACACTCTGTTGTGTGAAATAAGCCAGTTCTGTTCTAAAAATGAGTTGCTTTCCTACGAAGAGGTTTCAGTGGAGCAAGATCAAATTTGCCTACCGTGTGTAATCTACCGAGATATAGAACTTAGTGGATTCACTTCATTTCTATCGTAGTTTGTTTAGAAAACAAACATCTTCATTGCAGAACACTGTACTGTGTGAAATAAGCCAGTTCTGTTCTAAGAAGGAGTTGCTTTCTTACAAAAAGTTTTCAGTGTACCAAGATCAAAGTTTCCTAGTTTGTGTAATCTACTAAGATGTATAACTTAGAAGATTTGCTTCATTTCTAAAGTAATTTGCTTAGAAAACAAACATCCTCATTGGTGGACACTGTACTTTGTGAAATAACCCAGTTCTGTGCTCAGAAGGAGTTGCTTTCCTACGAATGGGTTTCAGTGCAGGAAGATCAAACTTTCCTAGTTTGTGTAATCTACCAAGATGTACATCTTAGTAGATTCGATTCATTTCTTAAGCAGGTAGTTTAGAAAACAAACATCTTCATTGCTGAACACGGTACTGTGTATAATAAGCTCGTTCTGTTCTCCGAAGTAGTTGCTTTCCTATGAAGAGGTTTCAGTGCAGCAAGATCATACTTTTCTAGATGTGTAATCTATCAAGATATACAACTCAGTAGCTTCGCTTCGTTTTTAAAGTAGTTTGTTTAGAAAACAAAATCTTCATTGCTGAACACTGTACTGTGTGAAATAAGCCAGTTTTGTTCTAAGAAGGCATTGCTTTCCTACTAGGAGGTTTCAGTGCAGCAAGATCAAACTTTCCTTGTGTGTGTAATGTAACAAGATGTACAACTTAATGTATTCGGTTCATTTCACAATAAGTTTGTTTAGAAAACAAACATCTTCATTGCTGAACACTGTACTTTGTGAAATAAGCTAATGCTGTTCTCAGAATGAGTTCCTTTCCTACGTAGAGTGTTCTGTGCAGCAAGTTCAAACTTTCCGAATTTGTGCAATCTAACAGGATGTACAACTTACTAGATTCTAGTCATTTCTAAAGTAGTTTGTTTAGAAAACAAACATCTTCATTGACAAACACTGTCCTGTGTTAAATAAGCCAATTCTGTTCTCAAATGTAGTTGCTTTCCTACAGATAGGTTTCAGTGCAGCAAAATCAAACTTTCCCAGTTTGTGTAATCTACCAAGATATAAAACCTAGTAGATTTGCTTCATTTCTAAAGCAGTTTGTTTAGAAAACAAACATCGTCATTACTGAACTCTGTACTGTGGAAATAAGCTAGTTCTATTCTGGAAATGAGTTGCTTTCCTATGAAAAGCATTCAGTTCAGCGAGTTCAAACTTTCCTACTTCCTGGAATCTACGAAGATGTACACCTTAGTGGATTTGCTTCATTTCTAAAGTAGTTTGTTTAGAAAACAAACATCTTCATTGCCCAACACTGTACTGTGTGAAATAAGCCAGTTCTCTTCTCAGAAGGATTTGCTTTCCTATGAAGGGGTTTTAGTGCAGCAAGATCAAACTTTCCTAGTTTGTGTAAACTACCAAGATGTACAAAGTAGTAGATTCGCTTCATTTATAAAGTAGTTTGTTTAGAAAACAAACATCTTCATTGCCATACACTGTATTGTGTGAAATATGCTAGTTCAGTTCTCAGAATGAGTTGCTTTCCTACAAAAAGGGTTGAGTGCAGCAAGTTAAAAAGCTTCCTAGTTTGTGTAATCTACCAAGAATTACAACAAAGCAGATTGGCTTCATTTCTAAAGTAGTTTGTTTAGAAAACAAACATCTTCATTGCTGAACACTGTACTGTGTGAAATAAGTCAGTTCTGTTCTAAGAAGGACTTGCTTTCCTACGAAGATGATTCAGTGCAGGAAGATAAAACTTTCCTAGTTTGTGTAATCTACTAAGATGTACAACTTAGTAGATTCTCTTCATTTCTAAAGTAGTTTGTTTAGAAAACAAACATCTTCATTGCCGAACACTGTACTGTGTGAAATAAGCCAGTTCTGTTCTAAGAATGAGTTGCTTTCCTATGAAGAGGTTTCAGTGCAGCAAGATCAAACTTTCCTAGTTTGTGTAATCTACCAAGATGTACAACTTAGTAGATTCACTTCATTTCTAAAGTAGTTTGTTTAGAAAACAAACATCTTCATTGCCAAACACTTTACTGTGTGAAATCAGCCAGTTATGTTCTGCGAATTAGTTGCTTTCCTAGGAATATGTTTCAGTGCAGCAAGATCAAACTTACCTAGTTATTGCAATCTAACAAGATGTACTACTTAGTAGATTTGCTTCATTTCTAAAGTAGTTTGTTTAGAAAACAAACATCTTCATTGCCAAATACTGTACTGTGTGAAATAAGCTAGTTCTGTTCTAAGAATGAGTTGCTTTCCTTTGAAGAGGTTACAGTGCAGCAAGATCAAACTTTCCTAGTTTGTGTAATCTACCAAGATGTACAACTTAGTAGATTCGCTTCATTTCTAAAGTAGTTTGTTTAGAAAACAAACATCTTCATTGCCAAACACTGTACTGTGTGAAATAAGCCAGTTCTGTTCTAAGAATGAGTTGCTTTCCTACGAAGAGGTTTCAGTGCAGCAAGATCAAACTTTCCTAGTTTGTGTAATCTACCAAGATGTACAACTTAGTAGATTCGCTTCACTTCCAAAGTAGTTTGTTTAGAAAACAAACATCTTCATTACTGAACACTGTGCTGTGAGAAATAAGCTAGGTGTGTTCTAAGAAGGAGTTGCTTTCCTACTAACGAGTATCAGTGCAGCAAGAACAAACTTTCCTAGTTTGTGTAATCTACCAGATGTACAACTTAGTAGATTTACTTCTTTTCTAAAATAGTTTCTTTAGAAAACAAACATCTTCATTGCCAAACACTGTACTGTGTGAAATAAGCCAGTCCTGTTCTAAGAATGAATTGCTTTCTTATGAAGAGGTTACAGTGCAGCAAGATCAAACTTTCCTAGTTTCTGTAATCTACCAAGACGTACAAATTAGTAGATTCACTTCATTTCTAACGTTGTTTGTTTCGAAAACAAACATCTTCATTGTGGAACACTGCACTGTGTGAAATAAGCCAGTTGTCTTCTCCCAAAGAGTTGCTTTCCTACAAAGAGGTTTCATTGCAGCAAGATCAAACTTTCATAGTTTACGTAATCTACCAAGATGTACAATTTAGGTAGATTTACTTTATTTCTAAAGTAGTTTGTTTAGAAAACAAGCATCTTCATTGCTGAACACTGTACTGTGTAAAATAAGCCAGTTCTGTTCTAAGAATGAGTTGCTTCATTAAGAAGAGGTTTCGCTGCAGCAAGATCAAACTTTACTAGGTTGTGTAATCTACCTAGACTTACAACTTAGTAGATTAGGTTCATTTCTAAAGTAGTTTCTTTAGAAAACAAACACCTTCACTGCCAAACACTGTACTGTGTGCTATAAGCCAGTTCTGTTCTAAGAAGGAGATGCGTTCCTACGAAGGGGTTTCAGTGCAGCAAGATCAAACTTTCCTAGTTTGTGTAATCTAACAAGATGTACAACTTAGTAGATTCACTTCATTTCTAAAGTAGTTTGTTTAGAAAACAAACATCTTCATTGCCAAACACTGTACTGTGTGAAATAAGCCAGTTCGGTTGTAAGAAGGAGTTGCTTTCCTACAAAGAGGTTTCAGTGCAGCAAGATCAAACTTTCCTAGTTTGTGTAATCTACCAAGATGTACAACTTAGTAGATTCACTTCATTTCTAAAGCAGTTTGTTTAGAAAACAAACATCTTCATTGCCGAACATTGTACTGTGTGAAATAAGCCAGTTCTGTTCTCACAATGAGTTGCTTTCCAATGGATAGGTTTCAGTGAAGCAAGATCAAACTTTCCTAGTTTGTGTAATCTACCAAGATGTACAACTTAGTAGATTAGCTTCATTTCTAAAGTAGTTTGTTTAGAAAACAAACATCTTCATTGCCGAACACTGTACTGTGTGAAATAAGCTAGTTCTGTTCTCAGAATTAGTTGCTTTCCTAGGAAGAGGTTTCAGTGCAGCAAGATCAAACTTTCCTAGTTTGTGTAATCTACCAAGATGTACAACTTAGTAGATTCGCTTCATTTCTAAAGTAGTTTGTTTAGAAAACAAACATCTTCATTGCAGAACACTGTACTGTGTGAAATAAGCCAGTTCTGTTCTAAGAATGAGTTGCTTTCCTACAAAGAGGTTTCAGTGCAGCAAGATCAAACTTTCCTTGTTTGTGTAATCTACCAAGATGTACAACTTAGTAGATTCGCTTCATTTCTAAAGTAGTTTGTTTAGAAAACAAACATCTTCATTGCCGAACACTGTACTGTGTGAAATAAGCCAGTTCTGTTCTAAGAATGAGTTGCTTTCCTATGAAGAGGTTTCAGTGCAGCAAGATCAAACTTTCCTAGTTTGTGTAATCTACCAAGATGTACAATTTAGTAGTTTCGCTTCATTTCTAATACAGTTTGTTTAGAAAACTAATATCTTCATTGCCGAACACTGTATTGTGGGTATAAGCTACTTCTGTTCTCGGAATTAGTTGCTCTCCTAAGAAGAGATTTCAGTGCAGCAAGATCACACTTTCCTACTTTGTGTAATCTAACAAGATGTACAACATACTAGATTCACTTCATTTCTGAACTAGTTTGTTTAGAAAACAAAAATCTTCATTGCAGAACACTGTACTGTGTGAAATAAGCCAGTTCTGTACGAAGAAGGAGTTGCTTTTCTTCGAAGAGCTTTCATTGCAGCACGATCAAACTTTCCTAGTTTGTGTAATCTACCAAGATATAAAACTTATTAGATTCACTTCATTTCTAAGGTACTTTGTTTAGAAAACAAACATCTTCATTACCGAATGATGTAGCATGTGAAATATGCCATTTCTGTTCCAGGAAGGATTTGCTTTCCTTCGAACAGGTTTCAATGCAGGGAGATCAAACTTTCCTAGTTTGTGTAACCTACCAAGATGTACAACTGAGTGGATTCGCTTCATTTATAAAGTAGTTTGTTTAGAAAACAATCATCTTCATGGTCAAACACTGTACTGTGTCAAATATGCCAGTTCTCTTATCCAAATGAGTTGCTTTCCTTTGAAGAGGTTTCAGTGCAGCAAGATCAAACATTCCTAGTTTGTGTAATCTACGAAGATGTACAAGTTAGTAGATTCGCTTCATTTCTAAAGTAGTTTGTTTGGAAAACAAACATCTTCATTGCCAAAAACTGTACTGTGTGAAATCCTCCAATTCTCTTCTCCAAATGATTTGCTTTCCTTTGAAGAGGTTTCCGTGCAGCAAGATCAAACATTCCTAATTTGTGTAATGTACCAAGATGTACAAGTTTGTAGGTTCACTTCATTTATAAAGTAGTTTGTATAGAAAACAAATATCTTCATTGCCAAAACACGTACTGTGTGAAATTAGCCAGTTCTGTTCTAAGAAGGAGTTGCTCTCTACGAAGCTATGTCAGTACAGCAAGATCAAACTTTCGTAGATTGTGTAATCTACCAAAATGTACAACTTAGTAGATTCGCTTCATTTCTAAAGTAGTTTGTTTAGAAAACAAATATATCCATTGCCGAAACTGTACTGTGTGTAATAAGCCAGTTCTGTTCTAAGAAGGAGTTGCTTCTCTATGAAGAGTTTTCAGTGCAGCAAATCAAACTTTCCTAGTTTGTGTAATCTACCAAGATGTACAACTTAGTAGATTCGCTTCATTTCTAAAGCAGTTTGTTTAGAAAACTAATATCTTCATTGCCAAACACTGTACTGTGGAAATGAGCTACTTCTGTTCTCGAATTAGTTGCTTTCTAATGAAGAGGTTTCAGTGCAGCAAGATCAAACTTTCCTACTTTGCATAATCTATCAAGATGTACCACTTAGTAGATTCGCTTCATTTCTAAAGCAGTTTTCTTCAGAAAACAAACATTTCATTGCCTGAACACTCTACTGTGTGAAATAACCTAGTTCTGTTACAGTGCAGCAAGATCAATCTTTCCTAGTTCGTGTAACCTACCAAGATGTACAACTTAGTGGATTCACTTCATTTGTAAAGTAGTTTGTTTAGAAAGCCAACATCTTCATGGTTGAACACTGTACTGTGTGAAATATGCCAGTTTTCTTCTCCAAATGAGTTGCTTTCCTAGGAAGAGGATTCAGTGCAACAAGATCAAACTTTCCTAGTTTGTGTAATCTAGCAAGATGTACAACTTATTAGATTCACTTCATTTCTATAGTATTTTGTTGAGAAAACAAACGTCTTCACTGCCAAACACTGTACTGTGTGAAATAAGCCAGTTCTGTTCTAAGAAGGAGTTGCTTTCCTATGAATAGGTTTCAGTGGAGCAAGATCAAACTTTCCTAGTTTGTGTAATCTACCAAGATGTACACCTGCATAGATTCGCTTCATTTCTAAAGCAGATTGTTTAGAAAACAAATATCTTCATTGCCGAACACTGTCCTGTGGACATAAGGTAGTTCTGTTCTCAGAATTTGTTGCTTTCCTATGAATAGGTTTCAGTGGAGCAAGATCAAACTTTCCTTGTTTGTGTACTCTAACAAGATGTACAACTAAGTAGATTCGGTTCATTTGTAAAGTAGTTTGTTTAGAAAACAAACATCTTCATTTCCAAACACTGTACTGTGTGAAATAAGCCAGTTCTGTTCTAAGAAGGAGTTGTTTTCCTACGTAGAGGTTTCAATGCAGCAAGATCAAACTTTCCTAGTTTGTGTTATCTAAGAAGATATACAACTTAGTAGATTCACTTCATTTGTAAAGGAGTTTGTTTAGAAAACAAACATCTTCATTGCCAAACACTGTACTGTGTGAAATAAGCCAATTCTGTACTAAGAAGGAGTTGCTTTCCTACAAGGGGTTTCAGTGCAGCAAGATCAAACTTTCCTAGTTTGTGTAATCTACCAAGATGCACAACTTAGTAGATTCACTTCATTTCCAAAATAGTTCATTCATGAAACAAACATCTACACTGCCAAACACTGTACTGTGTGAAATAAGCCACTTCTATTCTATGAAAGAGTTGCTTTCCTACGAAGAGGTTTCAGTGCAGCAAGATCAAACTTTCCTAGTTTGTGTAATCTAACAAGATGTACAACTTAGTATTTTCACTTAGTTTCAAACATAGTTTGTTTAGTAAACAAACATCTTCATTTCGAAAAACAGTACTGGTTCATAAGCTAGTTCTGTTCTAGGAATTTGTTGCTTTCCTACGAATAGTTTTCAGTGCAGCAAGATCAAACTTTCCTAGTTTCTGTAATCTACATAGATGTACAACTTAGTAGATTCACTTCATTTCTAAAGTTGTTTTTTGAGAAAACAAACATCTTCATTGCCTAATACTGTACTGTGTGAAATAAGCCAGTTCTGTTCTCGCAATGAGTTGCTTTCCTACGAAGAGTTTTCAGTACAGTAAGATCAAACTTTCCTAGTTTGTGTAATCTACCAAGATGTACAACTTAGGAGATTCACTTCATTTCTACACTCGTTTGTTTATAAAACAAAGCCCTCCACTGCCAAACACTGTACTGTGTGAAATAAGCCAGTTCGGCTCTAAAAATTAGTTGATTTTCTATGAAGACTTTTCAGTGCAGCAAGATCCAACTTTCCTACTTTATGTAATCGACCAAGATGTACAACTTAGTAGATTCGCTACATTTCTAAAGTAGTTTGTTTAGAAAACAAACATCTTAGTTATCGAACAGTGTACAGTGTGAAATAAGTCAGTTCTGTTCTAAGAAGGAATTGCTTTCCTACGAAGAGTTTTCAGTGCAGCAAGATCAAACTTTACTAGTTTGTGTAATCTACCAAGATGTACAACTTAGTAGATTCACTTCCTTTCTAAAGTAGTTTGTTTAGAAAGCAAACATCTGTATTGCCAAACACCGTACTATGTGAAACAAGCCAGTTCTGTTCTAAGAAGTAGTTGCTTCCCTACAAACAGGTTTCAGTGCAGCAAGAACAAGCTTTCCTAGTGTGTGTAATCTACCAAGCTGTACAACTTAGTAGATTAGCTTCATTTCTTTCGTAGTTTGTTGAGAAAACAAACATCTTTATTGCCAAACACTGTACTTTGTGAAATAAGCCACTTCTGTGCTCAGAAGGTGTTGCTTTCCTACGAATAGGTTTCAGTGCACGAAAATCAAACTTGCCTAGTTTGTGTAATCTACCAAGATGTACATCTTAGTAGACTCGATTCATTTCTAAAGCTGTTTGTTCAGAAAACAAATATGTTCATTGCCGAACATGGTACTGTGGAAATAAGCTAGTTCAGTTCTCGGAATTTGTTGCTTTCCTACGAAGAGGTTTCGGTGCAGCAAGATCAAATGTTCCTAGTTTGTGTAATCTAACATGATGTACAACGTAGTAGATTCGCTTCATTTCTAAAGTAGTTTCTTTAGAAAACAAACATCTTCCTTGCCCAACACTGTACTGTGTGAAATAAGCCAGTTCTGTTCTAAGAAGGAGTTGCTTTCCTCCGTAGGGGTTTCAGTGGAGCAAGTTCAAACTTTCCTAGTTTGTGAAATATAACAAGATGTACAAATTAGTAGATTCATTTCATTTCTAACGTAGTTTGTTTAGAAAGCAAACATCTTCATTGCCGAACACTGTACTGTGTGAAATAAGACAGTTCTGCTCTAAGAATGAGTTGCTTTCCTATTAAGAGGTTACAGTGCAGCAAGATCAAACTTTCACAGTTTGTGTAATCTACCAAGATATACAACGTAGTAGATTCACTTTATTACTAAAGTAGTTTGTTTAGAAAACAAACATCTTCATTGCCAAATATTGTACTATGTGAAATATGCTCGTTCTGTTCTCAGAATGAGTTGCTTTCCTATTAAGAGGTTACAGTGCAGCAAGATCAAACTTTCCTACTTTGTGTAATGTACCAAGATGTACAACTTAGTAGATTGGCTTCATTTCTAATGTAGTTTATTTAGAAAACAAATATCTTCTTTGCCAAACACTGTACTGTGTGAAATAAGCCAGTTCTGTTCTAAGAATGACTTGCTGTCCTAGAAAGAGTTTTCAGTGCAGGAAGATCAAACTTTCCTAGTTTGTGTAATCTAACAAGATGTACAACATAGGACATTCGCTTCATTTCTCAAGCAGTATGTTTGGAAAACAAACATCTTCAATGCAGAACACTGTACTGTGTGAAATAAGCCAGTTCTATTCTCACAATCTGTTGCTTTCCTACGAAGGGATTTTAGTGCAGCAAGATTAAACTTTCCTAGTTTGTGTAATCTACAAAGATTAACAACTTAGTAGCTTCGCTTCATTTCTACAGTAGTTTGTTTAGAAAACAAACATCTTCATTGCTGAACACGGCACTGTGTGAACTAAGCCAATTCTGTTCTTGCAATGAGTTGCTTTCCTACGAAGGGGTTTCAGTGCACAAGATCAAACTTTCTTAGTTTGTGTAATCTAAGAAGATATAGTATTTAGTAGATTCACTTCATTTCTAATGTAGTTTGTTTAGAAAACAAACATCTTCATTGCTGAACACTGTACTGTGTGAAATAAACCAGATTAGTTCTTGCAATGAATTGCTTTTCTATGAAGGAGTTTCAGTACAGCAAGTTCAAACTTTCCTAGTTTGTGTAATCTACTAAGATGTATAATTTAGTAGCTTCGTTTCAATTCTAAAGTAATATGTTTAGAACACAAACATCTTCATGCCAAACACTGTACTGTGTGAAATAAGCCAGTTATCTTCTAAGAAGGAGTTGCTTTCCTACGAAGAGGTTACAGTGCAGCAAGATCAAACATTCCTAGTTTGTGTAATCTACCAAGATGTACAACTTAGTAGATTAACTTCATTTCTAAAGTAGTTTGTTTATAAAACAAGCATCTTCATTGCCGAACAATGTACTGTGTGAAATAAGCCAGTTCTGCTCTTGCAATGAGTTGCTTTCCCCCGAAGTGGTTTCAGTGCAGCAAGATCAAACTTTCCTAGTTTGTGTAATCTACCAACATGTACAACTTAGAAGATTTGCTTCATTTCTCAACCAATTTGTTTAGAAAACAAACATCTTCATTTCCAAACACTGTAATGTGTGAAATAAGCCAGTTCTATTCTAGGAAGGCGTTCCTTTCCTACAAAGGGGTTTCAGTGCAGCAAGATCAAACTTTCCTACGTTATGAAATCTACCAAGATATACAACTTAGTACATTCGCTTCATTTCCAAAGTAGTTTGTTTAGAAAGACAACATCTTCATTGCCAAACACTGTAGTGTGTGAAATAAGCCAGTACTGATCTCGCAATGAGTTGAGATCCTACGAAGAGTTTTCAGTGCAGGAAGATCAAAATTTCCCGGTTTGTGTAATCTGCCAAGCTGTATAACTTAGTAGATTCGATTCATTTCTAAAGTAGATTGTTTAGAAAACAAACACCTTCATTGCCAAACGCTGCATTGCCAAACGCTGTACTGTGTGAAATAAGGCAGTTATGTTCTAAAAAGGAGTTGCTTTCCTACGAAAAGTTTTCAGTGCAGAAAGGTCAAACAATTCCAGTTTGTGTAATCTAACAAGATGTACAACTTAGTACATTCACTTCATTTCTTAATCAGTTTGCATAGAAAACAAACATCTTCATTACTGAACACTGTACTCTGTGAAATAAGGTAGTGCTGCTTTCAGAATGAGTTCCTTTCCTACGAAGAGCGTTATGTGCATCAAGTTCAAACTTTCCTAGTTTGTGTAAACTACCGAGATGTACAACTTAGTAGATTTTCTTCATTTCTAAAGTAGTTTGTTTAGAAAAAAACATCTTCATTGCCAAACACTGTAATGTGTTAACTATGCCAGTTCTTTTGTAAGAAGGAGTTGCTTTCCTACGAAGGAATTTCAGTGTAGCAAGATAAAACTTTCCTAGTTTGTGTAATCTACCAAGATGTGCAACTTAGTAGATTCGCTTCATTTCTAAAGCAGTTTGTTTAGAAAACAAACATCTTCATTGCGAAATGCTTTACTGTGTGAAATAAGCCAGTTCTGTTCTCACAATGAGTTGCTTCCCTACAGAGGGGTTTCAGTGCAGCAAGATCAAACTTTCCTAGTTTGTGCAATATACCAAGATGTACAACTTGGTAGCTTCGCTTCATTTCTAAAGTAGTTTGTTTAGAAAACAAACATCTTCATTGCTGAACACTGTACTGTGTGAAGTAAGCCAGTTCTGTTCTAAGAAGGAGTTGCTTTCCTACGAAGGGGTTTCAGTGCAGCAAGATCAAACTTTAGTTTGTGTAATCTACCAAGATGTACAACTTAGTAGAGTTACTTCATTTCAAAAGTAGTTTGGTTACAAAACAAACATGTTCATCGGTGAACTAAGCCGATGTGTGTGAAATAAGCCAGTTCTGCTCTAGTAATGAGTTGCTCTCCCCCGAAGCGGTTTCATTGCAGCAAGATCAAACTTTCCTAGTTTGTGTAATCTACCAACATGGACAACTTAGTAGACTCACTTCATTTCTAAAGTATTTTGTTTAGAAAACAAACATCTTGATTGCCGTACATTGTACTGTTTGAAATAAGCCAGTTCCCTTCTAAGAATGAGTTGCTTTCCTACAAAGAGGTTTCAGTGCAGCAAGATCAAACTTTCCTAGTTTGTGTAATCTACCAACATATACAACTTAGTAGATTCGCTTCATTTCCAAAGTAGTTTATTTAGAATACAAACATCTTCTTTGCTGAACACTGTACAGTGGAAATAAGCTAGTTCTGTACTTGGAATTAGTTGCTTTACTATGAAGATGTTTCAGTGCAGGAAGATCAAACGTTCCCAGTTTGTGTAATCTAACATGCTGTACAACTTAGTACATTTGCTTCATTTCTAAAGGAGTTTGTTTAGAAAACAAACATCTTCATTGACCAAAACTGTACTGTGTAAAATAAGCAGGTTCTGCTCTAAGAATAAGTTGCTTTCCTACTATGAGGTTTCAGTGTAGCAAGATCAAACTTTCATAGTTTGTGTAGCCTACCAAGATGTACAACTTAGTAGATTCGCTTCATTTCTAAAATGGATTGTTTAGAAAACAAACATCTTCATTAATGAACACTGTTCTGTGTGAAATAAGCCAGTTCTGTTCTATGAATGAGTTGCTTTCCTATGAAGAGATTACCATGCATCAAGATCAAACTTTCGTAGCTTGTGTAATCTAGCAAGATGTACAACTTAGTAGATTGGCTTCATTTCTAACGTAGTTTGTTTAGAAAACAAACTTCATCATTTCCGAACACGGTACTGTGTGAAGTAAGCCAGTTCTGTTCTAAGAAAGAGTTCCTTTTATGTTAAAACGTTACAGTACAGCAAGATGAAACTTTCATAGTTTGTGTAATCTACCAAGATGTACAACTTAGTAAAATCACTTCTTATCTAAGGTAATTTGTTTAGGAAACAAACATCTTCATTGCGGAACACTGTAATGTGTGGAATAAGCCAGTTCTGTTCTCGCAATGAGTTGCTTTCTTGTAAGGGGTTTTAATGCAGGAAGATCAAACTTTCCTAGTTTGTGTAACCTACCAAGATGTACAACTTAGTAGATTCACTTCATTTCTAAATTAGTTTGTTTAGAAAACAAACATTTCACTGCTGAACACTCTACTGTGTGAAATAAGCTAGTTCTGTTCTCGGAATTAGTTGCGTTTCTACGAAGAGGTGTCACTGCAGCAAGATAAAACTTTCCTAGTATATGTATTCTACCGAGATGTAAAACTTAGTACATTCTCTTCATTACTAACGCAGTTTCTTTCGAAAACAAAGATCTTCATTGCCGAACACTGCAGTGTGTGAAATAAGCCAGTTCTGTTCTCGAAATGAGTTGCTTTCCTATGAAGGGGTTTCAGTGCAGCAAGATCAAACTTTCTTAGTTTCTGTATTCTACCAAGACGTACAACTTTGTCCATTCGCATCATTTCCAAAGTAGGTTGTTTAGAAAACAAGCATCTTCATTGACGAACCCTGTACTGTGTGAAATAAGCTAGTTCTGTTCTACGAATGCATAGCTTTCCTACGTAGAGGTTACAGTGCAGCAAGATCAAACTTTCCTAGTTTGTGTAATGGACCAAGATATACACCTTAGTAGATTTGCTTCATTTCTTGAAATACTTTGTTTAGAAAACAAACAACTTCATTGCCAAACACCGTAATGTGTGAAATAAGCCAGTTCTGTTCTAAGAATGAGTTGCTTTCCTATGAAGGCAGTTCATTGCAGCAAGATAAAATTTTCCTAGTTTGTGTAATTTACCAAGATATACAACTTAGTAGATTCGCATCATTTCCAAAGTAGTTTGTTTAGAAAACAAACATCTTCATTGCTGAACACTGTACTGTGTGAAATATGCTAGTTGTGTTCTCGGAATGAGTTGCTTTCCTATGAAAAGGGTTGAATGCAGCAAGTTCAAACTTTCCTAGTTTGTGTAATGTCTGAAGATTTACAACTTAGTAGATTCACTTAATTTCCAACGTAGTTTGTTTACAAAAGAAATATCTTCATTGCCGAACACTGTACTGTGTGAAATTAGCCTGTTCTATACTTGCAATGAGGTGCTTTTCTACGAAAAGGTTTCAGTGTAGCAAGATCAAATTTTCCTAGTTTGTGTAATCTACCAAGATGTACACCTTTGTTGATTCGCTTCATTTCTAAAGTAGTTTGTTTAGGAAACAAACATCTTCATTACTGAACACTGTACTGTGTGAAATAAGCCAGTTCTGTTCTAACAAAGATTTGCTTTCCTACGAATAGGTTTCAGTGCAGAAAGATCAAACTTTCATAGTTTGTGTAATCTACGAAGACGTACAACTGAGTTGATTGGCTTCATTTCTAAAGTAGTTTGTTTAGAAAACAAACATCTTCATTGCCGTACATTGTACTGTGTGAAATAAGCCAGTTCTGTTCTCGCAATCAGTTGCTTTCCTGCGAAGGGGTTTCAGTGCAGCAAGGTTAAACTTTCCTAGTTTATGTAATCTACAAAGATATACAGCTTAGTAGCTTTGATTCATTTCTAAAGTAGTTTGTTTAGAAAACAAACATCTACATTGCTAAACACTGTACTGTGTGATATAAGCCAGTTCTGTTTTCGCAATGAGTTGCTTTCCTACGAAGGGGTTTCAGTGCAGCAAGATCAAAGTTTCCTAGTTTGTGTAATGTACCAAGATGTACTACTTAATAGATTCGGATCATTTCTAACGTAGTTTGTTTACAAAACAAACATCTTCATTGCTGAATACTGTACTGTGTGAAATAAGCCAGTTCTCTTCTCTCAATGAGTTGTTTTTCTACAAAGGAGTTTCAGTGCAGTGAGATCAAACTTCCCTAGTTCGTGTAATCTACCAAGAGGTACAACTTAGTATCTTCATTTCATTTCTAAAGTAATTTGTTTAGAAAACAAACATCTTCATTTCCAAACACTGTACTGTGTGAAATAAGCTAGTTCTGTTCTAAGAAGGAGTTGTTTTCCTACGTAGAGGTTTCAATGCAGCAAGATCAAACTTTCCCAGTTTGTGTTATCTAAGAAGATATACAACTTAGTAGATTCACTTCATTTGTAAAGGAGTTTGTTTAGAAAACAAACATCTTCATTGCCAAACACTGTACTGTGTGAAATAAGCCAATTCTGTACTAAGAAGGAGTTGTTTTCCTACGAAGGGGTTTCAGTGCAGCAAGAACAAACTTTCCTACTTTGTGAAATCTATGAAGATGTACAACATAGTAGATTCACTTCATTTCTAAAATAGTTTGTTTAGAAAACAAAAATCTTCATTAATGAACACTGGACTGTGTCAAATAAGACACTTCTAATCTATGAATGAGTTGCTTTCCTAAGAAGAGGTTACCGTGCATCAAGATCAAACTTTCCTAGTTTGTGTAATCTAGCAAGATGTACAACTTAGTAGATTTGCTTCATTTCTAACGTAGTTTGTTTAGTAAACAAACATCTTCATTTCGAAAAACACTACTGGTTCATAAGCTAGTTCTGTTCTAGGAATTTGTTGCTTTCCTACGAATAGTTTTCAGTGCAGCAAGATCAAACTTTGCTAGTTTCTGTAATCTACATAGATGTACAACTTAGTAGATTCACTTCATTTCTAAAGTTTTTTTTTTTGAGAAAACAAACATCTTCATTGCCCAATACTGTACTGTGTGAAATAAGCCAGTTCTGTTCTTGCAATGAGTTGCTTTCCTACAAAGAGGTTTCAGTACAGTAAGATCAAACTTTCCTAGTTTGTGTAATCTACCAAGATGTACAACTTAGGAGATTCGCTTCATTTCTACAGTCTTTCATTTATAAAACAAAGCCCGTCATTGCTGAACACTGTTTAGAAAACAAACATCTTCATTGCAGAACACTATACTGTGGCAATAAGGTACTTCTGTTCTAGCAATTAGATTCTTTCCTACGAAGAGGTTTCAGTGCAGCAAGATCAAACTTTCCTAGTTTGTGTAATCTTACAAGATGTACAACTTAGTAGATTCACTTTATTTCTAAAGTCTTTTGTTTAGAAAACAAACATCTTCATTGCCTTTCAGTTCTGTTCTCGAAATGAGTTGCTTTCCTACGAAGAGGTTTCAAACTTTCCTAGTTTGTGCAAGAGTACAAAGATCAAAGCCCTTCTTGCTGAACACTGTTTAGAAAACAAACATCTTTTGTGTAATTCTTTCCTACAAAGAGGTTTCAGGGCAGCAAGATACAACTTAGTAGATTCACTTTATTTCTAAAGTCTTTCGTTTAGAAAACAAACATCTTCATTGCCAAACACTGTACTGTGTGAAATAAGCCAGTTCTGTTCTCGAAATCAGTTGCTTTCCTACGAAGAGGTTTCATTACAGTAAGATCAAACTTTCCTAGTTTGTGTAATCTGCCAAGATGTACAACTTAGGAGATTCGCTTCATTTCTACAGTCTTTTGTTTATAAAACAAAGCCCTTCATTGCTGAACACTGTTTAGAAAACAAACATCTTCATTGCAGAACACTATACTGTGGAAATAAGGTAGTTCTGTTCTAGCAATTAGATTCTTTCCTACGAAGAGGTTTCAGTGCAGCAAGATCAAACTTTCCTAGTTTGTGTAATCTTACAAGATGTACAACTTAGTAGATTCACTTTATTTCTAAAGTCTTTTGTTTAGAAAACAAACATCTTCATTGCCAAACACTGTACTGTGTGAAATAAGCCAGTTCTGTTCTCGAAATGAGTTGCTTTCCTACGAAGAGGTTTCATCACAGTAAGATCAAACTTTCCTAGTTTGTGTAATCTGCCAAGATGTACAACTTAGGAGATTCGTTTCATTTCTACAGTCTTTTGTTTATAAAACAAAGCCCTTCATTGCCGAACACTGTACTGTGAGAAATAAGCCAGTTCTCCTCTAAAAATGAGTTGCTTTTCTACGAAGACTTTTCAGTGCAGCAAGATCCAACTTTACTAGTTTGTGTAATCGACCAAGATGTACAACTTAGTAGAATCGCTTCATTTCTAAAGTAGTTTGTTTAGAAAACAAACATCTTCATTACCGAACAGTGTACTGTGTGAAATAAGCCCGTTCTGTTATAAGAAGGAGTTACTTTCCTACGAAGAGTTTTCAGTGCAGCAAGATCAAACTTTCCTAGTTTGTGTAATTTACTAAGATGTACAACTTAGTAGATTCGCTTCCTTTCTAAAGTAGTTTGTTTAGAAAACAAACATCTTCATTGCCAAACACTGTACTGTGTGCAATAAGCCAGTTCTGTTCTAAGGAGTTGCTTCCCTACGAAGAGGTTTCAGTGCAGCAAGATCAAGCTGGTCTAGTTTGTGTAATCTACCAAGATGTACAACTTAGTAGATTTGATTCATTTCTAACATAGTTGTTTAGAAAACAAACATCTTCATTGCTGAACACTCTACTGTGTGTAATAAAAGAGTTCTCTTCTAAGAAGGAGTTGCTTTCCTACGAAGATTTTTCAGTGCAGGAATATCAAACTTTCCCAGTTTTTGTAATCTAGTAAGATGCACAACTTAGTAGATTCTCTTCATTTCTAACGTAGTTTGTTTAGGAAACAAACACCTTCATTGAACACTGTACTGTGGAAATAAGCTACTTCTGTTCTGGGAATTCGTTGCTTTCTTATGAAGAGTTTTCAATGCAGCAATATCAAACTTATCTTGTTTGTGTAATCTACCAAGATTTACAAATTAGTAGATTCACTTCCTTTCTAAAGTAGTTTTTTTAGAAAACAAACATCTTCATTGCTGAACACTGTACTCTGTGAATTAAGCCAGTTCGGTTCTCACAATGAGTTGTGTTCCTACGAAGAGGTTTCAGTGCAGGAAGATCAAACTTTCCCAGTTTGTATAATCTACCAAGTCGTATAACTTACTAGATTCCCTTCATTTTGAAAGTAGTTTATTTAGAAGACAAACACCTTCATTGCCGAAACCTGTACTCAGTGAAATGAGCAAGTTCTGTTCTAAGAAGGAGTTGCTTTTCTACGAAGAGGTTTCAGTGCAGCAATATCAAACTTTCCTAGTTTGAGTAATCTACCAAGATGTACAACTTAGTAGATTCACTTCATTTCCAAAGTTGTTTGTTTAGAAAACAAATATCTTCAATACCGAACCCTGTACTGTGTGAAATAATCCACTTCTGTTCTAAGAAGGAATTGCTTTCCTACAAATAGGTTTAAGTGCAACAAGATCAAACTTTCCTAGTTTGTGTAATCTACCAAGATGTACAACTTAGTAGATTCGCTTCATTTCTAAAGTAGTTTTTTTATAAAACAAACATCTTCATTGCTGAACACTGTACTGTGTGAAATAAGCCAGTTATGTTCTCGCAGCGAGTTGCTTTCCTACGAAGAGGTTTCAGTACAGCAAGATCAAACTTTCCTAGCTTGTGTAATCTACCAAGATGTATAACTTAGTAGATTCTCTTCATTTCTAAAGTAGTTTGTTTAGAAAATAAACATCTTCATTACCGAACAATGTACTGTGTGAAATAAGCCAGTTCTGTTCTAAGAATCAGTTACTTCCCTAAAAAGAGGTTTCAGTGCAGCAAGATCAAGCTTGCCTAGTGCATGTAATCTACCAAGATGTACAACTTAGTAGATTCCCTTCATTTCTAACATAGTTTGTTTAGAAAACAAATATCTTCATTGCTGACCACTCTATTATGTGAAATAAGCCAGTTCTGTTCTAAGAAGGAGTTGCTTTTCTACGAATAGGTTTCAGTGCAGGTAGATCAAACTTTCCTAGCTTGTGTAATCTACCAAGATGTACAACTTAGTAGATTTGCTTCATTTCTAAAGTAGTTTTTTCATAAAACAAACACCTTCATTGCCAAACACTGTACTGTGTGAAATAAGCCAGTTCTGTTCTCGCAATGAGTTGCTTTCCTACGAAGAGTTTTCAGTGCAGCAAGATCAAACTTTCCTAGTTTGTGTAACGTACCAAGATGTACGACTTAGTAGATTCGCTTCATTTCTAAAGTAGTTTGTTTAGAAAACAAACATCTTCATTACTGAACGATGTAGTGTGTGAAATAAGCCAGTTCTGTTCTAAGAAGTAGTTGTTTTCCTACGAATAGTTTTTAGTGCAGCAAGATCAAACTTTCCTAGTTTGTGTAATCTACGAAGATGTACAACTTAGTAGATTCACTTCATTTCTAAGGTATTTTGCTTAGAAAATGAACATCTTCAATACTGAACACTGTACTGTTTGAAATAAGCCAGTTCTGTTCTAAGAATGAGTTGTTTCCATACCACGGTTTCAGTGCATCAAGCTCAAGTTTGCCTAGAGTGTGTAATCTTCCAAGATGTATAATTTAGTAGTTTCGCTTAATTTCAAATGTATTTTGTTTAGAAAACAAATATCTTTGTTTTTGAATACTCTACTGTGTGAAATAAGCCAGTTCTGTTATAAGAAGGAGTTGCTTTCCTAGGAATAGGTTTACTCCAGCAAGATCAAACTTTCCTAGTTTGTGTAAACTTCGAAGATGTACAACTTAGTAGATTCGCTTCTTTTCTAAAGCAGTTTGTTTAGAAAACAAACATCTTCATTGCCTAACACTGTACTGTGTGAAAAAAGCCAGTTTTCTTCTAAGAATGAGTTGCTTTTCTACCAAGAAGTTTGAGTGCAGCAAGATCAAACTTTCCTAGTTTGTGTAATCTACCAAGATGTACAACTTAGTAGATTCGCTTCATTTCTAAAGTAGTTTTTTTATAAAACAAACATCTTCATTGCTGAACACTGTACTGTGTGAAATAAGCCAGTTATGTTCTCGCAGCGAGTTGCTTTCCTACGAAGAGGTTTCAGTACAGCAAGATCAAACTTTCCTAGCTTGTGTAATCTACCAAGATGTATAACTTAGTAGATTCTCTTCATTTCTAAAGTAGTTTGTTTAGAAAATAAACATCTTCATTACCGAACAATGTACTGTGTGAAATAAGCCAGTTCTGTTCTAAGAATCAGTTACTTCCCTAAAAAGAGGTTTCAGTGCAGCAAGATCAAGCTTGCCTAGTGCATGTAATCTACCAAGATGTACAACTTAGTAGATTCCCTTCATTTCTAACATAGTTTGTTTAGGAAACAAATATCTTCATTGCTGACCACTCTATTATGTGAAATAAGCCAGTTCTGTTCTAAGAAGGAGTTGCTTTCCTATGAATAGGTTTCAGTGCAGGTAGATCAAACTTTCCTAGCTTGTGTAATCTACCAAGATGTACAACTTAGTAGATTTGCTTCATTTCTAAAGTAGTTTTTTCATAAAACAAACACCTTCATTGCCAAACACTGTACTGTGTGGAATAAGCCAGTTCTGTTCTCGCAATGAGTTGCTTTCCTACGAAGAGTTTTCAGTGCAGCAAGATCAAACTTTCCTAGTTTGTGTAAGGTACCAAGATGTACGACTTAGTAGATTCACTTCATTTCTAAAGTAGTTTGTTTAGAAAACAAACATCTTCATTACTGAACGATGTAGTGTGTGAAATAAGCCAGTTCTGTTCTAAGAAGTAGTTGTTTTCCTACGAATAGTTTTTAGTGCAGCAAGATCAAACTTTCCTAGTTTGTGTAATCTACGAAGATGTACAACTTAGTAGATTCACTTCATTTCTAAGGTATTTTGCTTAGAAAATGAACATCTTCAATACTGAACACTGTACTGTTTGAAATAAGCCAGTTCTGTTCTAAGAATGAGTTGTTTCCATACCACGGTTTCAGTGCATCAAGCTCAAGTTTGCCTAGAGTGTGTAATCTTCCAAGATGTATAATTTAGTAGTTTCGCTTAATTTCAAATGTATTTTGTTTAGAAAACAAATATCTTTGTTTTTGAACACTCTACTGTGTGAAATAAGCCAGTTCTGTTATAAGAAGGAGTTGCTTTCCTAGGAATAGGTTTACTCCAGCAAGATCAAACTTTCCTAGTTTGTGTAAACTTCGAAGATGTACAACTTAGTAGATTCGCTTCTTTTCTAAAGCAGTTTGTTTAGAAAACAAACATCTTCATTGCCTAACACTGTACTGTGTGAAAAAAGCCAGTTTTCTTCTAAGAATGAGTTGCTTTTCTACCAAGAAGTTTGAGTGCAGCAAGATCAAACTTTCCTAGTTTGTGTAATCTACCAAGATGTACAACTTAGTAAATTTGCTTCATTTCTAAAGAAGTTTGTTTAGGAAGCAAACACCTTCATTGCGAACCCTCTACTGTATGAAATAAGCCAGATCTGTTCTAACAAAGAGTTGTTTTCCTACGAAGAGGTTTCAGTGCAGCATGATCAAACTATCCTAGTTTGTGTAATCTACCAAAATGCACAACTTAATAGATTCGGTTCATTTCTAAAGTGGTTTGTTTAGAAAACAAACATCTTCATTCCTGAACATTGTACTGTGGAAATAAGCCAGTTCTGTTCTAAAAATGAGTTGCTTTCCTACAAAGAGGTTTCAGTGCAGCAAGATCAAACTATCCTACTTTGTGTAATCTACCAAGATGTACAACTTAGTAGATTCGTATCATTTTTAAAGTAGTTTCTTTAGAAAACAAACCTCTTCATTGCTGAACACTGTACTGTGTGAAATAAGCCAGTTCTGTTCTAAGAAAGAGTTGCTTTCCTACGAAGAGGTTTAAGTGCAGCAAGGTCAAACTTTTCTAGTTTCTGTACTCTAATGAGATGTACAACTTAATATATTCACGTCATTTCTAAAGCAGTTTGATTAGAAAACAAACATCTTCATTGCTGAACACTGTACTGTGAGGAATAAGCTAGTTCTTTTCTAAGAAGGATTTGCTTTCCTACGAAGGGGTTACAGTGCAGCAAGATCAAATGTTCGTAGCTTGTGTAATCTACCAAGATATACAACTTAGTAGATTCTCTTCATTTCTAAAGCGGTTTGTTTAGAAAACAAACATTTTCATTGCCGAACATGGTACTGTGGAAATAAGCCAGTTCCGTTCTAAGAATGAGTTGCTTTCCTACAAAGAGGTTTACGTGCAGCAAGATCAAACTTTCCTAGTTTGTGTAATCTACCAAGATGTACAACTTAGTAGATTTGCATCATTTCTAAAGTAGTTTGTTTAGAAAACAAACATCTTCATTGCAGAACACTGTACTGGGTGAAATAAGCCAGTTCTGTTCTAAGAAAGAGTTGCTTTCCTAACAAGTGGTTTCAGTGCAGCAAGGTCAAACTTTCCTAGTTTCTGTACTGTAATGAGATGTACAACTTAATGCATTTGCTTCATTTCTAAAGCAGTTTGTTTAGAAAACAAACCTCTTCATTGCCGAACAATGTACTGTGAGGAGTAAGCTAGTTCTTTTCTAAGAAGTATTTGCTTTCCTACAAAGGGGTTACAGTGCAGCAACATCAAACTTTCCTAGTTTGTGTAATCTACCAAGATGTACAACTTAGTAGATTTTCTTCATTTATAAAGTAGTTTGTTTAGAAAACAAACATCTTCCTTGCACAACACTGTAGTGTGTGAAATTATCCAGTTCTGTTTTAAGAATGAGTTGCTTTCCTATGAAGAGGTTACAGTTGAGAAAGATCAAACTTTCCTAGTATGTGTAATCTACCAAGAGGTACAAGTTAATAGATTCACTTCATTTCTTATGTTCTTTGTTTAGAAAGCAAACATCTTCCTTGCAAAACAATGTACCGTGTGAAATAAGCCAGTTCCTTTCTAATAATGAGTTGCTTTCCTACGAAGAGGTTTCACTTCAGCAAGATCAAACTTTCCTACTTTCTGTAATCTACCAAGATGTACAACTTAGTAGATTCTCTTCCTTTCCAAAGTAGTTTGTTTACAAAACAAACATCTTCATTGCCAAACACCGTGCTATGTGAAATAAGCCAGTTCTGTTCTCGTAATGAGTTGCTTTCCTACGAAGAGGTTTCATTGCAGCAAAATCAAACTTTCCTAGTTTGTGGAATCTACCACGATGTACAACTTAGTAGATTCACTTCATTTCTAAAGTAGTTTCTTTAGAAAACAAACATCTTCATTGCCGAACACTGTACTGTGTGAAACAAGCCAGTTCTATTCTAAGAAGGAGTTGCTTTCCTATGAAGAGGTTTCAGCACAGCAAGATCAAACTTTCCTAGTTTGTGTAATCTACCAACATGTACAACTTTATAGATTCGCTTCATTTCTAAAGTAGTTTGTTTACAAAACAAACATCTTCATTGCCGAACACTGTACTGTGTAAAATAAGCCAGTTCCATTCTAAGAATGAGTTGCTTTCCTACCAAGAGTTTTATTTGCAGCAAGATAAAACTTTCCTAGTTTGTATAATCTACCAAGATGTAACTTAGTAGAATGGCTTCATTTCCAAAGTAGTTTTTTAGAAAACAAACATCTTCACTGCCGAACACTCTACTGTGTGAAATAAGCCAGTTATGTTCTAAGAAGGATTTCCTTTCCTACAAAGAATTTTCAGTGCATCAAGATCAAGCTTTCCTAGTTTGTGTAATCTACCAACATATACAACTTAGTAGATTTGCTACATTTCTAAAGTAGTTTGTTTACAAAACAAACATCTTCCTTGCTGAACAGTGTAATGTGTGAAGTAAGACAGTTCTCTTCTAAGAATGATTTGCTTTCCTACAAAGAGCTTACAGTGCAGCAAGATCAAACTTGCCTAGTGTGTGTAATCTACCAAGATGTACAACTTACTAGATTCACTTCATTTCTAACGTCCTTTGTTTTGAAAACAAACATCTTCATTGCCAAACAGTATACTGTGTGAAGTAAGTGAGTTCTGTTCTAAGAAGGAGTTACTTTC
The DNA here is from genome assembly GCA_036365145.1 of Orientallactaga sibirica. NCBI lineage: Eukaryota > Metazoa > Chordata > Mammalia > Rodentia > Dipodidae > Orientallactaga > Orientallactaga sibirica. The sequence continues at coordinate 212,123 of JAEOAD010002089.1, forward strand.
CTACGAAAAGATTTCTGTGAAGCAATATCAAACTTTCCCAGTTTGTGTAGTCTACCAAGGTGTACAACTTAGTAGATTCACTTCATTTCTAATGTAGTTGGTTTAGAAAACAAACTTCTTCATTGCCGAACACTGTACTGTGTGATATAAGCTAGTGTTTTTCTTGGAATGAATTGCTTTCCTATGAAGGCGGTTGAACGCAGCAAATCAAAACTTAAGTAGTTCACGTAATCTACCAAGATGTACAGCTTAGTAGATACGCTTCATTTCAAAAGTAGTTTGTTTAGGAAAAAAAAAAAAAACATCTTCATTGCCGAACACTGTACTGTGTGAAATAAGCCAGTTGTGTTCTAAGAAGGAGTTGCTTTCCTACGAATAGGTTTCAGTGCTGCAAGATCAAACTTTCCGAGTTTGTGTAATATACCAAGATGTACAACTTAGTAGATTTGCTTCATTTCTAACGTAGTTTGTTTTGAAAACAAACATCTTCATCACCAAACAGTCTACTGTGTGACATAAGCCAGTTCATTCTAAGAAGGAGTTGCTTTCCTATGAAGAGGTTTCAGTGCAGCAAGATCAAACTTTCATAGTTTGTGTAATCTACCAAGATGTACAAAATAGTAGATTAGCTTCATTCCTAAAGCACTTCGTTTAGAAAACAAACATCTTCATTTCCAAACACTCTACTGTGGAAATAAGCAAGTTCTATTCTCGCAATTACTTGCTTTCCTACGAAGTGGTTTCAGTGTAGCAAATTACACTTTCCTAGTTTGTGTAATCTAAAAAGATGTACAACTAAGTAGATTAGCTTCATTTCTAAAGTAGTATATTTAAAAAACAAACATCTTCATTGCTGAACACTGTACTGTGTGAAATAAGGAGATTCTTTTCTTACAATGAGTTGCTTTCCTAAAAAGAAGTTTCAGTGCAGAAATATCACATTTTCCTAGTTTGTGTAATCTACCAAGATGTACAATGTACTAGATTCTCTCCATTTACAAAGTAGTTTGTTTAGAAAACAAACATCTTCATTGCTGAACACCATACTGTGTGAAATAAGGCAGTTCTGTTCTCGCAATGAGTTGCTGTCCTACGAAAAGGTTTCAATGCAGCAAGATCAAAGTTTGCTAGTTTCTGTAATCTACCAAGATGTACAACTTAGTAGATTTGCTTCATTTCAAAAGCAGGTTGTTTAGAAAGCAAACATCTTCATTGCCAAACACAGTACCGTGGAAATAAGCTAGTTCTGTTCTTGGAATGAGTTGCTTTCCTACCCAGAGGTTTTACTGCAGGAAGTTCAAACTTAACTAGTTTGTGTAATCTACCAAGATGTACAACTTAGTAGATTCGCTTCATTTCTAAAGCAGTTTGTTTAGAAAACAAACATCTTCATTGCCGAACACTGTACTGTGGAAATAAGCTAGATCTGTTCTCAGAATTAGTTGCTGTCCTACAAAGAGGTTTCAGTGCAGCAAGATCAAACTTTCCTAGTAGATATGCTTAATTTCTAAAGTAGTTTGATTAGAAAACAAACATCATCATTGCTGAACTCTGTACTGTGTGAAATAAGCCAGTTCTGTTCTAAGAAGGAGTTCCTTTCCAATGAAGAAGTTCAGTGCAGCAAGATCAAACTTTCCTTGTTTGTGTAATCTCTCGAGATGTACAACTTAGTAGAATGGCTTCCTTTCTAACGTAGTGTGTTTACAAAACAAACATCTTCATTGCTGAGCACTGTACTGTGTGAAATAAGTTATTTCTGTTATCAAAATGAGTTGCTTCCCTAACAAGAGGTTTCAGTGAAGCAAGATCAAACTTTCCTAGTTTGTGTAATCCAGCAAAATGTATAGCTTAGTAGATTCATTTCATTTGTAAAATAGTTTCTACAGAGAAGGAACATCTTCATTGCTGAACAGTGTACTGTGTAAATAAGCTAATTCTGTTTTCGAAATTAGTTGCTTTCCTATGATGAGGTTTCAGTGCAGCAAGATCAAACTTTCCTTGTTTGTGTAATCTAACAAGATGTACAACTTAGTATATAGGCTTAATTTCTAAAGTAGTTTGTTTAGAAAGCAAACATCTTCATTGCCCAACACTCTACTCTGTTAAATAAGCCAGTTCTGTTCTCGCAATGTGTTGCTTTCCTACGAAGAGGTTTCAATGCAGCAAGATCAAACTTTCTTAGTTTGTGTAATCTAACAAGATATACAACTTAGTAGATTCACTTCATTTCCAACGCAGTTTGTTTAGAAAACAAACATCCTAATTGCAAAACACTGTACTTTGTGAAATAAGGTAGTGCTGTTCTCAGAATGAGTTCTTTTCCTACGAGGAGGGTTGTGTTGAGCAAGTTCAAACTTTCCTAGTTGGTGTAATCTCCCAAGATGTACAACTTAGTAGATTCTCTTCATTTCTAAAGTATTTTGTTTAGAAAACAAACATCTTCATTGTCGAACACTGTAATGTGTGAAATAAGCCAGTTCTGTTCTAAGAAGGAGTTGCTTTGCGACTAAGAGGTTTTAGTGCAGCAAGATCAAACTTTCCTTGTTTGTGTAATCTACCAAGATGTACAACTTAGTAGATTCGCTTCATTTCTAAAGTAGTTTGTTTAGAAAACAAACATCTTCATTGATGAACACTGTACAGTGGAAATAAGCTAGTTCTGTTCTAGGAATTCGTTGCTTTCCTACGAAGAGGTTTCAGTGCAGCAAGATCAAACTTTAATAGTTTGTGTAATCTATGATTATGTACAACTTGTGAAATAAGCCAGTTCTGTTCCAGGAAGGAGTTGATTTCCTATGAAGAGTTTTCAGTGCAGCAAGATCAAACTTTCCTTGTTTGTGTAATCTAACGACGTGTACAACTTAGTAGATTCTCTTCCTTTCTAAAGTAGTTTCTTTACAAAACAAACATCTTCATTGCCGAACACTGTACTGTTCTGTTCTCGCAATGAGTTGCTTTCCTACAAAGAGGTTTCAGTGCAAGAACATCAAACTTTCCTAGTTTGTGTAATCTACCAAGATGTATAACTTCCTAGAGTAGCTTCATTTCTAAAGTAGTTCATTTAGAAAACAAACACCTTCATTGCCGAACACTGTACTGTGTGAAATAAGCCATTTCTGTTCTAAGAAGGAGTTGCTTTTCTATGAAGAGGTTTCAGCGCAGCAAGATCAAACTTTCCTAGTTTGTGTAATCTCCCAAGATGTGCAAATTAGTGGATTCACTTCATTTCTAATGTAGTTTCTTGAGAAAACAAACATCTTCATTGCCTAACACTCTACTGTGTCAAATAAGACAGTTCTGTTCTAAGAAGAAATTGCATTCCTATGAAGAGGTTTCAATAGAGGAAGAGCAAACTTTCCTACATGCAAAATCTACCAAGACGTACAACTTAGTAGATTTGATTCATTTCTAAAGTAGTTTGTTTTGAAAACAAACAACTTCATTGCTGAACACTGTACTGTGGAAATCAACTAGTTCTGTTTTCGGAATTACTTGTTTTTCTACGAAGAGGTTTCAGTGCAGCAAGATAAAACTTTCCTAGTTTGCATAATCTACAAGATGTACCACTTAGTAGATTCGCTTCATTTCTAAAGTAGTTTGTTTCAAAAACAAACATCTTCATTGCCGAACACTGTACTGTGGAAATAAACTAGTTCTGTTCTCGCAATGAGTTGCTTTCCTATGAAGAGATTTCACTGCAGCAAGATCAACCTTTCCTAGTTTGTGTAATCAATGAAGATGTACAACTTAGTAGATTCGCTTCATTTCTAAAGCAGTTTGTTTAGAAAACAAACATCTTCATTGCCGAACACTGTACTGTGAAAATAAGCTAGTTCTGTTCTATGAATTGGGTCCTTTAGTACATAGAGGTTTCAGTGCAGCAAGATCAAACTTGCCTAGTGTGTGTATTGTATTATGTTGTACAACTTAGTAGATTTGCTTCATTTCTAAAGTAGTTTGTTTAGAAAACAAACATCTTCATTGCCGACCACTGTACTGTGTGAAATATGCTAGTTCTGTTCTTGGAATAAGTTGCTTTCAAATGAAAAGATTTGAGTGCAGGAAGTTCAAAGGTTCCTCCTTTGTGTAATCTACCAAGATGTACAACTTAGTAGATTCGATCCATTTCTAGAGTAGTTTGTATAGAAAACAAACATCTACATTGCTGAACACTGTACTGTGTGAAATAAGCCATTTATGTTCTATGAAGGACTTGCTTTTCTACGAAGATGTTTCAGTGCAGCAAGATCAAACGTTCCTAGTTTGTGTAATCTACCAATATGTACAACTTAGTATATTCAGTTCATTTCTAAAGTAGTTTGTTTAGAAAACAAACATCTTCATTACTGAACACTGTATTGTGTGAAATAAGCACGTTCTGTTCTAAGAAGCAGTTTCTTTCCTACGAATAGGTTTCAGTGCAGCAAGATCAAATATTACTAGTTTGTGTAATCTTCCAAAATGTACAACTTAGTAGATTCACTTCATTTCTAACATAGTTTGTTTAGAAAACAAACATCTTCATTGCCGAACACTGTACTGTGTCAAATAAGCCAATACTTTTCTAAGAATGAGTTGCTTCCCTACGAAGAGGTTTCAGTGCAGCATGATCAAGCTTTCTGAGTGTGTGTAAACTACCAAGGTGTACAACTTAGTAGACTCGCTTCTTTCTAAAGTAGTTTGTATACAAAAAAAACATCTTCATTGCCGAACACTGTACTGTGTGAAATAAGTTAGTTCTATCATCAGAATGAGTTGCTTCCCTAACAAGAGGTTTCAGTGCAGCAAGATCAAACTTTCCTTGTTTGTGTAATCTAACAAAATGTGTAAGTTAGTAGATTCGTTTCATTTCTAATATAGTTTCTACAGACAAGAAACATCTTCATTGCCGAACACTGTACTGTGGAAATAAGCTAGTTCTGTTTTCAGAATTAGTTGTTTTCCTAAGAAGAGGTTTCATTGCAGCAAGATCAAACTTTCCTAGTTTGTGTAATCTAACAAGATGTATAACTTAGTATATATGCTTCATTTCTAAAGTAGTTTATTTACAAAACAAACGTCTTCATTGCTGAACACTGTACTGTGTAAAATAAGCCAGTTCTTTTCTCCCAATGAGTTGCTTTCAAACAAAGAGGTTTCAATGCAGCAAGATCAAACTTTCTTAGATTGTGTTATCTAACAAGATGTACAACTTAGCAGATTTGCATCATTTCTAAAGCAGTTTGTTTAGAAAACAAACATCCTAATTGCAAAACACTGTACTTTGTGAAATAAGGTAGTGCTGTTTTAAGATTGAGTTCTTTTCCTTTGAAGAGGGTTGTGTTTAGCAAGTTCAAACTTTCCTAGTTTGTGTAATCTACCAAGATGTACAACTTAGTAGATTCTCTTAATTTCTAAAGTAGTTTGTTTAGAAAACAAACATCTTCATTGTCAAACACTGTAATGTGTGAAATAAGCCAGTTCTGTTCTAAGAAGTAGTTGCTTTGCGAGGAAGAAGTTTCATTGCAGTAAGATCAAACTTTCCTAGTTTGTGTAAACTATCAAGATGTACAACTTAGTAGATTCACTTCATTTCTAAAGCAGTTTGTTTAGAAAACATACATCTTCATTGCTGAACACTGTACTGGGGAAACAAGCTTGTTCTGTTCTAAGAATTCGTTTTTTTCCTACCAAGAGTTTTCAGTGCAGCAAGATCAAACTTTCCTAGTTGTGTAATCTACGAAGAGGTACAACTTAGTAGATTCACGTCATTTCTAAAGCAGTTTGTTTGGTAAACAAACATCGTTGCCCAACACTGTAGTGTGGAAATAAGCTAGATCTGTTCTCAGAATTCGTTGCTTTCCCACCAAGAGGTTTCAGTGCAGCAAGATCAAACTTTCCTAGTTTGGGTAATCTAACAAGATGTACAACTTAGAAGATATGCTTCATTTCTAAAGTTGTTTCTTTAGAAAACAAACATCTTCATTGCCGAACACTACAGTGTGAAATACGACAGTTCTGTTCTAAGAAAGAGTTGCTTTCCTACGAAGAGGTTTCAGTGCAGCAAGATCAAACTTTCCTTGTTTCTGTAATCTACTGAGATGTACAACTTAGTAGATGCGCTTCCTTTCTAAAGTAGTTTGTTTAGAAAACAAACATCTTCATTGCCGAACACTGTACTGTGTAAAGTAAGCCAGTTCTCTTCTATGGATGAGTAGCTTTCCTACGAAGAGGTTTCAATTCAGGAAGATCAAACTTTCTTGTGTAATCTACCAAGATGTACAACTTAGCAGATTCGCTTCATTTCTAAAGTAGTTTGTTTAGAAAACAAACATCTTCATTGCCGAATACTGTACTGTGTGAAGTAAGCCAGTTCTGTTCTAAGGATGAGTTGATTTCCTACGAAGAGGTTTCAATTCAGGAAGATCAAACTTTCTTGTGTAATCTAGCAAGATGTACAACTTAGTAGATTCTCTTCATTTCTAAAGTAGTTTGTTTAGAAAACAAACATCTTCATTGTTGAACACTGTAATGTGTGAAATAAGCCAGTTCTGTTCTAAGAAGGAGTTGTTTGTGTACGAAGAGGTTTCTGTGCAGCAAGATCAATGTTTCCGAGCTTGTGTAATCTACCAAGATGTACAACTTAGTACATATGTTTCATTTCTAAAGTATTTTGTTTAGAAAACAAACATCTTCGTTGCCGAACACTATACTCTGTGAAATAAGCCAGTTTTGTTCTAAGAATGAGTTGCTTTCCTACAAAGAGGTTTCTGTGCAGCAAAATCAATGTTTCCTAGTTTGTGTAATCTACCAAGATGTACAACTTAGTAGATTTGCTTCATTTCTAAAGTAGTTTGTTTAGAAAACAAACGTCTTCATTGCCAAACACTGTACTGTGTGAAATAAGCCAGTTCTGTTCTAAGAATGAGTTGCTTTCCTACAAAGAATTTTCAGTGCAGCAAGATCAAACTTTCCTAGTTTGTGTAATCTAACAAGATGTACAACTTAGTAGATTTGCTTCATTTCTAAAGTAGTTTGTTTAGAAAACAAACATCTTCATTACTGAACACTGTACTGTGTGAAATAAGCCAGTTCTGTTCTAAGAAGGAGTTGTTTTACAAAGAATAGTTTTCAGTGCAGCAAGATCAAACTTTCCTAGTTTGTGTAATCTACCAAGATGTATAACTTAGTAGATTCACTTCATTTCAAATAAAGTTTAGTTTGTTTAGAAAACAAATTTCTTTATTTGAGAAACAGAGATACAGAAATAGGCAGGTAAGAGAGTTCTGTTCTAGAGAAGAGAGAGTTGCTTTCAGCTGCACCAGGGCCTTCAGCCACTGCAGATTTCAGATGCATGCACCCCCTTGTGCATCAAACTTTCGTGGGTCCTGGAGAATGTGTACTCTGAACCAAGGTCCTTAGGCTTCATAGGCAAGCGTTTAACCACTTCATCTCTCCAGCCCATCCAATATAGTTTATTTAGAAAATAAACATCTTCATTACCGAACACTATACGGTGTGAAATTAGCCAGTTCTATTCTAAGATTGCATTGCTTTCCAATGAACAACTTTCAGTGCAGCAAGATCAAACTTTCCTAGTTTGTGTAATGTAACAAGATGTACAACTTTGTAGATTCGCTTCATGTAAAAAGTCATTTGTTTAAAAAAACAAACACCTTCATCGCCGAACAGTCTACTGTGTGAAATAAGGCAGTTCTCTTCTAAGTAGGAGTTGCTTTCCTACAAAGAGGTTTCAGTGCAGCAAGAAAAAACTTTCCTAGTTTGTGTAATCTACCAAGATGTATAACTCAGTAGATTTGCTCCATTTCTAAAGTAGTTTGTTTAGAAAACAAAAATCTTCATTGCCAAACACTGTACTGTGTGAAATAAGCCAGTTCTAAGAAGGAGTTGCTTTCTAAGAAGAGGTTTCAGTGCAGCAAGATCAAACTTTCCTGGTTTCTGTATTCTACCAAGATGTACAACGTAGTAGATTCGCTTCATTTCTAATGTATTTTGTTGGGAAAACAAACATCTTCATTAGTGAACACTGTACTGTGTGAAATAAGCCAGTTCTGTTCTGAGACGTGGTTGCTCTCCTACGAAGAGGTTTCAGTATAGCAAAATCAAACTTTCCTAGTTTGTGTAATCTACCAAGATGTACAACTGAGTAGATTCACTTCATTTCTAAAGTAGTTTGTTTACAAAACAAACATCTTCACTGCCGAACAGTATAATGTGTGAAATAAGCCAGTTCTGTCCTAAGAAGGAGTTGCTTTCCTACGAAAAGGTTTCAGTGCAGCAAGATCATACTTTCCTAGTTTGTGTATCCTAACAAGATGTACAATTAAGTAGATTCGCTTCACTGCTAAAGCAGTTTGTTTAGAAAACAAACATCTTTATTGCCGAACACTGTACTGTGTGAAATAAGCCTGTTCTGTTCTAAGAAGTAGTTGCTTTCTTATGAAGAGGTACAGTGCAGCAAGATCAAACTTTCCTAGTTGTGTAATCTAAAAAGATATACAACTTAGTAGATTCGCTTCAGTTCTAAAGTAGTTTGTTTAGACAACAAACATCCTCATTGCCAAACACTGTACTGTGTGAAATAAGCCAGTTGTGTTCTAAGAATGAGTTGGTTTCCTATGAAGAGTTTTCAGTGCAGTAAGATCACCCTTTCCTAGATTGTGTAACCCACCAAGATATACAATTTAGTAGATGAGCTTCATTTCTAACGTAGTTTGTTTAGAAAACGAACATCTTCATTGCTAAACACTGTCATGTGTGAAATATGTCAGTTCTGTTATCATAATGAGTTGCTTTCCTACGAGGAGGTTTCAGTGCAGGAAGATCAAACTTAACTATTTTGTGTAATCTAACAAGATGTCCAACTTAGTAGATTCACTCCATTTCTAAAGTAGTTTGTTTAGAAAACAAACATCTTCATTGCCAAACACTGTACTGTGTGAAATAAGCTAGTGCTGTTCTCGGAATGAGTTGCTTTCCTACGAAGAGGGTTGCGTGCAGCAAGTTCAAACTTTCCTAGTTTGTGTAATCTAACAAGATGTACAACTTAGTAGATTCACTTCATTTCTAAAGCAGGTTGTTTAGAAAGCAAACATCTTCGTTGCCGAACACTGTACTGTGGACATAAGCTAGTTCTGTTCTCAGAATTAGTTGCTGTCCTACGAAGAGGTTTCAGTGCAGGAAGATCAAACTTTCATAGTTTGTCTAATCTAAAAAGAGGTACAACTTAGTAGATTCGCTTCATTTCTAAAGTAGTTTGTTTAGAAAACAAATGTCTTCATTGTCGAACACTGTACTATGTGAAATACGCCTGTTCTGTTCTTGCAATGAGTTGCTTTCCTACGAAGAGTTTTCAGTGCATGATGATCAAACTTTCCTAGTTTGTCTAATCTACAAAGATGTATAACTCAGTAGATTTGCTTCATTTCTGAAGTAGTTTGTTCAGAAAAGAAACATCTTCATTGTCGAACACTGTACTGTGTGAAATAAGCTAGTGCTGTTGTCAGAATGAATTGCTTTCCTATGACGATTTTTCAGTGCAGGAAGATCAAACTTAACTAGTTTGTATAATCACAGAAGATGTCCAACTTAGTAGATTCGCTTCATTTCTAAAGTAGTTTGTTTAGCAAAAAAAAAAATCTTCATTGCCGAACACTGTACTGTGTGAGATAAGCTAGTGCTGTTCTCGGAATGAGTTGCTTTCCTACGATGAGGGTTGCGTGCAGCAAGTTCAAACTTTCCTAGTTTGTGTAATCTAACAAGATGTACAACTTAGTAAACTCACTTCATTTCTAAAGAAGTTTGTTTAGAAAACAAATATCTTCATTGCCGAACACTGTAATTCATGAAATAAGCCAGTTCTGTTCTGAGAAATAGTTGCTTTCCTACTAAGAGGTTACAGTGAAGCAAGATCAAACTTCCTAGTTTTTAGAATCTACCAAGATGTACAACTTAGTAGATTCGCTTCATTTCTAAAGTGCTTTGTTTGGAAAACAAACATCTTCATTGCCGAACACTGTACTGTGTGAAAAAAGCTAGTTCTGTTCTAAAAATGAGTTTCTTTCCTACGAAGAGGTAACAGTGCAGCAAGATCAAACTTTCCTAGTATGTGTAGTCTACCAAGATGTACAACTTAGTAGATTCGCTTCACTTCTAAAGTAGTTTGTTTACAAAACAAACATCTTCATTGCCGAACACTGTACTGTGTGAAATAAGCCAGTTCCATTCTAAGAATGACTTGCTTTCGTACGAAGAGGTTTCAGTGCAGGAAGATCAAACTTTCCTAGTTGGTATAATCTACCAAGAGGTATAACTTAGTAGATTCGCCTCATTTCTAAAGTAGGTTGTTTAGAAAACAACATCTTTACTGCTGAACACTGTACTGTGTGGAATAAGGCAGTTCTATTCTAAAAAGGAGTTGCTTTCCTACAAAGAGGTTTCAGTGCAGCAAAATCAAACTTTCCTAATTTGTGTATTCTAACAAGATGTACAACTTTGTAGATTCGCTTGATTTCTAAAGCAGCTTGTTTAGAAAACAAACATCTTCATTGCTGAACACTGTACTGTGTGAAATAAGCCAGTTCGGTTCTAAGAAGGAGTGGCTTTCCTACGAAGTGGTTTCAGTGCAGCAAGATCAAACTTTCCTAGTTTGTGTAATCTACGAAGATGTACAACTTAGTAGATTCACTTCATTTCTAAAGCAGTTTGTTTAGAAAACAAACATCTTCATTGCTGAACACTGTACTGTGTGAAATAAGCCAGTTCTGTTCTAAGAAGGATTTGCTTTCCTATGAAGAGGTTTCAGTGCAGCAAGATCAAACTTTCCTAGTTTGTGTAATCTAACAAGATGTACAACTTAGTAGATTCGCTTCATTTCTAAAGTAGTTTGTTTAGAAAACAAACATCTTCATTGCTGAACACTGTACTGTGTGAAATAAGCCAGTTCTGTTCTCAGAATGAGTTGCTTTCCTACGAAGAGGTTTCAGTGCAGCAAGATAAAACTTTCCTAGTTTGTGTAATCTACAAGATGTACAACTTAGTAGATTCACTTCATTTCTAAAGTAGTTTGTTTTAGAAAACCGAACACTGTACTGTGAAAATAAGCTAGTTCTGTTCTATGAATTGGCTCCTTTAGTACATAGAGGTTTCAGTGCAGCAAGATCAAACTTGCCTAGTGTGTGTATTGTATTATGTTGTACAACTTAGTAGATTTGCTTCATTTCTAAAGTAGTTTGTTTAGAAAACAAACATCTTCATTGCCGACCACTGTACTGTGTGAAATATGCTAGTTCTGTTCTCGGAATGAGTTGTTTTCAAATGAAAAGGTTTGAGTGCAGGAAGTTCAAAGTTTCCTCCTTTGTGTAATCTACCAAGATGTACAACATAGTAGATTCGATTCATTTCTAGAGTAGTTTGTATAGAAAACAAACATCTACATTGCTGAACACTGTACTGTGTGAAATAAGCCATTTATGTTCTATGAAGGACTTGCTTTTCTATGAAGACGTTTCAGTGCAGCAAGATCAAATGTTCCTAGTTTGTGTAATCTACCAAGATGTACAACTTAGTATATTCAGTTCATTTCTAAAGTAGTTTGTTTAGAAAACAAACATCTTCATTACTGAACACTGTATTGTGTGAAATAAGCAAGTTCTGTTCTAAGGAGCAGTTTCTTTCCTACGAATAGGTTTCAGTGCAGCAAGATCAAATATTACTAGTTTGTGTAATCTTCCAAAATGTACAACTTAGTAGATTCACTTCATTTCTAACATAGTTTGTTTAGAAAACAAACATCTTCATTGCCGAACACTGTAGTGTGTCAAATAAGCCAATTCTGTTCTAAGAATGAGTTGCTTCCCTACGAAGAGGTTTCAGTGCAGCATGATCAAGCTTTCTGAGTGTGTGTAAACTACCAAGGTGTACAACTTAGTAGACTCGCTTCTTTCTAAAGTAGTTTGTATAAAACAAACATCTTCATTGCCGAACACTGTACTGTGTGAAATAAGTTAGTTCTGTCATCAGAATGAGTTGCTTCCCTAATAAGAGGTTTCAGTGCAGCAAGATCAAACTTTCCTTGTTTGTGTAATCTAACAAAATGTGTAAGTTAGTAGATTCGTTTCATTTCTAATATAGTTTCTACAGACAAGAAACATCTTCATTGCCGAACACTGTACTGTGGAAATAAGCTAGTTCTGTTTTCAGAATTAGTTGTTTTCCTCTGAAGAGGTTTCATTGCAGCAAGATCAAACTTTCCTAGTTTGTGTAATCTAACAAGATGTATAACTTAGCAGATATGCTTCATTTCTAAAGTAGTTTGTTTACAAAACAAACGTCTTCATTGCTGAACACTGTACTGTGTAAAATAAGCCAGTTCTTTTCTCCCAATGAGTTGCTTTCCTACGAAGAGGTTTCAGTGCAGCAAGATCAAACTTTCTTAGATTGTGTTATCTAACAAAATATACAACTTAGCAGATTTGCATCATTTCTAAAGCAGTTTGTTTAGAAAACAAACATCCTAATTGCAAAACACTGTACTTTGTGAAATAAGGTAGTGCTGTTTTAAGAATGAGTTCTTTTCCTTCGAAGAGGGTTGTGTTTAGCAAGTTCAAACTTTCCTAGTTTATGTAATCTACCAAGATGTACAACTTAGTAGATTCTCTTAATTTCTAAAGTAGTTTGTTTAGAAAACAAACATCTTCATTTTCAAACACTGTAATGTGTGAAATAAGCCAGTTCTGTTCTAAGAAGGAGTTGCTTTGCGACGAAGAAGTTTCATTGCAGTAAGATCAAACTTTCCTAGTTTGTGTAAACTACCAAGATGTACAACTTAGTAGATTCACTTCATTTATAAAGCAGTTTGTTTAGAAAACATACATCTTCATTGCTGAACACTGTACTGGGGAAACAAGCTAGTTCTGTTCTAGGAATTCGTTTTTTTCCTACCAAGAGGTTTCAGTGCAGCAAGATCAAACTTTCCTAGCTTGTGTAATCTACGAAGATGTACAACTTAGTAGATTCATGTCATTTCTAAAGCAGTTTGTTTAGTAAACAAACATCGTTGCCAAACACTGTAGTGTGGAAATAAGCTAGATCTGTTCTCAGAATTCGTTGCTTTCCCACCAAGAGGTTTCAGTGCAGCAAGATCAAACTTTTCTAGTTTGGGTAATCTAACAAGATGTACAACTTAGAAGATATGCTTCATTTCTAAAGTTGTTTCTTTAGAAAACAAACATCTTCATTGCCAAGCACTACAGTGTGAAATACGACAGTTCTTTCTAAGAAAGAGTTGCTTTCCTATGAAGAGGTTTCAGTGCAGCAAGATCAAACTTTCCTTGTTTCTGTAATCTACTGAGATGTACAACTTAGTAGATGCGCTTCCTTCCTAAAGTAGTTTGTTTAGAAAACAAACATCTTCATTGCCGAACACTGTACTGTGTAAAGTAAGCCAGTTCTCTTCTAAGGATGAGTAGCTTTCCTACGAAGAGGTTTCAATTCAGGAAGATCAAACTTTCTTGTGTAATCTACCAAGATGTTTGTGTAATCTACCAAGATGTAGAAAACAACTTAGTAGATTCTGTTCTAAGAAGGAGTTCAGGTTTCTAAAGATCAAGTTTGTTTAGACAAACAAACAGTTTGTTTCATCATTGTTGAACACTGTACTGTGTGAAGTAAGCCAGTTCTGTTCTAAGGATGAGTTGATTTCCTATGAAGAGGTTTCAATTCAGCAAGATCAAACTTTCTTGTGTAATCTAGCAAGATGTACAACTTAGTAGATTCTCTTCATTTCTAAAGTAGTTTGTTTAGAAAACAAACATCTTCATTGTTGAACACTGTAATGTGTGAAATAAGCCAGTTCTGTTCTAAGAAGGAGTTGTTTTTTGTATGAAGAGGTTTCTGTGCAGCAAGATCAATGTTTCCTAGCTTGTGTAATCTACCAAGATGTACAACTTAGTACATATGCTTCATTTCTAAAGTAGTTTGTTTAGAAAACAAACATCTTCATTGTTGAACACTTAATGTGTGAAACACTATACTCTGTGAAATAAGCCACTTTTGTTCTAAGAAGGAGTTGTTTAGAAAACAAAAGAGGTTTCTGTGCAGCAAAATCAATGTTTCTGTGCAGCAAAATAGTTTTGTGTAATCTACCAAGATATACAACTTAGTAGATTTGCTTCATTTCTAAAGTTGTTTGTTTAGAAAACAAACATCTTCATTGCCAAACACTGTACTGAGTGAAATAAGCCTATTCTGTTCTCGCAATGAGTTGCTTTCCTACGAAGAATTTTCAGTGCAGCAAGATCAAACTTTCCTAGTTTGTGTAATCTAACAAAATGTACAACTTAGTACAATCGCTTCATTTCTAAAGTAGTTTGTTTAGAAAATAAACATCTTCATTACTGAACAGTGTACTGTGTGAAATAAGCCAGTTCAATTCTAAGAAGGAGTTGTTTTACAAAGAATAGTTTTCAGTGCAGCAAGATCAAACTTTCCTAGTTTGTGTAATCTGCCAAGATGTATAACGTAGTAGATTCACTTCATTTCCAATATAGTTTATTTATTATTTATTTATTTATTTGAGAGAGAGAGATACAGAAATAGGCAGGTAGAGAGAGAGAGAGAGAGAGAGAGAGAGAGAGAGAGAGAGAGAGAGAATCGGTGTGCCAGGGCCTTCAGCCACTGCAAACGAACTCCAGATGCATGCACCCCCTTGTGCATCTGGCTTACGTGGGTCCTGGAGAATCGAGCCTTGAACCGGGGTCCTTAGGCTTCATAGGCAAGCGTTTAACTGCTAAGCCATCTCTCCAGCCCATCCAATATAGGTTATTTAGAAAATAAACATCTTCATTACCGAACACTGTACGGTGTGAAATAAGCCAGTTCTGTTCTAAGATTGCGTTGCTTTCCAATGAACAACTTTCAGTGCAGCAAGACCAAACTTTCCTAGTTTGTGTAATGTAACAAGATGTACAATTTAGTAGATTCGCTTCATGTAAAAAGTCATTTGTTTAAAAAACAAACACTTTCATAGCCAAACAGTCTACTGTGTGAAATAAGGCAGTTCTCTTCTAAGTAGGAGTTGCTTTCCTACAAAGAGGTTTCAGTGCAACAAGAAAAAACTTTCCTAGTTTGTGTAATCTACCAAGATGTATAACTCAGTAGATTTGCTTCAATTCTAAAGTACTTTGTTTAGAAAACAAAAATCTTCATAGCCGTACGCTGTTCAGTATGAAATAAGCCAGTTCTGTTCTACGAAGAGGTTTCAGTGCAGCAAGATCAAACTTTCCTAGTTTCTGTATTCTACCAAGATGTACAACGTAGTAGATTCGCTTCATTTCTAACATATTTTGTTGGGAAAACAAACATCTTCATTAGTGAACACTGTAGTGTGTGAAATAAGCCAGTTCTGTTCTTGCAATGAGTTGCTTTCCTACCATGAATATGTTTTTTGCAGGAAGATCAAACATTCCTAGTTTGTGCAATCTACCAAGATGTATAACTTAGTAGATTCGCTTAATTTCTAAAGTAGTTTTTTAGAAAACAAACATCTTCATTGCCGAACACTGTACTGCGTGAAATAAGCCAGTTCTGTTGTAAGAATGAGTTGCTTTCCTACAAATAGGTTTCAATGCAGCAAGATCAAACTTTCCTAGTTTGTGGAATCTACCAAGATGTACAACTTAGTATATTCACTTCATTTCCCACGTCGTTTGTTTAGAGAACAAACATCTTCATTGCTGAACATTGTACTGTGTGAAATAAGCCAGTTTTGTTCTCGCAATCAGTATATTTCCTACGAAGAGTGTTTAGTGCAGTAAGTTCAAACTTAACTAGTTTGTGTAATCTAACAAGATGTACAACTTATTAAATTTGCTTCATTTCTCATGTAGTTTGTTTAGAAAACAAACTTCTTCATGAGCCAAACACTTTAGTTGAAATAAACCAGGTCTGTTCTAAGAATGATTTGCTTTTCTATGAAGAGATTTCAGTGGAGCAAGATCAGACTTTCCTAGTTTGTGTAATCTTCCAAGCTCTACAACTTAGTAGATTCGCTTCATTTCTAAAAGGAGTTTGTTTAGAAAACAAACATGTTTATTGCTGAAACACTTACAGTGTGTGAAATAAGTCAGTTCTGTTCTCGGAATTAGTTGCTTTCTTACGAAAGTTTTTTCAGTGCAGCAAGATCAAGCTTTCCTAGTTTGTGTAATCTTCCAAGATGTACAACTTAGTAGATTCACTTCATTTCTAAAGGAGTTTGTTTAGAAAACAAACATGTTTATTGCCAAACACTTTACAGTGTGAAATAAGCCAGTTCTATTCTCGGAATTATTTGATTTCTTAGGAAGAGTTTTCAGTGCAGCAAGATCAAACTTTCCTAGTTTGTGTAATCTACCAAGATTTACAACTTAGTAGATTCACTTCATTTCTAAAGCAGTTTGTTTAGAAAAAAACATCTTCATTGATGAACACTGTACTGTGTGAAATAAGCCAGTTCTGTTCTAGGAATTAGTTGCTTTCCTACAGAGGTTTCAGTGCAACAAGATCAAACTTTCCTAGTTTGTGTAATCTAAAAAGATGTAAAACTTAGTAGATTCACCTCATTTTAAAGTAGTTGTTTTTAAAAAAAAAATCTTCATTGCCAAACACTGTACTGTGTGAAATAAGCTAGTTCTGTTCTAAGAATGAGTTGCTTTCCTACAGAGGTTTCAGTGCAGCAAGATCAAACTTTCCTAGTTTGTGTAATCTACAAAGATGTACAACTTAGTAGATTCACTTCATTTCTAAAGTAGTTGATTTAGTAAACAAACATCTTCATTGCCGAACACTGTACTGTGTGAAATAAGCCAGTTCTGTTCTAACAATGAGTTGCTTTCCTATGAAGAGGTTTTCAGTGCAGCAAGATCAAACTTCCCTAGTTTGTGTAATCTACCAAGATGTACAACTTAGTAGATTCACTTCATTTCTAAAGTAGTTTGTTTAGAAAACAAACATCTTCATTGCCGAACACTGTACTGTGTGAAATAAGCCAGTTCTGTTCTCGCAATGAGTTGCTTTCCTACTGAAGAGGTTTCAGTGCAGCAAGATCAAACTTTCCTAGTTTGTGTAATCTAGAAGATGTACAACTTAGTAGATTCACTTCATTTCTAAAGTAGTTTGTTTAGAAAACAAACATCTTCATTGCCTAACACTGTACTGTGTGAAATAAGCCAGTTCTGTTCTAAAAATGAATTGCTTTCCTATGAAGAGGTTTTCAGTGCATCAAGATCAAACTTTCCTAGTTTGTGTAATCTACCAAGATGTACAACTTAGTAGATTTGCTTCATTTCTAAAGCAGTTTGTTTAGAAAACAAACATCTTCATTGCCGAACACTGTACTGTGTGAAATAAGCTAGTTCTGTTCTAAGAATGAGTTGCTTTCCTAGGAAGAGGTTTCAGTGCAGCAAGATCAAACTTTCCTAGTTTGTGTAATCTAAAAGATGTACAACTTAGTAGATTCGCTTCATTTCTAAAGTAGTTTGTTTAGAAAACAAACATCTTCATTGCCGAACACTGTACTGTGTGAAATAAGCCAGTTCTATTCTCAGAATGAGTTGCTTTCCTACGAAGAGGTTTCAGTGCAGCAAGATCAATCTTGCTTAGTGTGTGTAATCTACCAAGATGAATAACGTAGTAGATTCGCTTTGGTTCTAACATAGTTTGTTTAGAAAACAAACATCTTCATTGCTAAACACTCTGCTATGGGAAATAAGCCAGTTCTGTTCTCAGAATGAGTTGCTTTCCTACAAAGAGGTTTCAGTGCAGCAAGATCAAACTTTCCTAGTTTGTGTAATCTTCCAAGATGTACAACTTAGTAGATTCGCTTCATTTCTAAAGTAGTTTGTTTAGAAAACAAACATCTTCATTGCTGAACACTGTACTGTGTGAAATAAGCCAGTTCCGTTCTAAGAATCAGTTGCTTTCCTGAAGAGATTTCAGTGCAGCAAGATCAAACTTTCCTAGTTTGTGTAATGTAACAAGATGTACAACTTAGTAGATTCGCTTCATTTCTAAAGCAGTTTGTTTAGAAAACAAACATCTTCATTGCCAAACACTGTACTGTGTGAAATAAAGCAGTTCTGTTCTAAGAAGGAGTTGCTTTCCTACGAAGGGGTTTCAGTGCAGCAAGATCAAACTTTCCTAGTTTGTGTAATCTAACAAGATGTACAACTTAGTAGATTCGCTTCATTTCTAAAGCAGTTTGTTTAGAAAACGAACATCTTCATTGCAGAACACTGTACTGTGTGAAATACTGAGTTGTCTTCTAAGAATGAGTTGCTTTCTTACCAAGAGTTTGAAGTGCAGCAAGATAAAACTTCTCTGGTTTGTGTACTCTAACAAGATGTACAACTTAATAGATTCACTTCATTTCTAAAAGTAGTTTGTTTAGAAAACAAACATCTTCATTGCTGAACACTGTACTGTGTGAAAATAAGCCAGTTCTGTTCTAAGATTGAGTTGCTTTCCTACAAAGAGGTTTCAGTGCAGCAAGATCAAACTTTCCTAGTTTGTGTAATCTAACAAGATGTACAACTTAGTAGATTACCTTCATTTTCTAAAGTAGTTTGTTTAGAAAAAAAACATCTTCATTGCTGAACACTGTACTGTGTGAAATAAGCCAGTTCTGTTCTAAGAATGAGTTGCTTTCCAACAAAGAGGTTTCAGTGCAGCAAGATCAAACTTTCTAGTTTGTGTAATCTACCAAGATGTACAACTTAGTAGATTCGCTTCATTTCTAAAGTAGTTTTTTTAGAAAACAAAAACATCTTCATTGCTGAACACTGTACTGTGTGAAATAAGCCAGTTCTGTTCTAAGAATGAGTTGCTTTCCTATGAAGAGGTTTCAGTGCAGCAAGATCAAACTTTCCTAGTTTGTGTAATCTAACAAGATGTACAACAACTTAGTAGATTCACTTCATTTCTAAAGTAGTTTGTTTAGAAAACAAACATCTTCATTGCTGAACACTGTACTGTGTGAAATAAGCCAGTTCTGTTCTAAGAATGATTTGCTTTCCTATGAAGATGTTTACAGTGCAGCAAGATCAAACTTTCCTATTTTGTGTAATCTACCAAGATGTACAACTTAGTAGATTCACTTCATTTCTAAAGTAAGTTTTTTTAGAAAACAAACATCTTCATTTCCAAACACTGTACTGTGTGAAATAAGCCAGTTCTGTTCTAAGAATGAGTTGCTTTTCCTATGAAGAGGTTTCAGTGCAGCAAGATCAAACTTTCCTAGTTTGTGTAATCTACCAAAAGATGTACAACTTAGTAGATTCACTTCATTTCTAAAGTAGTTTGTTTAGAAAACAAACATCTTCATTGCCAAACACTGTACTGTGTGAAATAAGCCAGTTCTGTTCTAAGAATGAGTTGCTTTCCTACGAAGAGGTTTCAGTGCAGCAAGATCAAACTTTCCTAGTTTGTATAATCTACCAAGATGTACAACTTAGTAGATTTGCTTCATTTCTAAAGTAGTTTGTTTAGAAAACAAACATCTTCATTGCCAAACACTGTACTGTGTGAAATAAGCCAGTTCTGTTCTAAGAAGGAGTTGCTTTCCTACAAAGAGGTTTCAGTGCAGCAAGATCAAACTTTCCTAGTTTGTGTAATCTAACAAGATGTACAACTTAGTAGATTCACTTCATTTCTAAAGTAGTTTGTTTAGAAAACAAACATCTTCATTGCCGAACACTGTACTGTGTGAAATAAGCTAGTTCTGTTCTCAGAAGGAGTTGCTTTCCTACACATAGGTTTCAGTACAACAAGATCAAAGTTTCCTAGTTTGTATAATCTACCAAGATGTACAACTTAGTAGACTCACTTCATTTCTAAAGCAGTTTTTTTAGAAAACAAACATCTTCATTTCCAAACAGTGTACTGTGTGAAATAAGCCAGTTCTCTTCTAGCAAGCAGTTGCTTTCCTACGTAGATGTTTCTGTGCAGGAAGATCAAACTTTCCTAGTTTGTGTAATCTAACAAGATGGACAACTTAGTAGATTCGCTTCATTTCTAAAGTAGTTTGTTTAGAAAACAAACATCTTCTTTGCTGAACACTGTACAGTGTTAAATAAGCCATTTCTGTTCTAAGAAGAAGTTGCTTTCCTACGAATAGGTTTCAGTGCAGCAAGATCAAACTTTCCTAGTTTGTGTAATCTACCAAGATGCATTACTTAGTACATTCACGTCATTTCCAAAATAGTTTGTTTAGAAAACAAACACCTTCTTTGCCGAACACTGTACTGTGTGAAATAAGCCAGTTTTGTCCGAAGAATGAGTTGCTTTCCTATGAACAGGTATCAGTGCAGCAAGATCAAACTTGCCTAGTGTGTGCAATTTACCATGATGTACAACTTAGTAGGTTCGCTTCATTTCTAATGTAGTTTGTTTACAAAACAAACATCTTCAATGCTGAACAGTGTGCTGTGTGAAATAAGCCAGTTCTGTTCTAAGAATGAGTTGCTTTCCTACGAAAAGGTTACAGTGCAACAAGATAACACTTTCCTAGATTGTGTAATCTAACAAGATGTACAACTTAGTGGATTTGCTTCATTTCTCAAACAGTTTGTTTAGAAAACAAACATCTTCATTGCTGAACCCTGTACTGTGTGTATTAATCTAGTTCTGTTCTCATAATTAGTTGCTTTCCTATGAAGAGGTTTCAGTACAGCAAGTTCAAACTTTCCTAGTTTGTGTAATCTATGAAGATGTACAACTTAGTAGTTAAGCTTCATATCTAAAGTAGTTTGCATAGATAACAAACATTTTGATGGCTGAACACTGTATTGTGTTAAATAAGCCAGTTCCATTCTAAGAAGTAGTTGCGTTCCTACAAAGAGGTTTCAGTGCAGCAAGAGCAATCCTTCCTAGTTAGTGTAATCTACGAAGATGTGCAACTTAGTAGATTCGTTTCATGTCTAAAGCAGTTTGTTTAGAAAACAAACATCTTCATTGCCGAACACTGTACTTTGTGAAATAAGCCAGTTCTGTTCTAAGAAGGAGTTGCTATCCTATGAAGAAGTTTCAGTGCAGCAAGGTCAAACTTTCCTAGTTTGTGTAATCTACCAAGATGTAAAACTTAGTAGATTCACTTCATTTTTAAAGTTGTTTGTTTATTAAAAAAAAACAAAAAACTTCATTGCAGAACACTGTAATGTGTGATATAAGCTAGTTCTGTTCTAAGAATGAGTTGCTTTCCTACGAAAATATTACAGGGCAGCGAGATCAAACTTTCCTAGTTTGTGTAATCTACCAAGATGTATAACTTATTAGATTCACTTCATTTCTAAAGTAGTTTGTTTAGTAAACAAACATCTTCATTGCCGAACACTGTACTGTGTGAAATAAGCCAGTTCTGTTCTCAGAATGAGTTGCTTTCTCTGAAAAGGTTACAGTGCAGCAAGATCAAACTTTCCTAGTTTGTGTAAACTACTAACATGTACAACTTAGTATATTTGCTTCATTTCTAAAGTAGTTTGTTTAGAAAACAAATATCTTCATTCCCGAACACGCTACTTTGTGAAATAAGCCAGTTCTGTTCTAAGAAGGAGTTGCTTTCCTACGGATAGGTTTCAGGACAGCAAGATCTAACTTTCCTAGTTTGTATAATCTGGCACGATGTACAACATAGTAGATTTGCTTCATGTCTAAATCAGTTTGTTTAGGAAACAAACATCTTCATTTCTGAACCACGTACTGTGTGTAATAATCAAGTTCTGTTCTCAGAATTAGTTGCTTTCCTATGAAGAGATTTCAGTGCAGGAAGATCAAACTTTCCTAGTTTGTGCAATCTAACAAGACATAAAACTTAGTAGATTCACTTTATTTCTAAAGAAGTTTGTTTATTAAACAAACATCTTCATTGCCGAATACTGTACTATGTGAAATAAGCCAGTTTCATTCCAAGAACGAGTTGCTTTCCGCCGAAGAGGTTTCAGCGCAGCAAGATTAAACTTCCCTACCTGTGTAGTCTACCAAGATGTACAACTTAGTAGGTTCACTTCATTTCTAAAACAGTTTGTTTAGAAAACAAACATCTTCGTTGCTGAACACTGTACTGTGTGAAATAAACCAGTTCTATTCTTGCAATGAGTTGCTTTCCTACGAAGTGGCTTCAGTGCAGCAAGACCAAACTTTCCTAGTTTGTGTAATATACCAAGAAGTACAACATAGTAGATTCGCTTCATTTCTAAAGCAGTTTTTTTTAGAAAACAAACATCTTCATTGCTGAACACTGTACTGTGTGAAATAAGCCAGTTCTGTTCTAAGAATGAGTTCCTTTCCTAAAAAAGGGGTTTCAGTGCAGCAAGATCAAATTTCCTAGTTTGTGTAATCTACCAAAATGTGCAACTTAGTAGATTCGCTTCATTTCTGAAGTAGTTTTTTTAGAAAATAAACATCTTCATTGCCGAAAACTGTACTGTGTGAAATAAGCCAGTTCTGTGCTAAGAATGAGTTCTGTTTCTATGAAGAGGTTACAGTGCAGCAAGATCAAACTTTCCCAGTTTGTGTAATCTACCAAGATGTACAACTTGTAGATTTGCTTCATTTCTAAGCAGTTTGTTTAGAAAACAAACATCTTCATTGCTGAACACTGTACTGTGGAAATAAGCTAGTTCTGTTCTCGGAATTAGTTGCTTTCCTATGAAATGGTTTCAGTGTGGCAAGATCAAACTTTCCTAGTTTGTGTAATCTACCAAGATATACATGTTAGTAGATTCGTTTCATTTCTGAAGTAGTTTGTTTAGAAAACAAACATCTTCATTTTCGAACACTGTGCTGTGTGAAATAAGCCAGTTCTGTTCTATGAAGGAGTTTCTTTCCTACGAAGAGGTTTCAGTGCAGCAAGATCAAACTTTCCTAGTTTGTGTAATCTACCAAGATGTACAACTTAGTAGATTTGCTTCATTTCTAAAGTAGTTTGTTTAGAAAACAAACATCTTCATTGCTGAACACTGTACTGTGTGAAATAAGCCAGTTCTGTTCTAAAAATGAGTTGCTTTCCTATGAAGAGGTTTCAGTGCAGCAAGATCAAACTTTCCTAGTTTGTGTAATCTACCAAGATGTACAACTTAGTAGATTTGCTTCATTTCCACAGTAGATTGTTTAGAAAACAAACATCTTCATTGCCAAACACTGTACTGTGTGAAATAAGCCAGTTCTGTTCTCGCAATGAGTTGCTTTCCTACGAAGAGGTTTCAGTGCAGCAAGATCAAACTTTCCTAGTTTGTGTAATCTAACAAGATGAACAACTTAGTAGATTTGCTTCATTTCTAATGTAGTTTGTTTAGGAAACAAACATCTTTATTGCTGAACACTGTACGTGTGAAATAAACTAGTGGTGTTCTCGGAATGAGTTGTTTTCTGTTGAAGATGGTTGACTGCCACAAGTTCAAACTAAATGGTTTGTGTAAACTACCAAGATGTACAACTTAGTAGATTCATTTCATTTCTAAAGCAGATTGTTTAGAAAACAAACATCCTCAATGCCATACACAACAAACATCTTCATTTTCGAACACTGTACTGTGTGAAATAAGCCAGTTCTGTTCTATGAAGGAGTTGCTTTCCTACGAATAGTTTTCAATGCAGCAACATCAAATTTTCCTAGTTTTTGTAATGTAACAAGATGTACAACTTAGTAGATTTTCTTCATTTCTAAAGTAGTTTGTTTAGAAAACAAATATCTTCATTGCCAAACACTGTACTGTGTGAAATAATCCAGTTCCTTTTTAAGAATGAGTTGCTTTCCTACGAAGAGCTTTCAGTGTAGGAAGATCAAACCTTCCTAGTTTGTGTAATTTACCAACATGTACAACTTAGTAGATTCGCTTCATTTCTAAAGTAGTTTGTTTAGAAAACAAACATCTTCATTGCTGAATACTGTATTATGTGAAATAATGTATTTCTGTTCTAAGAAAGAGTTGCTTTCCTAGGAAGACGTTACACTGCAGCAAGATAAAACGTTCCTAGTTTGTGTAATCTACTAAGATGTACAACTTAGTAGATTCGCTTCATTTCTAAAGTAGTTTGTTTAGAAAAAAAACATCTTTCAGGCCAAACACTGTACTGTGTGAAATAAGCCAGTTCTGTTCTAAGAATGAGTTTGTTTCCTACGAAGAGGTTTCAGTGCAGCAAGATCAAACTTTCCTAGTTTGTGTAATAGTTTTTAGTAGATTCACTTCACAAATTAGTTTGTTTAGAAAAAACAAACATCTTCATTGCCAAACACTGTACTGTGTGAAATAAGCCAGTTTGTTCTAAGAAGGCAAACAAATCTTTTTGTGTAATTACCAATACACTGTACTGTGTGAAATAAGCCAGTTCTATTCTAAGAAGGAGTTGCTTTCCTAATAATAGGTTTCAGGGCAGCAAGATCTAACTTTCCTATTTTGTGTAATCTACCATGATGTACGGCATAGTAGATTTGCTTCATTTCTAAAGCAGTTTGTTTAGAAAACAAACATCTTCATTTCTAAACCCTGTACTGTGTGTAATAATCGAGTTCTGTTCTCGGAATTGCTTTCCTACGAATAGGCTTTACTGCAGCAAGATCAAACTTTCCTAGTTTGTGTAATCTACCAAGATGTACAACTTAGTAGCTTCCTTTCATTTATAAAGCAGTTTTTTTTCAAAACAAACATCTTCATTGCCAAACACTATACTGTGTGAAATAAGTCAGTTGTGTTCTAAAAATGAGTTGCTTTTCTACGAAGAGGTTTCAGTGCAGCAAGACTAAACTTTCCTAGTTTGTGTAATCTACCAACATCTGCAACTCAGTAGATTCGCTTCATTACTAAAGTAGTTTGTTTAGAGAACAAACATCTTCATTACCAAACACTGTACTGTGTGAAATAAGTCATTTCTGTTCTCGCAATGAGTTGCTTTCCTACGAAGATTTTTTAGTAGAGCATGATCAAACTTTCCTAGTTTCTGTAATCTTCCAAGATATACAACTTAGTAGCTTCCCTTCATTTCTAAAGTAGTTTGTTTAGAAAACATACATCTTCATTGCCAAACACTGTACTGTTTGAAATAAGCTAGCGCTGTTCTCAGAATGAGTTGCTTTGCTACGATGAGGGTTGAGTGAAGCAAGTTGAAACTTTCCTAGTTTGTGTAATATATCAAGATGTACAAAGTAGTAGATTCACTTCCTTCCTAAAGTAGTTTTTTTAGAAAACAAACATCTTCCTTCCCGAACACTGTAAGGTGTGAAATAAGCCCATTCTTTTCTAAGAATGATTTGCTTTTCTACGAAGAGATTACACTACAGCAAGATCAAACTTGCCTAATGTGTATAATCTACCAAGATGTACAACTTAGTAGGTTCACTTCATTTCTAAAGTAGTTTGTTTAGAAAACAGACGTCTTCATTGCCGAACACTGTACTGTGTGAAATAAACCAGTTCTGTTCTACGAAGGAGTTACTCTCCTACGAAGAGGTTTCAGTGTATCAAAATCAAACTTTCCCAGTTTGTGTAATCTACCAATATGTAAAATTTAGTGGATTTGCTTCATTTCTAAAGCATTTTGTTTAGAAAACCAACATCTTCATTGGGGAACCCTTTAGTGTGTGTAATAAGCCAGTTGTGTTCTCGGAATTAGTTGCTTTCCTATGAAGAGGTTTCAATGCAGCAAGATCAACCTTTCCTAGACTGTGTAATCTACCATGATGTACAACTTAGCAGATTCGCTTCATTTCCAAAGCAGTTTGTTTAAAAAGCAAAGATCTTCATTTCCGAACACTGTACTGTGTGAAATAAGCCACTTCTGTTCTAGGAATTAGTTGTAACATCACACTTTCCTAGTTTTTGTAATGTAACAAGATGTACTACTTAGTAGATTCGCTTCATTTCTAATGCAGTTTGTGTAGAAAACAAACATATTCATTGCCGAAAAATACTGTGGGGAATAAACTAGTGCTGTTCTCGGAATGAGTTGCTTTTCACGATGAGGTTTCAGTGAAGCAAGTTGAAACTTTCCTAGTTTGTGTAATCTATCAAGATGTTCAACTTAGGAGATTCACTTTTTTTCTAAAGTAGTTTGTTTATAAAACAAACATCTTCATTGCTGAACACTGTACTGTGTGAAATAAGCCAGTTCTGTTCTAAGAATGAGTTGCTTTTATACGAAGAGTTTAGAGTGCAGCAAGATCAACCTTGCCTAGTGTGTGTCATCTACCAAGATGTACAACTTAGAAGATTCCCTTCATTTCTAATGTAGTATGTTTAGAAAACAAATGTCTTCATTGATGAACACTGTACTGTGTGAAATAAACCAGTTCTGTTCTAAGAAGGAGTTTCTTTCCTACGAAGATTTTTAAGTGTAGCAAGATCAAACTTTCCTAGTTAGTGTAATCTACCAATATTTACAACTTAGTAGATTCACTTTATTTCTAAAGCGGTTGGTTTAAAAAACAAACATCTTCATTGCCAAACCCTGTACTGTGTGGAATAAGCTAGTTCTGTTCTCGGAATTAGTTGCTTTCCTACGAAGAGGTTTCAGTACATCAAGATCAAACTTTCCTAGTTTGTGTAATCTCCCAAGATGTACAACTTAGTTGATTCGATTCATTTCTAAAGTAGTTGGTTTAGAAAACAAACATCTTCATTGCAGAACACTATACTGTGTGATATAAGGTAGTGCTGTTCTTGGAATGAGTTGCTTTCCTATGAAGAGGGTTGAATGCAGCAAGTCCAAACTTAACTAGTTTGTGTAATCTACCAAGATGTACAACTTCTCAGATTCGCTTCATTTCTAAAGTAATTTGTTTTGAAAACAAACATTGTCATTGCCGAACACTGTACTGTGTGAAATAAGCCACTTCTGTTCTCTCAATGAGTTGCTTTCCTACGAACAGGTTTCAGCTCAGGAAGATCAAACTTTTCTAGTTTGTGTAATCTAAGAAGATGTATAACTTAGTATATTTGCTTCATTTCTAAAGTAGTTTGTTTAGAAAATAAACATCTTCATTGCAGAACACTGTACTGTGAGAAATAAGCCAGTTCTATTCTGAGAATGAGTTGCTTTCCTACAAAGAGGTTTCAGTGCAGCAAGATCAAACTTGCCTAGTGTGTATAAAATACCAGGATGTACAACTCAGTATATTCACTACATTTCTAATGTAGTTTGTTTAGAAAATAAATATCTTCATTCCTGAACACTGTACTGTGGGAAATAAGCGAGTTCTGTTCTAAGAATGAGTTGCTTTCCTACGAAGAGGTTTCAGTGCAGCAAGATCAAACTTTCCTAGTTTGTGTAATCTACCAAGATGTACAACTTAGTAGATTCGCTTCATGTCTAAAGTAGTTTGTTTAGAAAACAAACATCTTCATTTGCCAAACACTGCACTGTGTTTAATAATCCATTTCTGTTCTCGGAATTATTTGCTTTCCTATGAAGAGATTGCAGCTCAACACGATCAAACTTTCCAATTTGTGTAATCTACCAAGATGGACAACTTATCAGCTTCGCTTCATTTCTAAAGTAGTTGGTTTAGAAAACAAACATCTTCCTCGCCGAACACTGTACTGTGTGAAATAAGCCAGTTCTGTTCAAGGAAGGGGTTGCTTTCCTATGAAAAGGTTTCAGTGCAGCAAGAATAAACTTTCCTAGTTTGTGTATTGTAATAAGATGTACAACTTACTAGATTTGATTCATTTCAAAAGTAGTTTGTTTAGGAAACAAACATCTTCATTGCCGAACACTGTACTGTGTGAAATAAGCTAGTTCTGTTCCAAGAATGAGTTGCTTTCCTACGAGGAGGTTACAGTGCAGCAAGATCAAACTTTCCTAGTTTGTGTAATCTGCCAAGATGTACAACTTAGAAGATTCAATTCATTTCCAAAGTAGTTTTTTTAGAAAACAAACATCTTCATTGCCAAACACTGTACTGTGTGAAATAAGCCAGTTCTGTTCTAAGAAGGAGTTGCCTTTCCTACGAAGAGGTTTCAGTGCAGGAAGATCAAGCTTTCCTAGTGTGTGTAATCTACCAAGATGTACAACGTAGTAGATTTGCTTCATTTCTAAAGTAGTTTGTTTAGAAAACAAACATCTTCATTGCCAAACACTGTACTGTGTGAAATAAGCTAGTTCTGTTCTCAGAATTAGTTGCTTTCCTAGAAGAGGTTTCAGTGCAGCAAGATCAAACTTTCCTAGTTTGTGTAATCTACCAAGATGTACAACTTAGTAGATTCACTTAATTTCTAAAGCAGTTGGTTTAGAAAACAAACATCTTCATTGGTGAACACTGTACTGTATGAAATGAGCCAGATCTGTTGTAGGAAGGACTTGCTTTCCTACGAAGCGGTTTCAGTCCAGCTAGATCAAACTTTCCTAGTTTTTGTAATCTACCAAGATGTACAACTTAGTAGATTTGCTTCATTTCTAAAGTAGTTTGTTTAGAAAACAAACATCTTCATTGCTGAACACTGTACTGTGTGAAATAAGCCAGTTCTGTTCTAGGAATGAGTTGCTTTCCTATGAAGAGGTTTCAGTGCAGCAAGATCAAACTTTCCTAGTTTGTGTAATCTACCAAGATGTACAACTTAGTAGATTCACTTCATTTCTAAAGCAGTTTGTTTAGAAAACAAACATCTTCATTGCTGAAACACTGTACTGTGTGAAATAAGCCAGTTCTGTTCTAAGAATGAGTTGCTTTCCTATGAAGAGGTTTTCAGTGCAGCAAGATCAAACTTTCCTAGTTTGTGTAATCTACCAAGATGTACAACTTAGTAGATTGCTTCATTTCTAAAGTAGTTTGTTTAGAAAACAAACATCTTCATTGCCAAACACGGTACCATGAGAAATAAGCCAGTTCTGTTCTAAGAAGGAGTTGATTTGCTATGAATTGGTTTCAGTGTAAAGCAAGAACAAACTTTCCTAGTTTGTGTAATCTAACAAGAAGTACAACTTAGTAGATTTGCTTCGTTTCTAAAGGAGTTTGTTTAGAAAACAAACATTTCATTGCTGAACACTGTATTGTGAAATAAGCTAGTTTTGTTCTCATAATTTGTTGCGTTCCAAGGAATAGGATTCAGTGCAGCAAGATCAAACTTTCCTAGTTTGTGTAATCTACCAAGATGTACAACTTAGTAGATTCTCTTCATTTCTAAAGTAGTTTGTTTAGAAAACAAACATCTTCATTGCCGAACACTGTACTGTGTGAAATAAGCCAGTTCTGTTCTAAGAATGAGTTGCTTTCCTACGAAGAGGTTTCAGTGCAGCAAGATCAAACTTTCCTAGTTTGTGTAATCTACCAAGATGTACAACTTAGTAGATTCTCTTCATTTCTAAAGCAGTTTGTTTAGAAAACAAACATCTTCATTGCTGAACACTGTACTGTGTGAAATAAGCCAGTTCAGTTCTAAGAATGAGTTGCTTTCCTACAAAGAGGTTTCAGTGCAGCAAGATCAAACTTTCCTAGTTTGTGTAATCTACCAAGATGTACAACTTAGTAGATTCACTTCATTTCTAAAGTAGTTTGTTTAGAAAACAAACATCTTCATTGCCAAACACTGTACTGTGTGAAATAAGCCAGTTCTGTTCTAAGAAGGAGTTGCTTTCCTATGAAGAGGTTTCAGTGCAGCAAGATCAAAGTTTCCTAATTGGTATAATCTACCAAAATGTATAACTTAGTAGATTCGCTTCATTTCTAAAGTAGTCTCTTTTGAAAACAAACATCTTCATTGCTGAACATTGTACTGTGTGAAATAAGCTAGTTCTGTTCTGAGAATGAGTTGCTTTCCTATGAAGAGGTTTCAGTGCAGCAAGATCAAACTTTCCTAGTTTGTGTAATCTACCAAGATGTACAACTTAGTAGATTCGCTTCATTTCTAAAGTAGTTTGTTTAGAAAACAAACATCTTCATTGCCGAACACTGTACTGTGTGAAATAAGCCAGTTGTGTTCTCGCAATGACTTGCTTTCCTACAAAGGAGTTTCAATACAGCAAGATCAAACCTTCCTAGTATGTGTAATCTAGCAAGATGTACAACTTAGTACATTCTCTTCATTTCTAAAGCAGTTTGTTTAGAAAACAAACATCTTCATTGCCAAACACTGTACTGTGTGAAATAAGCCATTTCTGTTCTAAGAAGGAGTTGCTTTTCTATGAAGAGGTTTAAGTGCAGCAAGATCAAACTTTCCTAGTTTGTGTAATCTTCCCAGATGTACAACCTAGTAGATTTGCTTCATTTCTAAAGTAGTTTGTTTAGAAAACAAACATCTTCATTGCCGAACACTGTATTGTGTGAAATAAGCCAGATCTGTTCTCACAATGAGTTGCTTTCCTACGAAGAGTTTTCAGTGCAGGAATATCAAACTTTCCTAGTTTGTGTAATCTACCAAGATGTATAACTTAGGAGATTGGCTTCATTGCTAACGTATTTTGTTTACAAAACAAACATCTTCATTACCCAACACTGTACTGTGTGAAATAAGCCAGTTCTGTTCTAAGAAGGGGTTGCTTTCATATGAATAGGTTTCAGTACAGTGAGATCAAACGTACCTAGTTTGTGTATTCTACCAAGATGTATAACTTAGTAGATTCGCTTCATTTCCAAAGTAGTTTGTTTAGAAAACAAACATCTTCATTACCAAACACTGTACTGTGTGAATTAAGCCAGTTCTCTTCTAAGAATTAGTTGCTTTCCTACGAAGAGATTTCAGTGCAGCAAGATCAAACTTTCCTAGTTGTGTAATCTAACTAGATGTACAACTTAGTAGATTCACTTCATTTCCAAAGTAGTTTGTTTAGAGAACAAACATCTTCATTGCCAAACACTGTACTATGTGAAATAAGCCAGTTCTGTTCTCGAAATGAGTTGCTTTTCTACGAAGAGGTTCCAGTGCAGGAAAATCAAACTTTCCTAGTTTGTGTAATCTACCAAGATGTGTAATATAGTAGATTGGCTTCATTTATCAAGTAGTTTGTATAGAAAGCAAACACATTCATTGCCGAACACTGTAGTGTGTGAAATAAGCTGGTTATGTTATTAGAAAGAGTTCCTTTTCTACGAAGAGCTTTCAGTGCAGCAAGATCCAACTTTCCTAGTTTGTGTAATCTACCAAGATGTACAACTTAGTAGATTCACTTCATTTCCAAAATAGTTTGTTTAGAAAACAAACATGTTCATGTCCGAACAATGTACACTGTGAAATAAGCCAGTTTTGTTGTCGGAATTAGTACTTTCTTACGAAAAGTTTTCAGTACAGCAAGATCAAACTTTCCTCATTTGTGTAATCTAAAAAGATGTTCAACTTCGTAGATTCGCTTCATTTCTAAAGTATTTTGTTTAGAAAACAAACATCTTCATTAGCAAACACTGCACTGTGTGAAATAAGCCAGTTCTGTTCTCGCAATGAGTTGCTTTCCTACGAAGAGGTTTCAGTGCAGTAAGACCAAACTGTCCTAGTTTGTGTAATCCACCAAGATGTATAACTTAGTAGATTGGCTTCATTTCTAAAGTAGTTTGTTTAGAAAATGAACACCTTCATTGTGGAACACTGTAGTGTGTGAAATAAGCCAGTTATGTTCTTAGAAGGAGTTCCTTTTCTACGAATAGGTTTCAGTGAAGTAAGATCAAACTTTCCTACTTTGTGTAATCTACCACGATGTACAACTTAGTAGATTGCCTTCATTTCTTTAGCAGTTTGATTAGAAAATAAATACCTTCATTGCCAAACACTGTACTGTGTGAAATAATCCATTTCTGTTCTAAGAAGGAGTTGCTTTTCTACGAAGAGATTTAAGTGCAGCAAGATCAAACTTTTCTGCTTTGTGTTATCTGCCCAGATGTACAACCTAGTAGATTCGCTTCATTTCTAATGTAGTTTGTTTAGAAAACAAACATCTTCATTACCAAACACTGTACTGTGTGAAATAAGCCAGTTCTCTTCTAGGAATTATGTGCTTTCCTACCAATAGCTTTCAGTGCAGCAAGATCAAAGTTTCCTAGTTTGTGTAATCTAACAAGATCTAAAACTTGGAAGATTCGCTTCATTTTTAAAGTAGTATGTTTAGAAAAAAAAAATCTTCTTTCCCGAACACGGTACTGTGTTAAATAAGCTAGTTCTGTTCTAAGAATGACTTGCTTTCCTACGAAGAGGTTACAGTGCAGCAAGATCAAACTGTCCTAGTTTGTGCAATCTAACTAGATATACAACTTAGTAAATTCGCTTCATTTCCAAAGTAGGTTATTTAGAGAACAAACATCTTCATTGCCAAACATTGTACTGTGTGAAATAAGCCAGTTCTGTTCTCGCATTGAGTTGCTTTCCTACGAAGAGGGTTTAGTGCAGCAAGTTTAAACTTAACTAGTTTGTGTAATCTAACAACATGTACGACTTAGTAGATTCGCTTCATTTCTAACATAGTTTGTTTAGAAAATGAACACCTTCATTGTCGAACCCTGTACTGTGTGAAATAAGCCAGTTCTGTTCTATGAAGTAGTTGCTATCCTACTAAGAGGTTTCAGTGCAGCAAGTTGAAACTTTCCTCGTTTGTGTAATCTAACACAATGTACAACTTAGTAGATTCACTGCATTTCTAACGAAGTTTGTTTAGAAAGTAAACATCTTAATTGCTGAACACTGCAATGTGTGAAATAAGCCACTTCTGTTCTAAGAAGGGGTTGCTTTCCTACCAAGAGTTTACAGTGCAGCAAGATGAAACTTCCTACTTTGTAGAATCTACCAAGATGTACAACTTAGTAAATTCGCTTCATTTCTAATGTACTTTGTTTAGAAAACAAACATCTTCATTGCCGAACACTGTACTGTGTGAAAAAAGCTAGTTCTGTTCTAAGAATGAGTTGCTTTCCTACGAAGAGGTTACAGCGCAGCAAGATCAAAATTTCCTAGTTTGTGTAGTCTACCAAGATGTACAACTTAGTTGATTCACTTCATTACTAAAATAGTTTGCTTAGAAAACAAACACCTTCTTTGCTGAACACTGTACAGTGATAAATAAGCCAGTTCTCTTCTACGAAGGAGTTGCTTTCCTGCAAAGAGTTTTCAGTGCAGCAAGATCAAACTTTCCTAGTTTTTGAAATCTACCAAGATATACAACTTAGTACATTCCCTTCATTTCTAAAGCAGTTTGTTTAGAAAACAAACATCTTCATTGCCAAACACTGTACTGTGGAAATAACCTAGTTTTGTTCTCAGAATTTGTTGCTTTCCTACGAAGAGGTTTCAGTGCAGGAAGATCAAACTTTCCTAGTTTGTGTAATATACCAAGATGTATAACTTAGTAGATTCGCTTCATTTCTAAAGCAGTTTGTATAGAAAACAAACTTCTTCATTACCGAACACTGTACTGTGTGGAATATGCCAGTTCTATTCTAAGGAGTTGCTTTCCTCCAAAGATGTTTCAGTGCTGCAAGATCAAACTTTCTTAGTTTTTGTACTCTAAAAAGATGTATAACTTAGTAGATTCGCTTCATTTCTAAAGCAGCTTCTTTAGAAAACAAACATCTTCATTGCCAAACACTGCACTGTGTGAAATAAGCCAGTTCGGTTCTAAGAAAGAGTGGCTTTCCTATGAAGAGGATTCAGTGCAGCAAGATCAAACTTTCCTAGTTTGTGTAACCTAATAAGATGTACAAGTTAGTACATTTGCTTCATTTCTAAATTAGTTTGTTTAGAAAACAAACATCTTAATTGAGAACACTGTACTGTACGAAATAAGCCAGTTCTGTTCTCGCAATGAGTTGCTTTCCTATGAAGAAGTTTCAGTGCATGAGATCAAACTTTCCTAGTTTGTGTACTCTACCAAGATGTATAACTTAGTAGATGTGCTTCATTTCTAAAGCAGTTTGTTTAGAAAACAAATATCTTCTTTGCTGATCACTCTGCTGTGTGAAATAAGCTAGATCTGTTGCAAAAATGATTTGCTTTCCAATGAAGAGGTTTCAGTGCAGTAAGATCGAACTTTCCTAGTTTGTTTAATGTACCAAGATATTCAACTTAGTTGATTCGCTTCATTTCTAAATTAGTTTCTTCAGAAAACAAACATCTTCATTGCCGAACACTGTACTGTGTGAAGTTAGGTAGTTCTGTTCTTCGAATGAGTTGCTTTACTACGAAGAGGGTTGAGCGCAGCAAGTTCAAACTTTCCTAGTTTTTGCAATCTATGACGATGTACAACTTAGTAGATTTGCTTCATTTCTAAAGCAGTTTGTTTAGAAAACAAATATCTTCATTGCCGAACACTGTACTGTTTGAAATCAGCCAGTTGTGTTCTTAGAATGAGTTGCTTTCCTACGAAGAGCTTTCAGTGCAGCAAGATCAAACTTTCCTAGTTTGAGCAATCGACCAAGATGTACAACCTAGTAAATTCACTTCATATGTGACGTAGTTTGTTTAAAAAACAAACATCTTCATTGCCGAACACTGGACTATGTGAAAGGAGATAGCTCTGTTCTCGGAATGAGTTGCTTTCCTATGAAGAGGGTTGAGTGCAGCAAGTAAAACCTTTCCTATTTTCTGTAATCGACCAATATATACAACTTAGTACATTCGCTTCATTTCTAAAGTAGTTATTTCAGAAAACAAAAACTTCATTGCTGAACAGTGTACTGTGTGAAATAAGCCAGTTCTCTTCTCGCAATGAGTTGCTTTCCTACAACGAGGTTTCAGTGCAGCAAGATCAAACTTTCCTACTTTGTGTAATCTAATAAAATGTACAACTTAGTAGATAGATGTACCTTAGTAAGTTTGCTTCATTTCCAAAGCAGTTTTTTAGAAAACAAACATCTTCACTGCCGAACACTCTACTGTGTGAAATAATCCATTTCTTTTCTAAGAACGAGTTCCTTTCCTAGAAAGAGATTTCAGTGCAGGAATATCAAGCTTTTCAAGTTTGTGTAATCTACCAAGATGTACAACTTAGTAGATTCGCTTCATTTCTAAAGTAGTTTGTTTACAAAACAAACATCTTCCTTGCCGAACACTGTACTGTGTGAAATAAGCCAGTTCTGTTCTAAGAAGGAGTAACTTTCCTATGGAAGAGGTTTCAGTGCAGCACGATCAAACTTTCCTAGTTTGTAAATTCTACCAAGATGTACAACTTAGTAGATTTGCTTCATTTCTAAAATAGTTTGTTTAGAAAACAGACATCTTCATTAACAAACACTATACTGTGTGAAATAAGCTATTTCCATTCTAAGAATGAGTTGCTTTCCTACGAAGAGTTTTCAGTGCAGCAAGATCAAACTTTCCTAGTTTGTGTAATCTAACAAGATGTACTACTTAGTAGATTCGCTTCATTTCTAAAGTAGTTGGTTTAGAAAACAAACATCTTCATTGCCGAACACAGTACTATGTGATATAAGCTAGTGCTGTTCTTGGAATGAGTTGCTTCTTACAATGAGGGTTGAATGCAGCACATCCAAATTTAACTAGTTTGTGTAATCTACCAAGATATAGAACTTAGTAGATTCTCTTCATTTCTAAAGTACTTTGTTTAGAAGCAAACTTCTTCATTGTCGAACACTGTAGTGTGTGAAATAAGCCAGTTCTGTTCTGTGAAGGAGTTGCTATCGTACGCAGAGGTTTCAATGCAGCAAGATCAAACTTTCCTCGTTTGTGTAATCTAACACGATGTACAACATAGTAGATTCGCTTTGTTTCTAAACCAATTTGTTTAGAAAACAAACACTTCTTCATTGTCGAACACTGTAGTGTGTGAAATAAGCCAGTTCTGTTCTGTGAAGGAGTTGCTATCGTACGCAGAGGTTTCAATGCAGCAAGATCAAACTTTCCTCGTTTGTGTAATCTAACACGATGTACAACATAGTAGATTCGCTTTGTTTCTAAACCAATTTGTTTAGAAAACAAACGTCTTCATTGCCGAACACTGTACTCTGTGATATAAGCCACTTGTGTTCTCGCAATGTGTTGCATTCCTACAAAGAGGTTTCAGTGCAGCAAGATCAAACTTTCCTAGTTTGTCTAATCAAATAAGATATAAAACTTAGTAGATATGCTTCATTTCTAAAGTAGTTTCTTTAGAAAACAAACATCTTCATTGCCGAACACTGTACTGTGTGAAATAAGCCAGTTCCATTCTAAGAATGAGTTGCTTTCCTATGAAGAGGTTTCTTTGTAGCAAGATCAAACTTTCCTAGTTTGTGTCATCTACCAAGATGTAACTTAATAGATTCGCTTCATTTCCACAGTAGATTTTTAGTAAACAAACACTTTCACTGCCAAACACTCTACTGTGTGAAATAAGCCACTTCTCTTCTAAGAAGGAGTTCCTTTCCTACAAAGAGGTTTCAGTGCAGGAAGATCAAGCTTTCCTAGTTTGTGTAATCTACCAAGATGTACAATTTAGTAGATTCGGTACATTTCTAAAGTAGTTTGTTTACAAAACAAACATCTTTCTTGCCAAACACTGTACTGTGTGAAATAAGCGATTTCTCTTCTAAGAATGAGATGCTTTCCTACGAAGAGGTTTCAGTGCAGCAAGATCAAACTTGCCTAGTGTGTGTAATCTACCAAGATGTACAACTTAGTAGATTACCTTCATTTCTAACGTAGTTTGTTTAGGAAACAAACATCTTCATTCCCGAACAGTGAACTGTGTGATATAAGCTAGTGCTGTTCTTGGAATGAGTTGCTTTCCTACCAAGAGGGTTAAATGCCACAAGGCCAAACCTAATTAGTTTGTGTAATCGGCCAAGAAGTACAACATAATAGATTCGCTATATTTCTAAAGTAGTTTCTTTTAAAAAACAAAGATCTTCATTGCCAAACACTGTATTGTGTGAAATAAGCCAGTTCTGTCCTCACAAAGAGTTCCTTTCCTAAGAAGAGGTTTCAGTGCAGGAAGTTCAAACTTCCTAGTTTGTGTAATCTGACAAGACTCACCACTTAGTAGATTCACTTCATTTCTAAAGTAGTTTGTTTAGAAAACAAACATCTTCATTAGCGAACACTGTACTGTGTGAAATAAGCCAGTTCTCTTCCATGAAGAAGTTGCTATCCTACGAAGAGGTTTCAGTGCAGAAAGATCAAACTTTCCTAGTTTCTGTAATCTGACAATATGTAAAACTTAGTAGATTCACTTTATTTCTAAACCAGTTTGTTTAGAAAACAAACATCTTCATTGACGAACACTGTTCGGTGTGTAAAAAAGCCAGTTGTGTTCTCACAATGAGTTGCTGTTTTACGAAGAGGTTTTAGTGCAGTAAGATAAAACTTTCCTAGTTTGTGTAATCTAATAAGATGTACAACTTAGTAGATTCGCTTCATTTTTAAAGTAGTTTGTTTTCAAAACAAACATCTACCTTGCCGTACACTGTACTGTGTGAAATAAGCCAGTTCTGTTCCAAAAATGAGTTGCTTTGCTATGGAAGAGGTTTCAGTGCACCAAGATCAAACTTGCCTAGTGTGTGTAATCTACTAAGATATACAACTTAGTAGATTCACTTAATTTCTAACATAGTTTATTTAGAAAACAAACATTTTCATTGCTGAACACTGTACTGTGTTAAATAAGCGAGTTCTGTTCTAAGAAGGAGTTGCTTTCCTGAAGAGGTTTCAGTGCAGGAAGATCAAACTTTCCTAGTTTGTGTTATCTAACAAGATGTACACCTTAGTAGATTCGCTTCATGTCTAAAGCAGTTTCTTTAGAAAACCAACGTCTTCATTGCCAAACTTGGTACTGTGTGAAATGAGTCAGTTCTGTTCTGTGAAAGAGTTGCTATCCTACGAAAAGGTTTCAGTGCAGTAAGATAAACCTTTCCTAGTTTGTGTAATCTAACAAGACGTACAACTTAGTAGATTCACTTAATTTGTAAAGTAGTTTGTTTAGAAAACAAACATCTCCATTTCTGAACACTGTACTGTGTGAAATAAGCTTGTTCTGTTCTAAGAATGAGTAGCTTTCCTACAAAGAAGTTACATTGCAGCAAGGTCAAACTTTCCTAGTTTGTGTAATCTACCAAGATGTAGAATTTTGCAAATTCACTTCATTTCTAAAGTAGTTTGTTTAGAAAACAAACATCTTCATTGCTGAATACTGTACTGTATAAAATAAGCCAGTTCCGTTCTAAGAATAATTTGCTTTCCTACAAAGAGGTTACAGTGCAGCAAGGTCAAACTTCCCTAGTGTGTGTAATCTACCAAGATGTACAACTTACTAGATTTGCTTTATTTGTTACATACTTTGTTTAGAAATAAACATGTTCATTGCCAAACACTGTACTGTGTGAAGTAAGCGAGTTCTGTTCTAAGGAGTAGTTGCTTTCCTACGAAAAGGTTTCTGTGAAGCAAGATCAAACTTTCCCAGTTTGTGTAGTCTGCCAAGACGTACAACTTAGCAGATTCACTTCATTTTTAAAGTAGTTGGTTTAGAAAACAAACTTCTTCACTGCCGAACAGTGTACTGTGTGATATAAGCTAGTGTTATTCTTGGAATGAGTTGCTTTCCTACGAAGACGGTTGAATGCAGCTAGTCAAAACTCAAGTAGTTTGTGTAATCTACCAAGATGTACAGATTAGTAGATTTGATTCATTTCTAAAGTACTTGGTTTAGAGAACAAACATCTTCATTGCCAAACACTGTACTGTGTGAAATCAGTCAATTCTGTTCTGTGAAGGAGTAGCTATCCTACGATGAGGTTTCAGTGCAGCAACATCAAACTTTCCTAATTTGTGTAATCTAACAAGATGTACAACTTAGTAGATTCGCTTCATTATAAACCAGTTTCTTAAGAAACAAACATCTTGCTTGCTGAACACTGTACTGTGTGAAATAAGCCATTTCTATTCTCGCAATGAATTGCTTTCCTATGAAGAGGATTCAGTGCAGCAAGATCAAACTTTCCTAGTTTGTGTAACTTAATAAGA
This sequence comes from Orientallactaga sibirica, assembly GCA_036365145.1. NCBI lineage: Eukaryota > Metazoa > Chordata > Mammalia > Rodentia > Dipodidae > Orientallactaga > Orientallactaga sibirica. The sequence continues at coordinate 251,014 of JAEOAD010002089.1, forward strand.
TGTACAACTTAGTACATTTGCTTCATTTCTAAAGTAGTTTGTTTAGAAAACAAACATCTTCATTGCCAAACACTGTACTGTGTGAAATAAGCCAGTTCCCTTCTAAGAATGAGTTGCTTTCCTACGAAGAGGTTTCAGTGCAGGAAGAAAAAACTTGCCTAGTTTGTGTAATCTACCAAGATGTTACTTAGTAGATTCACTTGATTTCCAGCAGTAGCTGGGCGGAGGCAGTTTTGGCTTAGGCCTTGCTGAGTCACTCTTAAGCAGAAATAGTAGGCCAAAGACAGGTCGCCAAACTCTAGTCAGGCTTAAGAAGTTCCACTAGGCCTCACACCCGGGCCTCTTAGTTCCCAACATTCCTACGAACAGGATTGACCACAGCAAGATCAAATGTGCCTCGTTTGTACAAACTAAAAGGATGGACAACTTAGAAACTTCATTTCATTTCTAATGTAGACTAATTAGAAATGAAAGATCTTCATTTCTGAACACTGTACTGTGTTAGATAAGCTTGTTCAGCTCTTTGAATGAGTTGCTTTTGTACGAACTGGATTGATCACAGCAAGATCAACCCTCCATGTTTGTACAATCTTACAGGATATACACCTTAGTATCTTGCTTTCCTTTGTGATGTAGTTTTCTTAAGAAAAGAAAATTCTTCATTTCAGAACACTGTACTGTACTAACTAAGCCTGTTGAGCTCCTTGAATGAGTTGCTTTCATACGAACAGGATTGATCACAGCATGATCAAACTTTCCTCTTTTGTACAACCTATAAGGATGTACAACCTAGTAACTTTATTTTATTTCTACATTAGTTTCATTAGAAAAGAAAAATCTTCCTTGACAAACACTGTACTGTGTTAAATAACCTCGTTCTGCTCTTTTAATGAGTTGCTTTCTTACAAAGACGGTTAATCATAGCAAGTTCAAACTTTCAACGTTTGTACAATCTAACAAGATGTCCAACTTACTACCTTCGTTTCATTTCTAGTGTAGTTTCGTTAGACAGGGAAGATCTTCATTTCCTAACACTCTACTGTGTTAACTAGGCCTGTTGAGCTCCTTGAATGAGTTGCTTTTGTATGAACAGGATTGATGACAGCCAGATCAAATTTCCTCATTTGTACAACCTATAAGGATCTAACCTACTAACTTCATTTCATTTCTAAATTAGTTTTTAGAAAAGAAAGGTCTTCATTGCCGAACACTGTACTGTTAGATAAGCTTGTTCAGCTCTTTGAATGTGTTGCTTTCATACGAACAGGATTTATCACAGCAAGATCAACCTCCTCATTAGTACAATCTAACAAAATGTACAATTTAGTTGCTTCTTTTCATTTTGAAATTAGTTTTGTTAGAAAAGAAAGACCTTCATTGCCAAACACTGTACTGTGTTGGATAAGCTTGTTCAGCTCTTTGAATGAGTTATTTTCATATGAACAGGATTGATCACAGCAAGTTCAAACCTCCTCATTTGTACAATATAACAAGATGTACAACTTAGTAACTTCGTTTCATTTCTAAATTAGTTTTGTTAGGAAAGAAAGATCTTCATTGCAGAATACTGTACTGTGTTAAATAAGATCGTTCTGCTCTTTGAATGAGTTGCTCTATTACGAAGACGATTGATTACCACAAGTTTACACTTTCACCATTTGTACAATGTAACAAGATGTACAACTTAGCAACTTGGTTTCATTTTTAATGTAGTTTCTTTAGGAATGAAAGATCTTCATTGCTGAACACTGTACTGTGTCAAATAAGCTCGTTCTGCTCTTTGAACGAGTTACTTTCTTACGAAGACGGTTGATCACAGCAAGATCACACTTTCACTGTTTGCACAATCTTAAAAGATGCTCAACTTAGTATCTTGGTTTCATTTCTAATGTAGTTTTTTTATTTTTAGAAAAGAAAGATCATCATTTCTGAACACTGTACTTGCTAAGCCTGATGAGCTCCTTGAATGAGTTGCTTTCATAGGAACAGGATTGATCACAGCAAGATCAAACTTTCATAATTGTACAATCTAAAGGGATGTACAACTTAGTAACTTCCTTTCATTACTAATGTAGTTGTGTTAGAAAAGAAAGATCTTCATTTCTGAACACTGTACTGTGTTAGATAAGTGTGTTCAGCTCTTTGAATGACTTGGTCTCGTATGAACTGGATTAATCACAGCATGAACAAACCTCCAAGTTTGTACAATCTAACAAGATGTAAAACTTGGTAACTTTGTTTCATTTCTAAATTAGTTTCATTAGAAAAGAACGATCTTCATTTCTGAACACTGTACTGTGTTAAGTTAGCTCATTCTGCTCTTTCAATGAGTTGCTTTCTTACAAAGACGGTTAATCACAGCAAGTTCAAACTTTCACCATTTGTACAATCGAACAAGATGTACAACTTAGTAACTGCATATCATTTTCAATGTATTTTCCTTAGACAGGGAAGATCTTCATTTCCTAATACTCTACTGTGCTAAATAGGCCTGTTGCACTCCTTGAGTGAGTTGCTTTCATACAAACAGGATTGATCAGAGCACATTCAAACTATCCTCATTTGTAAAATCTATAAGGATGTACAACTTAGTAACTTTATTTCATTTCTAAATTAGTTTAGTTAGAAAAGAAATATCTTCATTGCCAAACATTGTGTTGTGTGAAATAAGCCAGTTCTGCTCTCAGAATGAGTTGCTTTTCGAAGAAAAATGTTGATTGCAGCAAGTTCAAACTTTCCTTATTTGTGTAATCTAACAAGATGTACAACTAAGTAGATTCGTTTCATTTCTAAAGTAGTTTCTGTAGAAAAGAAATATCTTCATTGCTGACACTGTACGGTGTGAAATAAGCCAGTTCCGCTCTTGGAATGAGTGGCTTTCATATGAATAAGAATGAGCGCAGCAAGTTCAAACTTTCCTCGTATGTGTAATCTAAACAAGATGTACAACTTAGAAGATTCGTTTCATATCTAATGTAGTCTCTATAGAAAATAAACATCTTCATTGCCGAACAGTGTACTGTGTTAAATAAACAAGTGCGGCTCTCAGAATGAGTTGCTTTCCTATGAAGACGGTTGAGAGCAGCAAGTTCACACTTTCCTAGTTTGTGTAATCTAACAAGATATACAACTTAGTAGATTAGTTTCATTTCTAATGTAGATTCTGTAGAAAAGAAACATCTTCATTGCCGACACTGTACTGTGTGAAATTAGCTAGTTCTGCTCTTGGAATGAGTTGCTTTCGTATGAACACGGTGGAGTGCAGCAAGTTCAAAATTTCCCCGTTTGGGTAATCTAACAAGATATGCAACTTAGTAGATTCGTTTCATTTCTAATGTTGTTTCTGTGGAAGAGAAACATCGTCATTGTCAAACACTGTACTGTGTGAAATAAGCTAGTTCGGCTCTCGGAAAGAGTTGCTATCCTACGAAGAGCGTTGAGTGCAGAAAGTTCAAGCGTTCCTCATTTGTGTAATCTAAACATATGGACAATTTGGTAGATTCATTTCATTTCTAAAGTAGTTGCGTTAGAACAGAATCATCTTCATTGCCGAACACTGTACTGTGTGAAATACGCCAGTTTTGCTCTCGGAATGAGTTGCTTTTCTACGAAGAGGTTTGAGTGCAGCAAGTTCAAACTTTCCTCCTTTGGGTAATGTAACAATATGTACAACTTAGTAGATTCGTTTCATTTCTAATGTAGTTTTGATAGAAAAGAAACATCTTTATTACTGAAAACTGTACTGTGTGAAATAACCTAGTTCAGCTTTCGGAATGAGTTGCTTTCCTACGAAGACGGTTGAGTGAAGCAAGTTCACACTTTCCTAGTTTGTGTAGTCTAACAAGATATACAACTTAGTAGATTTGTTTCATTTCTAACGTAGTTTCTGTAGATAAGAAACATCTTCATTGCCGACACTGTACTGTGTGAATTAAGCTAGTTTGGCTCTCAGAATGAGTTGTTTTCCTACGAAGACAGTTGAGTGCAGCAAGTTCACACTTTCCCAGTTTGTGTAATCTGACAAGATGTACAACTTAGTAGATTCGTTTCCTTTCTAATGTGGTTTCTTTAGAAAAGAAAAGTCTTCATTGCCGACACTGTACTGTGTGAAATTGGCTAGTTCTGCTCTTGGAATGACTTGCTGTCATATGAATACGGGTGAATGCAGCAAGTTCAAACTTTCCTCGTTTGTGTAATCTAACAAGCTGTCCAGCTTAGTAGATTAGTTTCATTTCTACTGTAGTTTCTGTAGAGAAGAAACATCTTCATTGCCAAACATTGTACCATGTGAAATAAGCTTGTTCGGCTCTCGGAATGTGTTTCTTTCCTATGAAGATGTTTGAGTGTGGAAAGTTAAAAGTTTGCTTGTTCGTGTAATCTAACAAGATGTACAACTTAGTAGATTCGTTTAATTTCTAAAGTAGTTGCGTTAGAAAAGTAACATCTTCATTGCCTAACCCTGTACTGTGTGAAATAAGCTAGTTTGGCTCTCAGAAAGAGTTGCATTCCTATGAAGACGGTTGAGTGCAGAAAGTTCAAACTTTCCTCGTTTGTGTAATCTAACCAGATGTACAACTTAGTAGATTCGTTTCATTTCTAAAGTAGTTGCGTTAGAAAAGAGTCATCTTCTTTGCCGAACACTGTACTGTGTGAAATAAGCCAGTTCTGTTCTCGGAATGAGTTGCTTTTCTACGAAGAGGTTTGAGTGCACCAAGTTCAAACTTTCCTCGTTTGGGTAATCTAACAACATGTACAACTTAGTAGATTTGTTTCATTTCTAATGTAGTTTCAATAGAAAAGAAACATTTATTACCGAATACTGTACTGTGTGAAATAAGCTAGTTCAGGTCTCGGAATGAGTTGCTTTCCTATGAAGATGGTTGAGTGCACTAAGTTCACATTTTCCTAGTTTGTGTAATCTAACAAGATGTACAACTTAGTAGATTCGTTTCATTTCTAATGTAGTTTCTGTAGAAAAGAAACGTCTTCAGTGCCAACACTGTACTGTGTGAAATAAGCTAGTTTGGATCTCTTAATGAGTTGCTTTCCCACGAAAACAGTTGAGTGCAGCAAGTTCATACTTTCCTGGTTTGTGTAATCTAACAAGATGTATAATTGAGTAGATTCGTTTCATTTCTAATGTAGTTTCTGTAGAAAAGAAATGTCTTCATTGCCGACACTGTACTGTGTGAAATTAACGAGTTCTGTTCTTGGAATGAGTTGCTGTCGTATGAATATGGTTGAGTGCAGCAAGTTCAAACTTTCCTCATTTTTGTAATCTAACAAGCTGTGTAACTTAGTAGATTCGTTTCATTTCTACTGTAGTTTCTGTAGAAAGGAAACATCTTCATTGCCAAACATTGTGCTGTGTGAAATAAGCGTGTTCAGCTCTCGGAATGAGTTTGTTTCCTACGAAGACGGTTGCGTGCAGAAAGTTCAAAGTTTGCTCGTTTGTGTAATCTAACAAGATGTACAACTTAGTAGATTCGTTTCATTTCTAAAGTAGTTACGTGAGCAAAGAAACATCTTTATTGCCGAGCCCTGTACTATGTTAAATGAGCTAGTTCAGCTGTTCTAATGAGTTGCTTTCATACAAAGAGTGCTGATTGCAGCAAGTTCAATCATTCCTCTTTTGTGTAATCTAACAAGATGTACAACTTAGTAGATTCGTTTCATTTCTAATGTAGTTGGTTTAGAAAAGAAACATCTTCATTGTCAAACACTGTACTGTGTGAAATAAGCAAGTTCAGCTCTCAGAATGAGTTGCTTTTCTATAAAGAGTGTTGATTGCAGCAAGTTCACACTTTCCTAGTTTGTGTAATCTAACAAGTTGTACAACTTAGTAGATTCATTTCATTTCTAATGTATTTTGTGTTAGAAAAGAAACATCTTCATTGCCAAAACCTGTACTGTGTGAAATAAGCTAGTTCAGCTCTTGTAATGAGTTGCTTTCCTAAGAACAGTGTTGAGTGCAGAAAGTTTAAACTTTCCTCGTTTGTGTAATCTAACAAGATGTACAACTTAGTGGATTCATTTCATTTATAACGTGTTGTGTTAGAAAAGAATCATCTTCATTGCCAAGCCTGTACTGTGTGAAATAAGCCAGTTCTGCTCTCAGAATGAGTTGCTTTCCTACGAAGAGGTTTGAGTGCACCAAGTTCAAACTTTCCTCGTTTGGGTAATGTAACAATATGTACAACTTAGTAGATTCGTTTCATTTCTAATGTAGTTTCGATAGAAAAGAAACATATTTATTACCGAAAACTGTACTGTGTGAAATAAGCTAGTTCAGCTCTTGGAATGAGTTGCTTTCCAACGAAGATGGTTGAGTGCAGCAAGTTCACACTTTCCTAATTTTTGTAACCTAACAAGATGTACAACTTAGTAGATTAGTTTCATTTCTAATGTAGTTTTTGTAGAAAAGAAACGTCTTCGTTGCCGACACTGTACTGTGTGAAATAAGCTAGTTATGTTCTTGGAATGAGTTGCTTTCCGATGAAGAAAGTTGAGTGCAGCAAGTTCAAACTTTCCTAGTTTGTGTAATCTAACAAGATGTACAACTTAGTAGATTCGTTTCATTTCTAAAGTAGTTTGTTTAGAAAAGAAACATCTTCATTGCCTAACACTGTACTGTGTGAAATAAACTAGTTCTGTTCTCAGAATGAGTTGCTTTCCTATGAAGAGGGTTGAGTGCAGCAAGTTCAAACTTTCCTAGTTTGTGTAATCACAGAAGATGTACAACTTAGTAGATTCATTTCATTTCTAATGTATTTATATAGAAAAGAATCACCTTCATTGCCAAACACTGTACTGTGTGAAGTAAGCTAGTCCTGCTCATGGAATGAGTTGCTTTCCAACGAAGAAGGTTGAAGGCAGCAAGATCAAACTTTCCTAGGTTGTGTAATCTAAGAAGATGTACAACTTAGTAGATTCACTTCATTTCTAAAGCAGTTTGTTTAGAAAACAAACATCTTCATTGCCAAACACTGTATTGTGTAAAGTAAGCTAGTTCTGCTCTTGGAATGAGTTGCTTTCCTATGAAGAAATTTGAGTGCAGGAAGTTCAAACTTTCCTAGTTAGTGTCATCTAACAAGATGTATAACTTGGCAGATTCGCTTCATTTCTAAAGTAGTTTTTTTTTGAAAACAAACATCTTCATTGCCTAACACTGTACTGTGTTAAATAAGCTAGTTCTGTTCTCGGAATGAGTTGCTGTCCTACAAAGAGGGTTGAGTGCAGCAAGTTCAAACTTTCCTTGTTTGTGTAATCTAACAAGATGTACAACTTAGTAGATTCACCTAATTTAAAATGTAGTTTGTTTAGAAAACAAACAAGTTCATTTCCAAACCCTGTACTTACTGTGTGAAGTAATCTTGTTCTGCTCTTGTAATGAGTTGCTTTCCTAGGAAGAAGGTTGAGTGCAGCAAGTTCAAACTTTCCTAGCTAGTGTCATCTAACAAGATGTACAACTTGTAGATTCACTTCATTTCTAAATTAGTTTGTTTAGAAAACAAACATCTTCATTTTCAAACACTCTACTGTGTGAAATAAGCTAGTTTTGCTCTCGGAATTAGTTGCTTTCCTACGAAGAGGGTTGAGTGCAGCAAGTTCATACTTTCCTAGTTTGTGGAATCTATCAAGATGTACAACTTAGTAGATTCATTTCATTTCTAATGTCATTTCTATAGAAAAGAAACATCTTCATTCCCGAACACTGTACTGAGTGGAGTAAGCTTGTTCTGCTCCTGGAATGATTTGCTTTCCCACAAAGAAGGTTGTGTGCAGCAAGTTCAAACTTTCCTAGTTTGTGTAATCTAACAAGATATACAACTTAGTATTTTTGCCTCATTTTAATGTAGTTTGTGTAGAAAACAAAGATGTTCATTTTCGAACACTGTACTGTGTGAAGTAAGCTAGTTCTGCTCTTGGAATGAGTTGCTTTCCTACTCAAAGAAGGTTGAGTGCAGCAAGTTCAAACTTTCCTAGTTTGTGTAATCTAACAAGATGTACAACTTAGTAGATTTGTTTCATTTCTAATGTAGTTTTGTTTAGAAAAGAAACATCTTCATTGCCAAACACTGTTCTGTGTGAAATAAGCTAGTTCTGTTCTCAGAATGAGTTGCTTTCAGGAAGAGGGTTGAGTGCAGCAAGTTCACACTTTCCTTGTTTGTGTAATCTAACAAGATGTACAACTTAGTAGATTCAGTTTCATTTCTAATGTAGTTTTTTTCAAAACAAACATGTTCATTGCCGACACTGTACTGTGTGAAATAAGCTAGTTCGGCTCCTGGAATGAGTTGCTTTCCTACAAAGACGGTTGAGTGCAGCAAGTTCAAATTTTCCTAGTTTCTGTAATTTAATAAAATGTACAACTTAGTAGACTCATTTCATTTCTAAAGTAGTTGCGTTAGAAAAGAATCATCTTCATTGTGAACCCTGTACTGTGTGATATAAGCTAGTTCTGCTCTCGGAATGAGTTCCTTTCCTACGAAGAGGTTTGAGTGTACCAAGTTCAAACTTTCCTCGTGTGGGTAATGTAACAAGGTGTACAATGTAGTAGATTCGTTTCATTTCTAATGTAGTTTTGATAGAAAAGAAACATATTTATTAGCGAACCCTGTACTATGTTAAATAAGCTAGTTCAGCTCTTTGAATGAGTTGTTTTTGAACGAAGAGTGTTGATTGCAGCAAGTTCAATCTTTCCTCGTTTGTGTAATCTAACAATATGTACAACTTAGTGGATTCGTTTCGTTTCTAATGTAGTTTCTATAGAAAAGAAACGTCTTCATTGCCAAACACTGTACTGTGTGAAATAAGCAAGTTTGGCTGTCGGAATGAGTTGCTTTCCTACGAAGACGGTTGAGTGCAGAAAGTTCAAACTTTCCTCATTTGTGTAATCTAAAAAGATGTACAACTTAGTAGATATGTTTCATTTCCCAAGTAGTTGCATTAAAAAAGAAACGTATTCATTGCCAAATCCTGCACTGTATTAAATAAGCTAGTTCAGCTCTTGGAATGAGTTGCTTTTGTACAAAGAGTGTTGATTGCAGCAAGTTCAATCTTTCCCAGTTTGTGTAATCTACCAAGTTGTACAACTTAGTAGATTCGTTTCATTTCTAATGTAGTTTCTGTAGAAAAGAAACATCTTCATTGCCAAAAAATGTACTGTGTGAAATAAGCAAGTTCTGTTCTCGGAATGAGTTGCTTGTGTGAAACGGTTGAGTGCAGCAAGTTCAAACTTTCCTTGTTTGTGTAATCTAACAAGATGTACAACTTAGTAGATTCGTTTCATTTCTAATATAGTTTGTGTAGAAAAGCAAATCTTCATTTCCGAAGAACACTGTACTGTGTGAAATAAGCTAGTTCGGCTCTCAGAAAGATTTGCTTTCCTAAAAAGACAGTTGAGTGCACGAAGTTCAAACATTCCTCGTTTGTGTAATCTATAAGATGTACATCTTAGTAGATTCGTTTCATTTCTAATGTAGTTTCTGTAGAAAATAAACGTCTTCATTGCCGACACTGTACTGTGTGAAATAAGCCAGTTCCACTCTCGGAATGAGTTGCCTTCCTATGAAGAGGGTTGATTGCAGCAAGTTTGGCTCTCAGAAAGAGTTGCTTTCCCACGAAGATGGTTGAGTGAGGCAATTTCACACTTTCCTAGTTTGTGTAATCTAACAAGTGGTTCAACATAGTAGATTTGTTTCATTTCTAATGTAGTTTCTATAGAAAAGAAACATCTTCATTACCAAACACTGTACTGTGTGAAATAAGCTAGTTCAGATCTCGGAATGAGTTCCTTTCCTATGAAGACAGTTGAGTGCAGCAAGTTCACACTTTCCTCATTTGGGTAATCTAATAAGATGTAAGATTTAGTAGATTCTTTTAATTTATAATGTAGTTTCTGTAGAAAAGAAACATGTTCATTTACAACATTGTACTGTGTGAAATAAGCTAGTTTGGCTCTCGGAATGATTTGCTTTCGTACGAATATGGTTGAGTTCAGCAAGTTCATATTTTCCGTGTTTGTGCAATCTAACAAGATGTACAACTTAGTAGATTCGTTTCATTTCTAATGTAGTTTATGTAGAAAAGAAACGTCTTCATTGCTGACACTCTACTTTGTGAAATAAGCTAGTTCGGCTCTCGGAATGAGTTGCTCTCCTACGAAGACGGTTGAGTGCAGCAAGTTCACACTTTTCTAGTTTGTGTAATCTAAGAAGATGTACAAATTAGTATATTTGTTTCATTTCTAATGTAGTTATTGTAGAAAAGAAACATCTTCATTGCCAAACACCATACTGTGTGAAATAAGCTAGTTCGGCTCTTGGAATGAGTTGCTTTCCTATCAAAACGGTTGAGTGCACAAAGTTCCAACTTTCCTCTTTTTTGTAATCTAACAAGATGTACAACTTAGTAGATTTGTTTCAATTCTAATGTAGTTGGGTTAGAAAAGAAAATTCTTCATTGTCAAGCACTGTACTGTGTGAAATAAGCCAGTTCTGCTCTCAGAATGAGTTGCTTTTCTATAAAGAGTGTTGATTGCAGCAAGTTCAAACGTTCCTCATTTCTTTAATCTAACAAGGTGTACAACTTCGTAGATTCATTTCATTTCTTAAGTAGTTGTGTTAGAAAAGAATAGTCTTCATTACCAAACCATGTAATGGGTTAAATAAGCTAGTTCAGGTCTTTGAATGAGTTACTTTTGTACTAAGAGTGTTGATTGCAGCAAGTGTAAACATTCCCTGTTTTTGTAATCTACCAAGGTTCTGTAGAAAAGTAACCTCTTCATTGCCGAACACTGTACTGTGTGAAATAAGCAAGTTCTGTTCTCGGAATGAGTTGCTTTCCTACAAAGAGGGTTGAGTGCAGCGAATTCTAACTTTCCTAGATTGGGTAATCTAAGAAGATGTACAACTTAGTAGATTCACTTCATTTCTAAAGTAGTTTGTTTAAAAAAAACATCTTCATTGCCAAACACTGTACTGTGTGTAATAAGCTAGTTCTGTTGTCGCAATGAGTTGCTTTCCTACGAAGAGGGGTGAGTGCAGAAAGTTAAAAATTTCCTTGTTTGTGTAATCTAACAAGATGTACAACTTAGTAGATTTGTTTCAATTCTTATGTAGTTTCTAAAGAAAAGAAACATCTTCATTGCTGAACACTGTACTGTGTGAAGAAAGCTACTTATGGTCTTGGAATGAGTTGCTTTCTGACAAAAAAAGTTGAGTGCAGCAAGTTCAAACTTTCCTTCTTTGTGTAATCTAACAAGATGTACAACTTAGTAGATTTGCTTCACTTCTAAAGTGGTTTGTTTAGAAAACAAACATCTTCATTGCCTAACACTGTACTGTGTGAAATAAGCTAGTTCTGTTCTCGGAATGAGTTGCTTTCCTACGAAGAGGGTTGAGTGCAGCAAGTTCAAACTTTCCCAGTTTGTGTAATCACACAAGATGTCCAACTTAGTAGATTCATTTCATTTCTAATGTAGTTTCTATAGAAAAGAATCACCTTCATTGCCGAACACTGTACTGTGTGAAATAAGCTAGTACTGCTCATGGAATTAGTTGCTTTCCAACGAAGAAGGTTGAGGGCAGCAAGATCAAACTTTCCTAGGTTGTGTAATCTAAGAAGATGTACAACTTAGTAGATTCACTTCATTTCTAAAGTAGTTTCTTTAGAAAACAAATATCTTCATTGCCGAAAACTGTACTGTTTGAAATAAGATAGTTCTGTTCTCAGAATGAGTTGCTTTCCTATGAAGAGGGTTGAGTGCAGCTAGTTCAATCTTTCCCAGTTTGTGTAATCTAACAAGATGTACAACTTAGTAGATTCACTTAATTTCTAAAGCAGTTTGTTTAGAAAACAAACATCTTCATTGCTGAACACTGTACTGTGTGAAATAAGCTAGTTCTGTTTGTGGAATGAGTTGCTTTCCTATGAAGAGGTTTCAGTGCAGCAAGATCAAACTTTCCTAGTTTGTGTAATCTAACAAGATGTACAACTAAGTAGGTTCACTTCATTTCTAAAGTAGTTTGTTTAGAAAACTATCATCTTCATTGCCAAACACTGTACTATGTGAAATAAGCTAGTTCTGTTCTCGGAATTAGTTGCTTTCCTAAGAAGAGGGTTCAGTGCAGCAAGTTCAAATTTCATTGTTTGTGTAATCAAACAAGATGTACAACTTAGTAGATTTGTTTCATTTCTAATGTAGTTTCTATAGAAAAGAAACATCTTCATTGCCGAACACTACTGTGTGAAGTAAGCTAGTTCTGGTCTTGGAATGAGTTGCTTTCCTACAAACAAGGTTGAGTGCAGCAAGTTCAAACTTTCAGTTTTGTGTAATCTAACAAGATGTACAACTTAGTAGATTCGCCTCATTTCTACTTTAGTTTGTTTAGAAAACAAACATCTTCATTGCCGAACACTGTACTGTGTCTAATAAGCTAGTTCTGTTCTCGCAATGAGTTGCTTTTCTACGAAGATGGTTGAGTGCAGCAATTAAAACTTTCTGAGTTTGTTGCTTTCCTACAAGGACGTTTCAGTCCAGCAATATCAAACTGTCCTACTGTGTTTAATCTAACAAGATGTACAACTTAGTATATTTGCTTCATTTCTAATGTACTTTGTTTAGAAAACAAACATCTTCATTGACGTACACTTTACTGAGTGAAATAAGCTAGTTCTATTCTCGGAAAGAGTTGCTTTCCTATGAAGAGGGTTGAGTGCACCAAGTTCAAACTTTCCTTGTTTGTGTAAACTGACAAGATGTATAACTTAGTAGATACATTTTATTTCTAATGTAGTTTCTATAGAAAAGAAACATCTTCATCGCTGAAAACTGTACTGCGTGAAATAAGCTACTTCTGCTCATGGAATGAGTTGCTTTCCTACCAAGAAGGTTGAGTGCAGCAAGATCAAACTTTCCTAGTTTGTGTAATCTATCAAGATGTACTACTTAGTAGATTCACTTCATTTCTAAAGTAGTTTGTTTAAAAAACAAACATCTTCATTGCCAAACACTGTACTGTGTGAAATAAGCTAGCTCTGTTCTCGTATGAGTTGCTTTCCCACGAATAGTGTTGGGTGCAGGAAGTTCAAACTTTCCTTGTTTGTGTAATCTAAAAAGATATACAACTTAGTAGAATCCTTTAATTTCTAATTTAGTTTCTATAGAAAAGAAACATCTTCATTGCCGAACACTGTACTGTGTGAAATAAGCAATTTCTGCTCAAGGAATGAGTTGCTTCCCTACGAAGAAGGTTGAGTGCAGCAAGATCAAACTTTCCTAGCTTGTGTAATCTAACAAGATGTACAATTTAGTAGATTAACTTCATTTCCAAAATAGTTTGTTTAGAAAACAAACATCTTCATTGCCAAACATGGTTCTGTGTGAAATAAGCTAGTTCTGTTCTCAGAATGAGTTGCTTTCCTATGAAGAGGATTGAGTGTAGCAATTTAACTTTCCTTGTGTGTGTAATCTTACAAAATGTACAACTTAGCAGAATCGTTTCATTTCTAATATAGTTTTTATACAAAAGAAACATATTCAGGGACTAACACTGTACTGTGTGAAAAAGGTAGTTCTGGTCTTGTAATGAGTTGCTTTCCTACAGAAGAAGGTTAAGTGCAGCAAGTTCAATATTTCCTTTTTGTGTAATCTAACAAGATGTACAACTTAGTAGATTTGCCTCATTTCTCAAGTAGTTTGTTTACAAAACAAACATTTTCATGCCTGAACACTCTACTGTGTGAAAGAAGCTAGTTCTGTTCTCAGAATGAGTTCCTTTCCTACGAAGAGGTTTCAGTGCAGCAAGATCAAACTTTCCTAATTTGTGTAATCTAACAAGATGTACAACTAAGTAGGTCCACTTCGTTTCTAAAGTAGTTTGTTTAGAAAACTATGATCTTCATTGCCGAACACTGTACTGTGTGAAATAAGCTAGTTCTGTTCTCAGAATGAGTTGCTTTCCTAAGAAGAGGTTTCAGTGCAACAAGATCAAACTTTCCTAGTTTGTGTAATCTTCCAAGATATACAACTTAGCAGATTTGCTTCATTTCTAAAGTAGTTTGTTTAGAAAACCAACATCTTCATTGCCAAACACTGTACTGTGTGAAATAAGCCAGTTCTGTTCTAAGAAGTAGTTGCTTCCCTACGAAGAGGATTCATTGCAGAAAGATCAAACTTTCCTAGTTTTTGTAATCTACCAAGATGTACAACTTAGTATATTTGCTTCATTTCTAAAGTAGTTTGTTTAGAAAATTAATATCTTCATTGCCGAACACTGTACTGTGGAAATAAGCTACTTCTGTTCTCGGAATTAGTTGCTTTCCTAGGAAGAGATTTCAGTGCATCAAGATCAAACTTTCCTACTTTGTGTAATCTAACAAGATGTACAACTTAGTAGATTCACTTCATTTCTAAGGTACTTTGTTTAGAAAACAAACATCTTCATTACCGAATGATGTAGCATGTCAAATACGCCATTTGTGTTCCAGGAAGGATTTGCTTTTCTTCGAACAGGTTTCAATGCAGGGAGATCAAACATTCCTAGTTTGTGTAACCTACCAAGATGTACCATTGAGTGGATTCGCTTCATTTCTAAATTAGTTTGTTTAGAAAACAAACATCTTCATGGTCAAACACTGTACTATGTCAAATACGCCAGTTCTCTTCTCCAAATGAGTTGCTATCCTTTGAAGAGGTTTCAGTGCAGCAAGATCAAACATTCCTAGTTTCTGTAATCTACCAAGATGTACAAGTTAGTATATTCACTTCATTTCTAAAGTAGTTGGTTTGGAGAACAAACATCTTAATTGAGAACACTGTACTGTGTGAAATAAGCCAGTTCTGTTCTCGCGATGAGTTGCTTTCCTATGAAGAAGTTTCAGTGCATGAGATTAAACTTTCCTAGTTTGTGTAATCTACCAAGATGTACAAGTTAGTAGATTCGCTTCATTTCTAATGTAGTTTGTTTAGAAAACAAACATCTTCATTGCCAAACACTCTACTGTGTAAAATACGCCAGTTCTATTCTAAGAAGAAGTTACTTTCCAATGAAGAGGTTTCAGTGCAGGTAGATCAAACTTTCCGAGTTTGTGTAATCTACCTAGGAGTACAACTTAGTACATTTGCTTCATTCCTAAAGTAGTGTGTTTAGAAAACAAACAGCTTTATTACCGAACACTGTACTGTGGAAATAAGCTAGTTCTGTTCTCAGAATTAGTCGCTTTCCTACGGAAAGGATTCATTGCAGCAAGGTCAAACTTTCCTAGTTTGTGTAATCTACGAAGATGTATACTTAGTAGATTTGTTTCATTTCTAAAGTAGTTTGTTTAGAAAACAAACATCCTCATTGCTGAAAACTGTACTGGAGAAATAAGCCTGTTCTTTTCTCGCAATGAGTTGCTTTCCTACGAAAGTTTCAATGTAGCCAGATCAAACTTTCCTAGTTTGTGTAATCTAACAAGATGTACAACTTAGTAGATTCACTTCACTTCTAAAGTAGTTTGTTAAGAAAACAAAGATCTTCTAGGCCAAACACTGTACTGTGTGAAGTAATACTGTTCTGTTCTCACAATGAGTTGCTTTCCTACAAAGAGGTTTCAGTGCAGCAAGATCAAACTTTCGTAGTTTGTGTAATCTACCAAGATATCCAACTTAATAGATTCGCTTCATTTTGAAAGTAGTTTTTTTATAAAACAAAAATCTTCATTGCCGAACACTATACTGTGTGAAATAAGCCAGTTCTGTTCTAAGAATGAGTTGCTTCCCTATGAAAAGGTTTCAGTGCAGCAAGATCAAGCTTGCCTAGTGTGTGTAATCTACCAAGATGTATAACTTACTAGATTCATTTCATTTCTAACGTAGTATGTTTAGAAAACAAACATCTTCATTGCCAAACACTCTACTGTGGGTAATAAGCCAGTTTGTTCTAAGAAGGAGTTGCTTTCCTATGAAGAGGTTTCATTGCAGGAAGATCAAACTTTCCTAGTTTCTGTAATCTACCAAGATGTACAAATTAGGAGATTCACTTCATTTCTACAGTCGTTTGTTTAGAAAAGAATCATCTTCATTGCCGAACACTGTACTATGTGAAATAAGCCATTTCTGTTCTCGCAATGAATTCCTTTTCTACAAAGAGTTTTCAGTGCAAGAAGATCAAACTTTCCTAGTTTGTGTAATCTACCACGATGTATAACTTAGTAGATTCTCTTCATTTCTAAAGTAGTTTGTTTAGAAAACAAACACCTTCAATGCCAAACACTGTATTGTGTAAAATAAGCCAGTTCTGTCTAAGAAGGAGTTGGTTTTCTACGAAGAGGTTTCATTGCAGCAAGATCATACTTTCCTAGTTTGTGTAATTTATGAAGATGTACAAGATAGTAGATTCACTTTATTTCTAAAGTAGTTTGTTTAGAAAACCAACATCTTCATTGCCGAACACTGTACTGTGTGAAATAAGCCAGTTCTGTTCTAAGAATGAGTTGCTTACCTACGAAGATGTTTCAGTGCAGCAAGATCAAGCTTGTCTAGTATGTGTAATCTAGCAAGATGTACAATTTAGTAGATTTGCTTCGATTCTAACATAGTTTGTTTAGAAAATAAACATATTCATTGCCAAACACTGTACTGTGTGAAATAAGCCAGTTCTATTCTCAGAAGGAGTTGCTTTCCTACGAATAGGTTTCAGTGCAGGAAGTTCAATCTTTCCTAGTTTGTGTAATCCACAAAGATGTATAACTTAGTAGATTGGCTTCATTTCCAAAGTAGTTTGTTCAGAAAACAAACACCTTCATTGCCAAAGACTATACTGTGTGAAATAAGCCACTTCTGGTCTAAGAATGAGTTGCTTTTCTACAAAGAGGTTACAGGGCAGCAAGATCAAACTTTCCTAGTTTTGGTAATCTACCAATATGTACAACTTAGTAGATTCGCTTCATTTCTAAAGCAGTTTGTTTAGAAAACAAACATCTTCATTGCCGAACACTGCAGTGTGGAAATAAGATAGTTCTATTCTAGGAATTAGATGTGTTCCAACGACGAGTTTTCAGTGCAGCAAGATCAAACTTTCCTAGTGTATGTAATCGACCAAGATGTGCAACTTTGGAGATTCGCTTCTTTTCTAACGTAGTTTGCTTAGAAAACAAACATCTTCATTGCCAAACACTGTATTGTGTGAAAAAAGCCAGTTCTGTTCTTGCAGTGATTTGCTTTCCTATGAAGGGGTTTCAGTGCAGCAAGATCAAACTTTACTAGTTTGTGTAATCTACGAAGATGTACAACTTAGTAGATTTACTTCAAATTACTTTCAAATTGTTTTCTTTACAAACATCTTCAATGCCTAACACTCTAATGTGTGAAATAAGCCACTTTTCATCTAAGAAGGAGTTGCTTTCCTACGAAAAGGTTTCCATGCAGGAAGATCAAACGTTCCCAGATTGTGTAATCTTCCAAGATGAACAACTTAGTAGATTTGCTTCATTTCTACAGTAGTTTGTTTAGAAAACAAACATCTTCATTGCTGAACACTGTACTGTGTGAAATAAGCCAGTTTTGTTCTCACAATGAGTTGCTTTCCTACGAAGGGGTTTAAGTGCAGCAAGATCAAACTTTCTTGGTTTGTGTAACCTACCAAGAAGTACAACTTAGTAGATTCGCTTCATTTCCAAAGTAGTGTGTTTAGGAAACAAACATCTCCATTGCCTAACACTGTACCGGGTGAAATAAGCCTGTTCTTTACTCATAATGAGTTGCTTTCCTACGAAGAGGTTTCAGTGTAGTAAGATCAAACATTCCTAGTTTGTGTAATCTACGAAGATGTACACCTCAGAAGGTTCGCTTCATTTCTAAAGCAGTTTGTATAAAAACAAACATCTTCATTGCCAAACACTGTACGTTGTGAAATATCCTAGTTCTATTCTCGGAATGAGTTGCTTTCCTACGAAAAGGGTTGAGTGCAGCAAGTTCAAACTTTCCTAGTTTGTGTAACCTACCAAGATGTACAACTTAGTAGATTCCCTTCATTTCCATAGTAGTTTGTTTAGAATACAAACATCTTCATTGCCACTTACTGTACTGTGTGAAATAAGCCTATTCTGTACTCACAATGAGTTGCTTTCCTAAGAAGATGTTTCAGTGCAGAAAGAACAAACTTTCCTAGTTTGTGTAATCTAACAAGATGTACAACTTAGTACATTCACTTCAATTCTAAAGCAGTTTGTTTAGAAAACAAACATCTTCATTGCCGAACACTGTACTGTGTGAAATAAGCCAGTTCTGTTCTAAGAATGAGTTGCTTTCCTACGAAGAGATTTCAGTGCAGCAAGATCAAAATTTCCTAGTTTTTGTAATCTAACAAGATGTACAACTTAGTAGATTCACTTCATTTCTAAAGCAGTTTGTTTAGAAAACAAACATCTTCATTGCTGAATACTGTACTGTGTGAAATAAGCCAGTTCTGTTCTAAGAATGAGTTGCTTCCTTACGAAGAGTTTTCAGTGCAGCAAGATCAAGTTAGCCTAGTGTGTGTAATCTACCAAGATGTACAACTTAGTAGATTCGCTTCATTTCTAATGTAGTTCATTTAGAAAACAATCAACTTCATCACCGAACAGTCTACTGTGTGAAATAAGCCAGTTGTGTTCTAAGAAGGAGTTCCATCTCTACGAAGAGGTTTCAGTGCAGCAAGATCAAACTTTCATAGTTTCTGTAATCTACAAAGATTTACAACTGAGTAGATTCGCTCAATTTCTAAAGTAGTTTGTTTAGAACACAAACATCTTCATTGCCGAACACTGTACTTTGTGAAATGAGTCAGTTCTGTTCTCGCATTGAGTTGCTTTCCTACTTAGGTGTTTCAGTGCAGCAAGATCAAACTTTCCCAGTTTGTGTACTCTACTAAGATGTATAACTTAGAAGATTCGCCTCATTTTCAAAGTGGTTTGTTTAGAAAAGAAACACCTCCGTTGCATAACACTGTACTGTGTGAAAGAAGACAGTTCTGTTCTAAGAATGAGTTGCTTTTCTAGAAAGAGGTTACAGTGCAGCAAGATCAATCTTTCCTAGTATGTGTAATCTACCAAGATGTACAACTGAGTATATTCGCTTCATTTCCAAAGAAGTTTTAGAAAACAAACATCTTCATTGCCGAACGCTGTACTGTGTGAATTAAGGCAGTTCTGTTCTCGCAATGAGTTGCTTTCCTACGAAGAGGTTTCAGTGCTGCAATATCAAGCTTGCCTAGTGTGTGCAATCTACCAAGATGGACAACTTAGTAGATTCGCTGAATTTCTAACGTAGTTTGTTTAGAAAACAACCATCTTCATTGCAGAACCCTCTCCTTTGTCAAATAAGACAGTTCTGTTCTAAGAAGGAGTTGCTTTCCTACGAAGAGGTTTCAGTGCAACAAGATCATGCTTTTGCAGTTTCTGTAATCTACCAACATTTACAATTTAGTGGATTTGATTCATTTCTAAAGCAGTTTGTTTCAACAACAAACATCTTCATTGCCGAAAACTGTACTGTGGAAATAAGCAAGTTTGGTTCTCGGAATTAGTTGCTTTCATACGAAGAGGTTTCAATGCAGCAAGATAAAACTTTCCTAGTTTGTGTAATCTAACAACATGTACAACTTAGTAGATTAGCTTCATTTATAAGTAGTTTGTTTAGAAAACAAAAATCTTCATTGCCGAACACCGTACTGTGTGAAATGAGCCATTTGTTTTCTAAGAAGGAGTTGCTTTCCTACGAATAGGTTTCAGTGCTGCAAGATCAAACTTTCTTAGTTTTTGTAATCTACCAAGATATACAACTCAGTAGATTCGCTTCATTTCTAAAGAAGTTTGTTTAGAAAACAAACATCTTCATTGCCGAACACTGTACTGTGCAAATAAGCTAGTTCTCTTGTCGTAATTAGTTACTTTCCTACCAATTGGTTTCAGTGCAGCAACTTAAACTTTCCTAATTTGTGTAATCTCACAAGATGTACAATTTAGTAGATTAACTTCATATCTAAAGTAGTTTATTTAGAAAACAAACATCTTATTTGCCAAACACTACTGGGTGAAATAAGCCCATTGTGTCCTAAGAAGGAGTTGCTTTCCTACGAAGAGGTTTCAGTGCAGCAAGATCAAACTTTCCTAGTGTGTGTAATCTACCACCATGTACAACTTAATGGATTTGCATCATTTCTAAAGCAGTTTTTTTTTTTTTATAACAAACATCGTCATTGCCAAATACTTCACTTTGTGAAATAAGCTACTTCTGTTCTTGGAATTAGTCGCTTTCCTACAAAGAGGTTTCAGTGCAGCAAGATCAATCTTTCCTAGTTTGTGTAAACTACCAACATGTACAACTTGGTAGATTCGCTTCATTTTTAAGCAGTTTGTTTTGAGAAAAAACATCTTCATTTCTGAACACTTTACTGTGTGAAATAACGTAGTTCTGTTCTCCGAATTAGCTGCTTTGCTACGAAGAGGTTTCAGTGCAACAAGATCAAACTTTCCTAGTTTGTGTAATCTAAAAAGATGTACAACTTAGTAGATTCACTTCATTTCTAAAGTAGTGGGTTCAGAAAACAAACATCTTCATTGCCGAACACTGTACTGTGTGAAATAAGCCAGTTCTGTACTCACAATGAGTTGCTTTCCTATGAAGAGGTTTCAGGGCAGGGAGATAAAACTTTCCTAGTTTGTGTAATGTACCACGATATACAACTTAGTAGATTCGCTTCATTTCTAAAGTAGTTTGTTTTGAAAACAAACACTTTCATTGCCAAACACTGTACTGTGTGAAATATGCTAGTTCCGCTCTCGGAATAAGTTGCTTTCCTATGAAAAGGGTTGAGTGCAGCAAGTTCAAACTTTCCTACTTTGTGTAATCTACTATGACATACAACTTAGTACATTCACTTCATTTCTAAAGTATTTTGTTTAGAAAACAAACATCTTCATTGCTGAACACTGTACTGTGTGAAATATGCTGGTTCTGTTCTTGGAATGAGTTGCTTTCCTACGAAAAGGGTTGAGTGCAGCAAGTTCAAACTTCCCTAGTTTTCGTAATCTACCAAAATGTACAACTTAGTTGACTCACTTCATTTCCAAAGTAGATTGTTTAGAGAACAAATATCTTCATTGCCCAACACTGCACTGTGTGAAATAAGTCACTTTTGTACTCATAATGAGTTGCTTTCCTACGAAGAGGTTACAGTGCAGCAAGATTAAAGTTTCCTAGTTTGTGTAATCTACCAAGATATACAACTTAGTATTTTCCATTTATTTCTAATGTAGTTTGTTTAGAAAACAAACATCTTCATTACCAAACACTGTACTGTGCAAAATAAGACAGTTCTGTTCTCAAAAGGAGTTGCTTTCCTACAAATAGGTTTCAGTGCAGTAAATTCAACCTTTCCTAGTTTGTGTAGTCTATGAAGATATACGAGTTAGTGGATTTGCTTCATTTCTAAAGCAGTTTGTTCAGAAAACAAACATCTGCATTTCCGAACACTGTACTCTGGAAATAAGGTAGTTCTCTAATCGCAATTAGTTGCTTTCTTACGAAGAGGTTTCAGTGCAGTAATATCTAACTTTCCTAGTTTGTATTATATACCAAGATGTATATATATCTTCATTTGTAAAGTATTTTGTTTAGAAAACAAACATCTTCATTGGTGAACACTGTACAGTGTGAAATAAGAGAGTTCTGTTCTAAGTATGTGTTGCTTTTCTACAAAGAGGTTTCAGTGCAGCAAGATCAAACTTTCCTAGTTTGTGTAATCTAACAAGATATACAACTTAGCAGATTCGCTTCATTTCTAAAGCAGTTTGTCTCAACAAGAAACATCTTCATTGCCGAACACTGTCCTGTGGAAATAAGCTAGTTCTCCTCTCGGAATTAGTTGCTTTCCTACAAAGAGTTTTCAATGCATCAAGATCAAACTTTCCTAGTTTATGTAATCTAACAAGATGTACAACTTAGTAGATTAGCTTCATTCATAAGTAGTTTGTTTAGAAAACAAACATCTTCATTGCCATTTTACTGTGTGAAATAAGGCATTTGTGTTCTAAGAATGAGTTAATTTCCTAAGAATAGGTTTCAGAGCAGCAAGAGCAAACTTCCTTAGTTTGTGTAATCTTCCAAGATGTACAACTCAGTAGATTCGCTTCATTTCTTAAGCAGTTTGTTTAGAAAACAAACATCTTTATTTTCAAACACTGTACTGTAGAAATAAGCTAGTTCTATTGTCGCAATTAGTTGCTTTCCTACGAAGTGGTTTCAGTGCAGCAACTTACACTTTCCTAGTTTGTGTAGTCTAACAAGATGTACACTAAGTAGATTAGCTTCATTTCTAAAGTAGTATATTTAAAAAACAAACAACTTCATTGCTGAACACACTACTGTGTGAAATAAGCCGATTATATTCTCACAATGAATTGCTTTCTTACAAAGAGGTTTTAGTGCAGGAAGATCAAATTTTCCTTGTTTGTGTAATTTACCAAGATTTACAATATATTAGATTCCCTTCATTTCTAAAGTAGTTTGTTTAGAAAGCAAGCATCGTTATTACCGAACACTGTACTGTGTGAAATAAGCTAGTGCTGTTCTCGGAATGAGTCGCTTTCCTATGAAGAGGTTTCAGTGCACCAAGATCAAACTTGCCTAGTGTGTGTAATCTACAAAGATGTACAACTTAGTAGATTTGCATCATTTCTAAAGCAGTTTGTTTAGAAAACAAACATCTTTATTGCCAAACACTGTACTGTGGAAATAAGCTAATTCTGTTCTTGGAATCAGGTGATTTCCTACAAAGTGGATTCAGTGCAGCAAGATGAAAGTTTCCTAGTTTGTGTAATCTAACAAGATGTACAACTTAGTACATTTCCTTCATATCTAAACTAGCTTGTTTAGAAAACAAACATCTTCATTGCCGAACAGTGTACTGTAGGAATAAGGCAGTTTTCTTCTATCAACATGTTGCGTTCCTACAAAGATGTTTCAGTGTAGGAACATCGAACTATCCTAGCTTGTGTAATCGATCAAGATGTATAACTGAGTAGATTCGCTTCCTTTCTAAAGTAGTTTCTGTACAAAACAAACACATTCACTGTACTTTGTGAAATAAGCCAGTTCTGGTCTAAGAAGGGGTTGCTTTCCTACGAAGAGGTTTCAGTGCAGCAAGATCAAACTTTCCTAGTTTGTGTATTCTAACAAGATGTACAGCTTAGTAGATTCGCTTCATTTCTAATGTAGTTTGTTTAGAAAACAAACATCTTCATTGCCAAACACTGTACTGTGTGAAATAAGCCAGTTCTGTTCTTGCAATGAGTTGCTTTCCTACAAAGATATTTCAGTATAGGAAGATCAAACTTTCCTAGTTTGTGTAATCTACCAAGATGAACAACTTAGTAGATTCGCTTCATTTCCAAAGTAGTTTGTCTAGAAAACAATGTCTTCATTGCCAAACACTGTATTGTGTGAAATAAGGCAGTTCTCTTCTCGCAATGAGTTGCTTTCCTACGAAGAGGTTTCAGTGCAGGAATATCAAACTTGCCTAGTGTGTGTAATCTACCAAGATGTACAATTTAGTAGATTACCTTCATTTCTAATGTAGTTTGTTTAGAAAACAAACATCTTCATTGCCGAACAGTGTATTGTTTGATATAAGCTAGTGCTGTTCTTGGAATGAGTTGCTTTCCTACGAAGAGGGTTAAATGCCGCAAGGCCAAACTTAATTAGTTTGTGTAATCGGCCAAGAAGTACAATGTAATAGATTCGCTATATTTCTAAAGTAGTTTGTTTAAAAAAACAAAGATCTTCATTGCTGAACACTGTACTGTGTGAAATAAGCCAGTTCTGTCCTCGCAATGAGTTCCTTTCCTAAGAAGAGGTTTCAGTGCAGGAAGGTCAAACTTCCTAGTTTGTGTAATCTGACAAGACTCACCACTTAGTAGATTCACTTTATTTCTAAAGTAGTTTGTTTAGAAAATAAACATCTTCATAAGTGAACACTGTAGTGTATGAAATAAGCGAGTTCTGTTCTATGAAGAAGTTGCTATCCTTCGAAGAGGTTTCAGTGCAGAAAGATCAAACTTTCCTAGTTTGTGTAATCTAACAATATGTAAAACTTAGTAGATTCACTTTATTTCTAAACCAGTTTGTTTAGAAAACAAACATCTTCATTGCCGAACACTGTTCTGTGTGAAAAAAGCCAGTTGTGTTTTCACAATGAGTTGCTTTTGTACGAAGAGGTTTCAGTGCAGTAAGAACAAACTTTCCTGGTTTTTGTAATCTAATAAGATGTACAACTTAGTAGATTCGCTTCATTTTTAAAGTAGTTTGTTTTCAAAACAAACATCTTCCTTGCTGTACACTGTACTGTGTGAAATAAGCCAGTTCTGTTCCAAGAATGAGTTGCTTTCCTATGGAAGAGGTTTCAGTGCACCAAGATCAAACTTGCCTAGTGTGTGTACTCTACCAAGATGTACAACCTAGTAGATTCACTTCATTTCTAACGTAGTTTGTTTAGAAAACAAACATCTTCATTGCCGAACACTGTACTGTGTGAAATAAGCGAGTTCTGTTCTAAGAAGGAGTTGCTTTCCTACAAAGAGGTTTCAGTGCAGGAAGATCAAACTTTCCTAGTTTGTGTTATCTAACAAGATGTACACCTTAGTAGTTTCGCTTCATGTCTAAAGCAGTTTGTTTAGAAAAGCAACATCTTCTTTGCTGATCTCAGTACTGTGTGAAATAAGTCAGTTCTGTTCTGTAAAAGAGTTGCTATCCTACGAAAAGGTTTCAGTGCAGTAAGATAAACCGTTCCTACTTTGTGTAATCTAACAAGATGTACAACTTACAAGATTCACTTAATTTGTAAAGTAGTTTGTTTAGAAAACAAACATTTTCATTTCCGAACACTGTACTGTGTGAAATAAGCTTGTTCTGTTCTAAGAATGTGTAGCTTTCCTATGAAGAGGTTACATTGCAGCAAGGTCAAACTTTCCTAACTTGTGTAATCTACCAAGATGTAGAACTTAGCAAATTCGCTTCATTTCTAAAGTAGTTTGTTTAGAAAACAAACATCTTTATTGCTGAACACTGTACTGTATAAAATAAGCCAGTTCAGTTCTAAGAATGATTTGCTTTCCTACAAAGAGGTTACAGTGCAGCAATATCAAACTTCCCCAGTGTGTTATCTACCAAGATGTACAACTTCCTGGATTTGCTTCATTTCTAACGTACTTTGTTTAGAAACAAACATCTTCATTGCCAAACACTGTACTGTGTGAAGTAAGCGAGTTCTGTTCTAAGAAGTAGTTGTTTTCCTACGAAAAGGTTTCTGTGAAGCAAGATCAAACTTTCCCAGTTTGTGTAGTCTGCCAAGATGTTCAACTTAGTAGATTCGCTTCATTTTTAAAGTAGGTGGTTTAGAAAACAAACTTCTTCACTGCTGAACACTGTACTGTGTGATATAAGCTAGTGTTGTCCTTGGAATGAGTTGCTTTCCTACGAAGACGGTTGAATGCAGCAAGTCAAAACTCAAGTAGTTTGTGTAATCTACCAAGATGTACAGCTTAGTAGATTCGCTTCATTTCTAAAGTACTTTGTTTAGAGAACAAACATCTTCATTGCCAATCACTGTACTGTGTGAAATCAGCTAGTTCTGTTCTATGAAGGAGTAGCTATCCTACGAAGAGGTTTCAGTGCAGCAAGATCAAACTTTCCTAATTTGTGTAATCTAACAAGATGTACAACTTAGTACATTCGCTTCATTATAAACCAGTTTCTTAAGAAAACAAACATCTTCTTCGCCAAACACTGTACTGTGTGAAATAAGCCATTTCTGTTCTCACAATGAATTGCTTTCCTACGAAGAGGATTCAGTGCAGCAAGATCAAACTTACCTAGTTTGTGTAACTTAATAAGATGTACAACTTAGTACATTTGCTTCATTTCTAAAGTAGTTTGTTTAGAAAACAAACATCTTCATTGCCAAACACTGTACTGTGTGAAATAAGCCAGTTCCCTTCTAAGAATGAGTTGCTTTCCTACGAAGAGGTTTCAGTGCAGGAAGAAAAAACATGCCTAGTTTGTGTAATCTACCAAGATGTTACTTAGTAGATTCGCTTGATTTCCAGCAGTAGCTGGGTGGAGGCAGTTTTGGCTTAGGCCTTGCTGAGTCACTCTTAAGCAGAAATAGTAGGCCAAAGACAGGTCGCCAAATTCTAGTCAGGCTGAAGAAGTTCCACTAGGCATCACACCTGGGCCTCTTAGTGCCCAACATTCCTACGAACAGGATTGACCACAGCAAGATCAAATGTGCCTCGTTTGTACAAACTAAAAGGATGGACAGCTTAGAAACTTCATTTCATTTCTAATGTAGACTCATGAGAAATGAAAGATCTTCATTTCTGAACACTGTACTGTGTTAGATAAGCTTGTTCAGCTCTTTGAATGAGTTACTTTTGTATGATCTGGATTGATCACAGCAAGATCAACCCTCCACGTTTGTAACAATCTTACAGGATATACACCTTAGTATCTTGGTTTCCTTTGTGATGTAGTTTTCTTAAGAAAAGAAAATTCTTCATTTCAGAACACTGTACTGTACTAACTAAGCCTGTTGAGGTCCTTGAATGATTTGCTTTCATACGAACATTACAGCACGATCAAACTTTCCTCTTTTGTACAACCTATAAGGATGTACAACCTAGTAACTTTATTTTATTTCTAAATTAGTTTCATTAGAAAAGAAAGATCTTCCTTGCCAAACACTCTACTGTGTTAAATAACCTCGTTCTGCTCTTTGAATGAGTTGCTTTCTTACAAAGACGGTTAATCATAGCAAGTTCAAACTTTCAACGTTTGTACAATCTAACAAGATGTACAACTTGCTAACTTCGTTTCATTTCTAATGTAGTTTCATTAGATAGGAAAGATCTTCATTTCCTAACACTCTACTGTGTTAACTAGGCCTGTTGAGCTCCTTGAATGAGTTGCTTTTGTATGAACAGGATTGATCACAGCCAGATCAAATTTCCTCATTTGTATAACCTATAAGGATGTATAACCTAGTAACTTTATTTCATTTCTAAATTAGTTTTTAGAAAAGAAAGGTCTTCATTGCTGAACACTGTAATGTTAGAT
This sequence comes from Orientallactaga sibirica, assembly GCA_036365145.1. NCBI lineage: Eukaryota > Metazoa > Chordata > Mammalia > Rodentia > Dipodidae > Orientallactaga > Orientallactaga sibirica. Next base: position 278,153 of record JAEOAD010002089.1, read on the forward strand.
AAGCTTGTTCAGCTCTTTGAATGTGTTGCTTTCATACAAACAGGATTTATCACAGCAAGATCAACCTCCTTGTTAGTACAAACTAACAAAATGTACAATTTAGTTACTTCTTTTCATTTCGAAATTAGTTTTGTTAGAAAGGAAAGACCTTCATTGCCAAACACTGTACTGTGTTGGATAAGCTTGTTCAGCTCTTTGAATGAGTTATTTTCATATGAACAGGATTGATCACAGCAAGTTCAAACATCCTCATTTGTACAATATAACAAGATGAACAACTTAGTAACTTCGTTTCATTTCTAAATTAGTTTTGTTAGGAAAGAAAGATCTTCATTGCAGAATACTGTACTGTGTTAAATAAGATCGTTCTGCTCTTTGAATGAGTTGCTCTATTACGAAGACGAATGATTACCACAAGTTTACACTTTCACTGTTTGTACAATGTAACAAGATGTACAACTTAGCAACTTGGTTTCATTTCTAATGTAGTTTCTTTAGGAAAGAAAGATCTTCATTGCTGAACACTGTACTGTGTCAAATAAGCTCATTCTGCTCTTTGAACGAGTTACTTTCTTACGAAGATGGTTGATCACAGCAAGTTCAAACTTTCACTCTTTGCACAATCTTAAAGGATGCTCAACTTAGTATCTTGTTTTCATTTCTAATGTAGTCTTATTTAGAAAGGAAAGATCATCATTTCCGAACACTGTACTGTGCTAAGCCTGATGAGCTCCCTGAATGAGTTGCTTTCATAGGAACAGGATTGATCACAGCAAGATCAAACTTTCATAATTGTACAATCTAAAGGGATGTACAACTTAGTAACTTCCTTTTATTACTAATGTAGTTGCTTTAGAAAAGAAAGATCTTCATTTCTGAACACTGTACTGTGTTAGATAAGTGTGTTCAGCTCTTTGAATGACTTGCTCTCGTATGAACTGGATTAATCACAGCATGAACAAACCTCAAGTTTGTACAATCTAACAGATGTACAACTTGGTAACTTCTTTTCATTTCTAAATTAGTTTCATTAGAAAAGAACGATCTTCATTTCTGAACACTGTACTGTGTTAAGTTAGCTCGTTCTGCTCTTTCAATGAGTTGCTTTCTTACAAAGACGGTTAATCACAGCAAGTTCAAACTTTCACCATTTGTACAATCGAACAAGATGTACAACTTAGTAACTGCATGTCATTTCCAATGTATTTTCCTTAGACAGGGAAGATCTTCATTTCCTAATACTCTACTGTGCTAACTAGGCCTGTTGCACTCCTTGAATGAGTTGCTTTCTAAAGTAGTTTGTTTAGAAAAAAAATCTTCATTACTGAACACTGTACTGTGTGAAATAAGCTAGTTCTGTTCTAAGAATGAGTTGCTTTCCTACTTAGAGGTTACACTACAGCAAGATCAAACTTTCCTAGTTGAGTTATCTAACTAGATGTACAACTTAGTAGATTCGCTTCATTTCTAAAGTAGTTTGTTTAGAAAACAGACATCTTCATTACCGAACACTGCATTGTGTGAAATAAGCCATTACATTCTAAGAATGAGTTGCTTTCCTATGAAGAGGTTTCAGTGCAGCAAGATCAAACTGTCCTAGTTTGTGTAATCTACCAAGGTGTTCAACTTTGTAGCTTCACTTCATTTCCAAAGTAGTTTCCTTAGAAAACAAATGTCTTCATTGCCAAACACTCTACGGTGTGAAATAAGCCAGTTCTGTTCTAAGAAGGAGTTGCATTCCTACAAAGAGGTTTCAGTGCAGGAAGATCAATCTTTCCTACTTTGCATAATCTACCAAGATGTACAGCTTAGTACATTGGCTTCTTTTCCAAAGTACTTTCTTTAGAAAATAAACATCTTCATTGTCGAACTCTGGACTGTGGAAACAATCTAGTTCTGTTCTCAGGATGAGTTGCTATCCTACGAAGAGGTTTCAGTGCAGCAGGATCAAACTTTCCTAGTTTGTGTAATCCACCAAGATGTACAACTTAGTAGATTTGGTTCATTTTTAAAGTAGTTTGTTTAGAAAACAAACGTCTTCATTGGAGAACACGGTACTGTGGAAATGAGCCAGTTCCATTCTAAGAATGAGTTGCTTTCCTACGAAGAGGTTTCAGTGCAGCAAGGTCAAACTTTCCTAGTTTGTGTAATCTAACAAGATGTACAACTTAGTAGATTCGCTTCATTTCCAAAGTAGTTTGTTTAGAAAACAAACATCTTCATTGCCAAACACTGTGCTGTGTGGAGCTGCTTCCCTACGAAAAGGTTTCAGTGCAGTAAGATCAAACTTTCCTAGTTTGTCTACTCTAACAAGATGTACAACTTAGTACATTCTCTTTATTTCTAAAGTAGTTTGTTTAGAAAACAAACATCTTCATTGCAGAACACTGTATTGTGTGAAATAAGCCAGTTCTGTTCTAAGAATGAGTTCCTTTCCTACAAAGATGTTTCAGTGCAGAAATATCAAACTTTCCTAGTCCGTGTACTCTAACAACTTAGTAGATTTGCTTCATTTCTAAAGCAGTTTGTTTAGAAAAGAAACATCTTCATTGCCGAACACTGTACTGAGAGAAATAAGCTAGTTCTGTTTTAAGAAGAAGTTGCTTTCCTACGAAGGGTTTTCAGTGAAGCATGACCAAACATTCCTAGTTTGTGTAATATACCAAGATGTACAACTTGGTAGATTTGCTTCACTTCTAAAGCAGTTTGTTTAGAAAACAAACATCTTCAATGCCAAACAGTGTACTGTCTGAAATAACCAGTTCCATTCTAAGAATGAATTCCTTTCCTACGAAGATGTTTCAGTGCAGCAAGATCAAACTTTCCTAGTTTGTGAAATCTACCAAGATATAAAACTTAGTAGATTCGCTTCACTTCCAAAGTTGTTTTGTTTAGAAAACAAACATCTTAATTGCCAAACACTGTACTGTGTAAATAAGCCAATTCTGTTCTCGCAATGAGTTGCTTTCCTACGAAGACTTTTCAGTGCAAGAAGATCAAACTTTCCTAGTTTGTGTAATCTATCAAGATGTATAACTTACTAGATTCGCTTCATGTCTAACATAGTTTATTTAGAAAACAAACACCTTCATTGCCGAACACTGTAATGTGTGGAATAAGCCATTTCTCTTCCAAGAAGGAGTTGCATTTCTACGAAGAGGTTTCAGTGTAGCAAGATCAAACTGTCCTAGTTTGTGTAATCTACTAAGATGTACAACTTAGTAGATTTGCTTCATTTCTAAAGTAGTTTGTTTAGAAAATAAATATCTTCATTACTGAACAATGTACTGTGTGATATAAGCCAGTTCTACTCTAAGAAGGAGTTGCTTTCCTACTAAGGGATTTCAGTGCACAAAGATCAAACTTTCCTATTTTGCGTAATCTACAAAGCTGTACAACTTAGTAGATTCGCTTCATTCCCAATGTAGTTTGTTTAAAAAACAAATATCTTCATTGCCAAACACTGTACTGTGTGAAATAAGCCAGTTCTGTTCTTGGAATGAGTTGCTTTACTAAGAAGAGGTTTCAGTGCAGCAAGATCAAATTTCCTAGTTTCTGTAATCTATCAAGGTGTACAACTTAGTAGATTTGATTCATTTCTAAAGTAGTTTGTTTAGAAAACAAACATCTCAGTGCTGAACACTACTTTGTGAAGTAAGGTAGTGCTCTTCTCAGAATGAGTTCCTTTCCTATGAAGAGGGTTGTGTTCAGCAAGCTCAAACTTTCCTAGCTCATGTAATCTACCAAGATGTACAACTTAGTAGATTCTCTTGATTTCGAAAGTAGTTTGTTTAGAAAACAAACATCTTCATTGCTGAACACAGTATTGTGTGAAATAAGCCATTTCTGTTCTAAGAAGGAGATGCTTTCCTGAGAAGAGGTTTCAGTGCAGCAAGATCAAACATTCCTAGTTTGTGTAATCTACCAAGATGTACAACTTAACAGATTCGCTGCATTTCTAAAGCAGTTTGTTTAGAAACAATCATCTACATGACCAAACACTATACTGTGTGAAATAAACCATTTCTGTTCTCGCAATGAGTTGCTTTCCTACCAAGAGTTTTCAGTGAAGAAAGATCAAACTTTCCCAGTTTTTGTAATCTACCAAGATGTACAACATTAGTAGATTCTCTTCATTTCAAAATTAGTTTTTTTAGAAAACAAACATCTTCATTGCCGAACACTGTACTGTGTGAAATAAGCCAGTTCTGTTCTAAGAAGGAGTTGCTTTCCTGCGAAGGGGTTTCAGTGCAGCAAGATCAAACTTTCCTAGTTTGTGTAATATACCAAGATGTAGAACTTAGTAGATTCACTTCATTTCCAATGTAGTTTGTTAAGAAAACAAATATCTTCATTACCAAACACTGTACTGTGTGAAATAAGCCACTTCTGTTCTTGAAATGTGTTGCTTTCCTAAGAAGAGCTTTCCGTGCAGGCAGATCAAACATGCCTAGTTTGTGTAATCTACCAAGATGTGAAACTTCATAGATTCGCTTCCTTTCTAAAGTAGTTTGTTTAGAAAACAAACATCTTCATAGCCAAACACTGTACTGTGTGAAATTAGCCAGTTCTGTTCTAGAGAAGGAGTTGCTTTTCTACGAAGAGGTTTCTGTGCAGTAAGTTCAAACTTTCCTAGTTTGTGTAATCTACCAAAATATACAAGTTAGTAGATTTGCTACATTTCTAAAGCAGTTTGTTTAGAAACAAACATCTTCATTGCTGAATACTGTCCTGTGTGAAATAAGCCAGTTCTGTTCTCGCAATGAGTTGCTTTCCTACGAATAGGTTTCAGTGCAGGTAGATCAAACTTTCCTAGTTTGTGTAATCTACCAAGATGTACAACTTAGTAGATTAGCTTCATTTATAATGTAGTTTCTTTAGAAAACAAACATCTTCATTGCCAAACAGAGTACTGTGTTAAATATGCTAGTTCTGTTCTCGGAGTCAGTTGCTTTCCTACGAAGAGTTTTCAGTGCAGGAAGATCAAACTTTCCTAGTTAGTGTAATCTACCAAGATGTATAACTTCGTAGATTCGCTTCCTTTCTAAGGTAGTTTTTTAGAAAACAAACACCTTCATTGCTGAACACTGTACTGTGTGAAAAAAGCCAGTTCTTTTCGAAGGAGGAGTTGCTTTTCTATGAAGAGGCTTTAGTGCAGTAAGATCAAACTTTCCTAGTTTCTGTAATCTACCAAAATGTACAACTTAGGAGATTCGCTTCATTTCTAAAGTAGTTTGTTTAGAAAACAAACATCTTCATTGCCAAACACTGTACTGTGTGAAATAAGCCAGTTATGTTCTCGCAATGACTTGCTTTCCTAGGAAGAGGTTTCAATGCAGCAAGATCAAACTTTCCTAGATTGTGTAATCTAACAAGATGTAGAAATTAGTAGATTCGCTTCATTTCTAAAGTAGTTTTTTAAGAAAAGAAATATCTTCATTGCCGAACACTGTGCTTTGTGAAATAAGGTAGTTCTGATCTCAGAAGGAGTTCCTTTTCGACAAAGAGGGTTGTGTTCACCAAGCTCAAACTTTCCTAGTTTGTGTAATCTACCAACTTGTACAACTTAGTAGATTCTCTTCATTTTAAAATGAGTTTGTTTAGAAAACAAACATCTTCATTCCTGAACACTGTATTGTGTGAAATAAGCCAGGTCTGGTGTGAGGAGGAGATGCTTTCCTGCGAAGAGGTTTCAGTGCAGCAAGATCAAACTTTCCTAGTTTGTGTAATCTACAAAGATGTACAACTTAGTAGATTTGCTTCATTTCTAAAGTAGTTTGTTTAGAAACAAACATCTTCATTGCCAAACACTGTTGTGTGAAATAAGCCCGTTCTGTTCTCGCAATGAGTTGCTTTCCTACCAAGGGGTTTCACTGCAGCACCATCAAACTTTCCTAGTTTGTGTAATCTACCAAGATGTACAAGTTAGTAGATTCGCTTCCTTTCGAAAGTAGTTTGTTTAGAAAAAACAAACATCTTCATTACCTAACATTGTACTGTGTGAAATAAGACAGTTCTGTTGTAGCAATGAGTTGCTTTCCTAAGAAGAGGTTTCAGTGCAGGAAGACCAAACTTTCCTAGTTTGAGTAATCTACCAAGATATATAACTCAGTAGATTCACTTCATTTCCAAAGTAGTTTGTTTAGAAAACAAACATCTTCATTGATGAACACTTTACTGTGGAAATAAGCTAGTTCTGTTATCGGAATTAGTTGCTTTCCTACGAAGAGCTTTCAGTGCAGCAAGATTAAACTTTCCTAGTTTGTGTAATCTAACAAGATGTACAACTTAGTAGATTCACTTCATTTCTAAAGTAGTTTGTTTAGTAAACAAACATCTTCATTGCTAAACACTGTACTGTGTGAAATAAGCCAGTTCTGTCCTCGAAATGAGTCGCTTTCATACGAAGAGGATTCAGTGCAGGAAGATCAAACTTTCGTAGTTTGGGTAATCTACCCAGATGTGCAACTAATAGGTTCGCTTCATTTTGAAAGTAGTTTGTTTAGAACAAATATCTTCATTACCGAACCCTGTACTGTGTGAAGTATGTCATTTCTGTTCTAAGAATGAGTTGCTTTCCTATGAAGACGTTTCAGCGCAGCAACATCAAACTTTTCTAGTTTGTGTACTCTAACAAGTTGTATAACTTAGTAGATTCTCTTCATTTTTAAAGTAGTTTGATTAGAAAACAAACATCTTCATTACCCAACACTGTACTGTGTGAAATAAGCCAGTTCTGTTCTAAGAATGAGTTGCTTCCCTACGAAGATGTTTCAGTGCAGCAAAGATCAAGCTTGCCTACTGTGTGTAATCTACCAAGATGTACAACTTAGTAGATTTGCTGCATTTCCAACTGAGTTTCTTAAGAAAACAAACATCTTCATTTCCAAACCATCTGCTGTGTGAAATAAGCCAGTTCTGTTATAAGAAGTTGCTTTCTTATGAAGAGGTATCAATGCAGGAAGATCAAACTTTTGTACTTTCCATAATCTACCAAGATGTACAACTTAGCAGACTTGCTTCATTTCTAAAGTATTTGTTTAGAAAACAACTTCATTGCCGAACACTGTACTGTACAGATAAGCTAGTTCTGTTCTCGGAATTATTCGCTTTCCTACGAAGAGGTTTCAGTGCAGGAAGATCAAACTTTCCTAGTTTGTGTAACCTAACAAGATGTACCAGTTAGTAGATTCGCTTCATTTCTAAAGCAGTTTGTTTAGAAAATAAACATCTTCATTTCCAAACTCTGTACTGTGTGAAATAAGCCAGTTCTGTTCTGGCAATGAGTTGCTTTCCTACGAAGAGGTTACAATGCAGCAAGATTAAACTTTCCTAGTTTCTGTAATATAAGATATACAACTTAGGAGATTCGCTTCATGTCTAAAGTAATTGGTTTGGAAAACAAACATCTTCATTGCTGAACACTGTACTGTGTGAAATAAGCCAGTTCTGTTCTACGAAGGAGTGGCTTTCCTACAAAGAGGTTTCAGTGCAGCAAGATCAAACTTTCCTAGTTTGTGTAATCTACGAAGATGTACAACTTAGTAGATTCGCTTCATTTCTAAAGCATTTTGTTTAGAAAACAAACATCTTCATTGCCAAACACTGTATTGTGTAAATGAGCTAGTTTTGTTCTCAAAATTAGTTTCTTTCCTACGAAGAGGTTTCAGTGTAGGAAGATCAAACTTTCCTAGTTTGTGTAATCTAACAAGATGTACAACTTAGAGGATTCGCTTCATTTCCAAAATAGTTTGTTTAGAAAACAAACATCTTCATTGCCGAACACTGTACTGTGGAAATAAGGTAGTTCTGTTCTCGGAATTAGTTACTTTCTTATGAAGAGGTTTCAGTGCAGCAAGATCAAACTTTAGCAGTTTTTTTAATCTACCAAGATTTACAACTTAGTAGATTCGCTTCATTTCTAAAGTAGTTTGTTTAGAAATCCAGCAACTTCATTGCCGAACACTGTACTGTGTGAAAGAAGCCAGTTGTCTTCTAAGAAAGAGTTGCTTTCCTACAAAGAGGTTTTAGTGCAGCAAGATCAAACTTTCGTAGTTTGTGTAATCTACAAAGATATACAACTTAGTAAATTCGCTTCATTTCTAAAGCAGTTTGTTTAGAAAACAAACATATTCATTGCCAAACACTGTACTGTGAAATAAGCTAGTTCTGATGTCGGAATAAATTGCTTACAATGAAGAGGTTTCAGTGCAGCAAGATCAAACTTTCCTAGTTTGTATAATCTACCCAGATGTACAACTTAGTATATTTGCTTCATTTCTAAAGTAGTTTGTTTAAAAAACAAACATCTTCATTGTCGAGCACTCTACTGTGTGAAATAAGCCATTTCTGTTCTCGCAATGAGTTGCTTTCCTACGAAGAGGTTTCAGTGCAGGAAGAACAAACTTTCCTAGTTTGTGTAATCTATCAAGATATATAAGTTAGTAGATTCGCTTTATTACTCAAGTAGTTTGTTTAGAACACAAACACCTTCATTCCCGAACACTGTACTGTGTGAAATAAGACAGTTCTGTTCTAAGAATGAGTTGCTTCCCTACGAATAGGTTTCAGTGCAGCAAGTTCAATCTTGCCTAATGAGTGTAATCTATGAAGATGTACAATTTAGTAGATTCGCTTCACTTCTAATGTAGTTTGTTTAGAAAACAAACATTTTCATTGCCGAATACTCTATTGTGTGAAATAAGCCAGTTATGTTATTGGAATTAGTTGCTTTCCCACGAAGATGTTTCAGTGCAGCAAGATCAAACTTAGTAGATCTTGCCTAATGAGTGTAATCTATGAAGATGTACAATTTAGTAGATTCACTTCACTTCTAATGTAGTTTGTTTAGAAAACAAACATTTTCATTGCCGAATACTCTATTGTGTGAAATAAGCCAGTTATGTTATTGGAATTAGTTGCTTTCCCACGAAGATGTTTCAGTGCAGCAAGATCAACTTAGTAGATTCGCTTCATTTCTATACTATTTTGTTTGTCAAGATGTACAGTTTTAGTAGATTCTGTTCTTCATTTCTAAAGTAGTTTGTTTAGAAAAAACAACATCTTCATCTTTGCTGAACACTGTACTGTGTGAAATGAGCCAGTTCTGTTCTAACAAGGAGTTGCTTGCCTATGAATAGGTTTCAGTGCAGCAAGATCAAACATTCATTATTTATGTACTCAACCAAGATGTACAACTTAGCAGATTTGCTTCATTTCTAATGTAGTTTGTTTAGAAAAGAAATATCTTCATTGCCGAACACTGTACTGTGTGAAATAAGCCAGTTCTGTTCTAAGTTTGAGTTGCTTCCCTACGAACAGGTTTCAGGGCAGCAATATCAAGCTTACCTAGTGTGTGTAATCCACCAAGATGTACAACTTGGTATATTCGCTTCATTTCTAAAGAAGTTTGTTTAGAAAACAAACAACACCTTCATTGCCGAACACTGTACTGTGTGAAATAAGCCAGTTCTGTTCTAAGAATGAGTTGCTTTCCTACGAAAGAGGTTTCAGGGCAGCAATATCAAGCTTACCTAGTGTGTGTAATCCACCAAGATGTACAACTTGGTATATTCGCTTCATTTCTAAAGAAGTTTGTTTAGAAAACAAACAACACCTTCATTGCTGAACACTGTACTGTCTGATATAAGCCAGTTTTGTTCTAAGAAGGTGTTGCTTTTCTACAAAGAGGTTTCAGTGCAGCAAGAACAAACTTCCCTAGTTTGTGTAATCTACCAAGATATACAACTTAGTAGATTCGCTTCATTTCTAAAGTTGTTTTTTAGAGCAAACATCTTCCTTACCGAACACTGTACTGTGTGAAAGAAGCCAGTTCTGTTCTAAGAAGGAGTTGCTTGCCTATGAATAGTTTTCAGTGCAGCAAGATCAAACATTCATAGTTTGTGTACTCTAACAAGATGTACAACTTAGCATATTTGCTTCATTTCTAAAGTAGTTTGTTTAGAAAACAAATGTCTTCATTGCCAAACACTGTACTGTGTGAAATAAGCCAGTTCTGTTCTAAGAATGAGTTGCTTTCCTACGAAGAGGTTTCAGTGCAGCAAGATCAAACTTTCCTAGTTTGTGTAATCTACCAAGATGTACAACTTAGTAGATTTGCTTCATTTCTAAAGTAGTTTGTTTAGAAAACAAACATCTTCATTGCCGAACACTGTACTGTGTGAAATAAGCCAGTTCTGTTCTAAGAATGAGTTGCTTTCCTACGAAAGAGGTTTCAGTGCAGCAAGATCAAACTTTCCTAGTTTGTGTAATCTACAAGATGTACAACTTAGTAGATTTGCTTCATTTCTAAAGTAGTTTGTTTAGAAAACAAACATCTTCATTGCCAAACACTGTACTGTGTGAAATAAGCTAGTTCTGTTCTCGCAATGAGTTGCTTTCCTACGAAGTGGTTACAGTGCAGAAAGATCAAACTTTCCTAGTTTGTGTAATCTAACAAGATGTACAACTTAGTAGATTCGCTTCATTTCTAAAGTAGTTTGTTTAGAAACCAAACATCTTCATTGCCGAACACTGTACTGTGTGAAATAAGCTAGTGCTGTTCTCAGAATGAGTTGCTTTCCTACGAAGAGGATTGAGTGCAGGATGTTCAAACTTATCCAGTTTGTGCAATCTACCAAGATGTACAACTTAGTAGATTCGCTTCCTTTCTAAAGTAGTTTGTTTAGAAAACAAACATCTTCATTGCCAAACACTGTACTGTGTGAAATAAGCCAGTTCTGTTCTCAGAAGGAGTTGCTTTCCTATGAAGAGGTTTCAGTGCAGCAAGATCAAACTTTCCTAGTTTGTGTAATCTAACAAGATGTACAACTTAGTAGATTCTCTTCATTTCTAAAGTAGTTTGTTTAGAAAACAAACATCTTCATTGCCAAACACTGTACTGTGTGAAATAAGCCAGTTCTGTTCTCAGAATGAGTTGCTTTCCTATGAAGAAGGTTAGAGTGCAGCAAGTTCAAACTTTCCTAGTTTGTGTAATCTAACAAGATGTACAACTTAGTAGATTCGCTTCATTTCTAAAGTAGTTTGTTTAGAAAACAAACATCTTCATTGCCAAACACTGTACTGTGTGAAATAAGCTAGTTCTGTTCTAGCAAGGAGTTGCTCTCCTACGAAGAGGTTTGAGTGCAGCAAGATCAAACTTTCCTAGTTTGTGTAATCTAACAAGATGTACAACTTAGTAGATTCGCTTCATTTCTAAAGTAGTTTGTTTAGAAAACAAACATCTTCATTGCCAAACACTGTACTGGGTGAAATAAGCTAGTTTTGTTCTCAGAATGAGTTGCTTTCCTACAAACAAGGTTGAGTGCAGCAAGTTCAAACTTTCCTAGTTTGTGTAATCTAACAAGATGTACAACTTAGTAGATTCGCCTCATTTCTAAAGTAGTTTGTTTAGAAAACAAACATCTTCATTGCAGAACACTGTACTGTGTGAAATAAGCTAGTTCTGTTCTCAGAATGAGTTGCTTTCCTAAGAAGAAGTTTTGAGTGCAGCAAGTTCAAACTTTCCTAGTTTGTGTAATCTAACAAGATGTACAACTTAGTAGATTCACTTCATTTCTAAAGTAGTTTGTTTAGAAAACAAACATCTTCATTGCTGAACACTGTACTGTGTGAAATAAGCTAGTTCTGTTCTTGGAATTAGTTGCTTTCCTATGAAGAATGTTGAGTGCAGCAAGTTCAAACTTTCCTAGTTTGTGTAATCTAACAAGATGTACAACTTAGTAGATTCCCTTCATTTCTAAAGTAGTTTGTTTAGAAAACAAACATCTTCATTGCCGAACACTGTACTGTGTGAAATAAGCCAGTTCTGTTCTGGGAATGAGTTGCTTTCCTATGAAGAGGTTTGAGTGCAGCAAGTTCAAACTTTCTAGTTTGTATAATGTAACAAGATGTACAACTTAGTAGATTCACGTCATTTTTAAAGTAGTTTGTTTAGAAAACAAACATCTTCATTGCCGAACACTGTACTGTGTGAAATAAGCCAGTTCTGTTCTAAGAATGAGTTGCTTTCCTACGAAGAGGTTTCAGTGCAGCAAGATCAAACTTTCCTAGTTTGTGTAATCTAACAAGATGTACAACTTAGTAGATTCCCTTCATTTCCAAAGAAGTTTACTTAGAAAACAAACATCTTCATTGCCGAACACTGTACTTGTGAAATAAGCCAGTTCTGTTTTCGCAATGAGTTGCTTTCCTACTAATAAGTTTCAGTGAAGCAAGTTCAAACTTTCCTAGTTTGTGTAATCTACCAAGATGTACAACTTAGTACATTCACTTCATTTCTAAAGCAGTTTGTTTGTAAAACCAACATCTTCATTGTAGAACACTGTACTGTGTGAAGTACCGAGTTCTGTTCTAAGAATGAGTTGCTTTCCTACCAAGAGGTTTCAGTGCAGCAAGATAAAACTTTTCTAGTTTGTGTACTCTAACAAGATGTACAACTTAGTAGATTTGGTTCATTTGTAAAGTTGTTTGTTTAGAGAACAAACATCTTCATTGCCGAACACTGTACTGTGTGAAATAAGCCAGTTCTGTTGTAAGAATGAGTTGCTTCCTATGAAGAGGTTACAGTGCAGCAAGATCAAACTTTCCTAGTTTGTGTAATCTACCAAGATATACAACATAGTAGATTCTGTTCATTTCTAAAGTAGTTTGTTTAAAAAAAAAAAATCTTCATTGCCAAACACTGTACTGTGTGAAATTAGCGTCTTCTGTTCTAAGAATGAGTTGCTTTCCTATGAAGAGGTTTCAGTGCAGCAAGATCAAACTTTCCTAGTTTGGGTAATCTAACAAGATGTACAACTTAGTGGATTCACTTCATTTCTAAAGTAGTTTCTTTAGAAAACAAACATCTTCAATGTGGAACACTGTACTGTGTGAAATATGCCAGTTCTCTTCTCCCAATGAGTTGCTTTCCTACAAAGAGGTTTCAGTGCAGCAAGATCAAACTTTCCTAGTTTGTGTAATCTAACAAGATGTACAACTTAGTAGATTTGCTTCATTTCTAAAGTAGTTTGTTTAGAAAACAAACATCTTCATTGCCAAACACTGTACTGTGTGAAATATGCCAGTTCTGTTCTAAGAATGAGTTGCTTTCCTACAAAGAGGTTTCAGTGCAGCAAGATCAAACTTTCCTAGTTTGTGTAATCTACCAAGATGTACAACTTAGTAGATTTGCTTCATTTCTAAAGTAGTTTGTTTAGAAAAGAAACATCTTCATTGGCAAATACTGTACTGTGTGAAATAAGCTAATTATGTTCTCGCAATCAGTTGCTTTCCTACGAAGAGGTTTCAGTGCAGCAAGATCAAACTTTCCTAGTTTGTGTAATCTACCAAGATGTACAACTTAGTAGATTCGCTTCATTTCTAAAGTAGTTTGTTTAGAAAACAAACATCTTCATTGCCAAACACTGTACTGTGTGAAATAAGCCAGTTCTGTTCTAAGAAGGAGTTGCTTTCCTTGAAGAGGTTTCAGTGCAGCAAGATCAAACTTTCCTAGTTTGTGTAATCTACGAAGATGTACAACTTAGTGCCTTCGCTTCATTTCTAAAGTACTGTGTTTAGAAAACACAAATCTTCATTGCCAAACACTAGACTGCATGAAATAAGCCAGTTCCGTGCTAAGAATGAAATGCTTTCCTTCGAAGAGGTTTCAGTGCAGTAAGATCAAACTTTCCTAGTTTGTGTAATCTACCAAGATGCATGGCATAGTAGATTCACGTCATTTCTGAAATAGTTTGTTTAGAAAACAAACATCTTCATTGCCAAACACTGTACTGTGTGAAATAAGCCAGTTGAGTTCTAAGAATCAGTTGCTACTTTACGAAGAGGTTTGAGTGCTGCAAGATCAAACTTTCCTAGTTTGTGTAATCTACCAAGATGTACACCTTAGTAGATTCGCTTCATTTCTAAAGCAGTTTGTTTAGAAAACGAATATCTTTATTGCCGAACACTGTACTGTGGAAATAAGCTACTTCTGTTCTCGGAATTAGTTGCTTTCTAACGAAGAGGTTTCAGTGCAGCAAGATCAAACTTTCCTAGTTTGTGTAATCTACCAAGATGTACAACTTAGTAGATTCGCTTCATTTCCAAAGGAGTTTGTTTAGAAAAAAAATCTTCATTGTAGAACACTGTACTGTGTGAAATAAGCCAGTTCTGTTCTAAGAATGAGTTGCTTCCCTACGACGAGGGTTCAGTGCAGCAAGATCAAGTTTGCCTAGTGTGTGTAATCAACCAAGTTCTACAACTTAATAGATTCGCTTCATTTCTTAAGTAATTTGTTTAGAAAACAAACATCTTCAATGCAGACCACTCTACTGTGTGATGTAAGCCAGTTCTGTTCTAAGAAGAAGTTGCTTTCCTACGAAGAGGTTTCAGTGCATGAAGATCAAACTTTCCTAATTTGCATAATCTACCAAGATGTATAACTTGGTTGATTCGCTTCAGTTCTAAAGCAGTTTGTATAAAAAACACACATTTTCATTGCCGAACACTGTACTGTGGAAATAAGCTAGTTCTGTTCTCGGAATTAGTTGCTTTCCTAGGAAGAGGTTTCAGTGCAGGAAGATCAAACTTTCCTAGTTTGTGTAATATAACAGCATGTAGAATTTAGTAGGTTAGCTTCATTTCTAAAGAGGTTTGTTTAGAAAACAAACACCTTCAATGCTGAACACTGTACTGTGTGAAATAAGCCTGTTCTGTTCTAAGAAGGAGTTGCTTTCCTCCGAAGGAATTTCAGTGCAGCAAGATCAAACTTTCCTAGTTTGTGTAATCTACCAAGATGTACAACTTAGCAGATTCACTTCATTTCTAAAATAGTTTGTTTAGAAAATAAACATCTTCATTACCGAACACTATACTGTGTGAAATAAGCTAGTTCTGTTCTAAGAAGAAGTTGCTTTCATATGAAGTGGTTTCAGTGCATGAAGATTAAACTTTCCTACTTTACATAATCTACAAGTTGTTTGATTCGCTTCATTTCTACAGTAGTTTCTTTAGAAAACAAACACCTTCATTGCGGAATACTGTACTGTGGAAATAAGCTAGTTCTGTTCTCGGAATTAGTTGCTTTCCTGTGAAGAGTTTTCAGTGCAGCAAGATCAAACTTTCCTAGTTTGTGTAGTGTAACAAGATGTACCCATTAATAGATTCCCTTCATTTCTAAATTAGTTTGTTTAGAAAACAAACATTTCATTCCCGAACACTCTACTGTGTGAAATAAGCTAGTTTTATTCTTGGAATTAGTTACTTTCCTAGGAAGAGTTTTCAGTGCAGCAAGATCAAACTTTCCTACTTGTGTAATCTAACAAGATGTACAACTTAGTAGATTCACTTCATTTCTAAAATAGTGTGTTTTGAGTACAAACTCCTTCAATGCCAAACACTTACTGTGTGAAATAAGCCAGTTCTGTTCAATGAAGTAGTTGCTTTTCTGGGGTGAGGTTTCAGTGCAGCAAGACCAAAGTTTCATAGTTTGTGTAATCTACCATGATGTGCAAAGTAGTAGATTCACTTAGTTTCTAAAGTAGTTTGTTTAGAAAACAAACATCTTCATTTCCGTACACTCTACTGTGTGAAATAAGCCAGTTCTGTTCTAAGAAGAAGTTACATTCCTACAAAAGGTTTCAGTACAGGAAGATCAAACTTTCCTAGTTTGTGTAATCTACCAAGATGTACAACTTAGTAGATTTGCTTCATTTCTAAAGTAGTTTGTTTAGAAAACAAACATCTTCATTGCTGAACACTGTACTGTTAAAATAAGCTAGTGCTCTGCTCTCGGAATGAGTTGCTTTCCTATGAAGAAGTTAGAGTGCAGCAAGTTCAAACTTTCCTAGTTTGTGTAATCTAACAAGATGTACAACTTAGTAGATTTCCCTTCATTTCTAAAGTAGTTTGTTTAGAAAAAACAAACATCTTCATTGCTGAACACTGTACTGTGTGAAATAAGCTAGTTCTGTTCTCATGGAATGAGTTGCTTTCCTACTGAACAAGGTTTGAGTGCAGCAAGTTCAAACTTTCCTAGTTTGTGTAATCTAACAAGATGTACAACTTAGTAGATTTCCTTCATTTCTAAACTAGTTTGTTTAGAAAACAAACATCTTCATTGCCGAACACTGTACTGTGTGAAATAAGCTAGTTCTGTTCTCAGAATGAGTTGCTTTCCTACACAAAGAAGGTTGAGTGCAGCAAGTTCAAACTTTCCTAGTTTGTGTAATCTAAGAAGATGTACAACTTAGTAGATTTGCTTCATTTCTAAAGTAGTTTGTTTAGAAAACAAACATCTTCATTGCCGAGCACTGTACTGTGTGAAATAAGTTAGATCTGTTCTCGGAATGAGTTGCTTTCCTACGAACAAGGTTGAGTGCATCAAGTTCAAACTTTCCTTGTCTGTGTAATCTAACAACATGTACCACTTAGTAGATTCCCATCATTTCTAAAGTAGTTTGTTTAGAAAACAAACATCTTCATTGCCGAACACTTTACTGTGTGAAATCAACCATTTCTGTTCTCGCAATGAGCTGCTTTCCTATGAAGAGGTTTCAGTGCAGCAAGATCAAACTTTCCTAGTTTGTGTAATCTACCAAGATGTACAACTTAGTAGATTCGCTTCAATTCTAAAGTAGTTTTTTAGAGCAAACATCTTCCTTACCGAACACTGTACTGTGTGAAATGAGCCAGTTCTGTTCTAAATTTGAGTTGCTTCCCTACGAACAGGTTTCAGTGCAGCAATATCAAGCTTGCCTAGTGTGTGTAATCCAGCAAGTTGTACAACTTATTAGATTCACTGCATTTCTAATGTAGTTTGTTTAGAAAACAAACACCTTCATTTCTGTACACTCTACTGTGTGAAATAAGCCAGTTCTGTTCTAAGAAGAAGTTACATTCCTACGAAGAGGTTTCAGTACAGGAAGATCAAACTTTCCTAGTTTGTGTAATCTACCAACGTCTACAACTTAGTAGGTATGCTTCATTTCTAAAGTAGTTTGTTTAGAAAATAAACATCTTCATTGCCGAACACTGTACTGTGTGAAATAAGCTAGTTCTGTTCTCGGAATGAGTTGGTTTCCTACGAAAAAGGTTAAGTGCAGCAAGTTCAATCTTTCCAAGTTTGTGTAATCTAAAAAGATGTACAATTTAGTAGTTTAGACTCAATTTTAAAGTAGTTTGTTTAGAAAACAAATATCTTCATTGCCAAACACTGCAGTGTGTGAAATAAGCTAGTTCTGTTTTCGGAATGAGTTGCTTTCCTATGAAGAAGTTAGAATGCACCAAGTTCAATCTTTCCTAGTTTGTGTAATCTAAAAAGATGTACAACTTAGTAGGTTCGCTTCATTTCTAAAGTAGTTTGTTTAGAAAACAAACATCTTCATTGCCCAACACTATCCTGTGTGAAATAAGCTAGATCTGTTCTCGGAATGAGTTGCTTTCTTACCAACAAGGCTAACAAGTTGTACTACTTAATAGATTCCCCTCATTTTCAAAATAGTTACTTTAGAAAACAAACATCTTCATATCCGAACACTGTACTGTGCGAAATAAGCTAGTTCTCTTCTCGGAATGAGTTGCTTTCCTATGAAGAAGATTGAATGCACCAAGTTCAAACTTTCCTGGTTTGTGAAATCTAACAAGATGTACAACTTAGTAGATTCACCTCATTTCTAAAGTAGTTTGTTTAGAAAAGAAACATCTTCATTGCCCAACACTGTCCTGTGTGAAATAAGCTAGATCTGTTCTCGGAATGACTTGCTTTCCTACCAAGAGGTTTCAGTGCAGAAAGATCAAAATTTAATAGTTTGTGTACTCTGACAAGATGTACTACTTAGTAGATTTGCTTCATTTCTAAAGTAGTTTGTTTAGAAAACAAACATCTTCATTGCTTAACACTGTACTCTGTGAAGTAAGCCAGTTCTGTTCTAAGAATGAGTTGCTTTCCTACAAAGGCGTTTCAGTGCAGCAAGATCAAGCTTGCCTGTTGTGTGTAATCTAGCAAGATGTACAACTTAGTAGATTCACATCATTTTTAACGTAATTTGTTTAGAAAACAAACATCTTCATTGCTGAACACTCTACTGTGTAAAATAAGCCTGTTCTGTTCTAAGAAGAAGTTACTTTCCTATGAAGAGTATTCAGTGCAGGTAGATCAAACTTTCTTAGCTTGTGTAATCTACCAAGATGTACAACTTAGTACATTTGCTTCATTTCTAAAGTAGTTTATTTAGAAAACAAACAGCATCATTGCCGAACACTGTACTGTGTGAAATAAGCCAGTTCTGTTCTAAGAAGGAGTTGCTATCCTACGAAGACGTTTCAGTGCAGCAAGATCAAACTTTCCTAGTTTGTGTAATCTACCAAGATGTACACCTGTGTAGATTTGCATCATTTCTAAAGCAGTTTGTTTAGAAAACAAATATCTTCATTGCTGAACCCTGTCCTGTGGACATCAGGTAGTTCTGTTCTGAGAATTAGTTGCTTTCCTACGAAGAGGTTTCAGTGGAGCAAGATCAAACTTTCCTTGTTTGTGTACTCTAACAAGATGTACAACTAAGTAGATTCGCTTCATTTGTAAAGTAGTTTCTTTAGAAAACAAACATCTTCATTTCCAAACACTGTACTGTGTGAAATAAACCAGTTCTCTTGTAAGAATGAGTTGCTTTCCTATCAAGAGTTTAGAGTGCAGCAAGATCAAGCTTTCCTAGTTTGTGTAACCTACCAAGATATACAACTTAGTGGATTCGCTTCATTTCTAAAGTAGTTTGTTTAGAAGACAAACATCTTCATGGTCGAACACTGTATTGTGTGAAATATACCAGTGTTATTCTAAGAAGGAGTTGCTTTCCTACGAATAGGTTTCAGTAAAGCAAGATCAAACTTTCCTCGTTTGTGTAATCTAACAAGATGTATAACCTAGTAGATTCGCTTCTTTTCTAAAGTAGTTCATTCAGAAAACAAACATCTACATTGTCGAACACTATACTGTGTGAAATAAGCCTGTTCTGTTCTAAGAAGAAGTTACTTTCCTACGAAGAGGTTTCAGTGCAGCAAGATCAAACTTTCCTAGTTTGTGTAATCTAACAAGATGTACAACTTAGTATTTTCGCTTAGTTTCAAACGTAGTTTGTTTAGAAAACAAACATCTTCATTTCTAAAAACAGTACTGTTTAAATAAGCTAGTTCTGTTCTAGGAATTTGTTGCTTTCCTACGAATAGTTTTCAGTGCAGCAAGATCAAACTTTCCTAGTTTCTGTAATCTACATAGATGTACAACTTAGTAAATTCACTTCCTTTCTAAAGTTGTTTTTTGAGAAAACAAACATCTTCATTGCCCAATACTGTTCTGTGTGAAATAAGCCAGTTCTGTTCTCGCAATGAGTTGCTTTCCTACGAAGAGGTTTCAGTACAGTAAGATCAAACTTTCCTAGTTTGTGTAATCTACCAAGATGTACAACTTAGGAGATTCGCTTCATTTCTACACTCGTTTGTTTATAAAACAAAGCCCTCCACTGCCGAACACTGTACTGTGTGAAATAAGCCAGTTCGGCTCTAAAAATTAGTTGATTTTCTACGAAGACTTTTCAGTGCAGCAAGATCCAACTTTCCTTCTTTATGTAATCGACCAAGATGTACAACTTAGTAGATTTGCTACATTTCTTAAGTAGTTTGTTTAGAAAACAAACATCTTCGTTACTGAACAGTGTACTGTGTGAAATAAGCCAGTTCTGTTCTAAGAAGGAGTTGCTTTTCTACGAAGAGTTTTCAGTGCAGCAGGATCATACTTTCCTAGTTTGTGTAATCTACCAAGATGTACAACTTGGTAGATTCGCTTCCTTTCTAAAGTAGTTTGTTTAGAAAACAAACATCTGTATTGCCAAACACTGTACTATGTGAAATAAGCCAGTTCTGTTCTAAGAAGCAGTTGTTTCCCTACAAACATGTTTCAGTGCAGCAAGATCAAGCTTTTCTAGTGTGTGTAATCTACCAAGATGTACAACTTAGTAGATTAGCTTCATTTCTATCATAGTTTTTTTAGAAAATAAACATCTTCATTGCCGAACACTCTACTGTTTAAAATAAGCCAGTTCTGTACTAAGAAGTTGCTTTCCTATGAAGAGGTTTCAGTGCAGGTAGATCAAACTTTCACAGTTTGTGTAATCTGTGAAGATGTACAACTTAGTAGATTTGCTTGATTTCAAAAGTAGTTTGTTAAGAAAACAAACATCTTCATTGCTGATTAAGGTACTGTGTGAAGTAAGCCAGTTCTGTTCTCACAATGAGTTGCTTTCCTACGAAGATGTTTCAGTGCAGGAAGATAAAACTTTCCTCATTTGTGTAATCTATGAAGATGTACAACCTAGTAGATTCGCTTCATTTCTAAAGCAGTTTGTTTGGAAAAAAACCACCTTCATTGCCGAACACTGTACTGTGGAAATAAGCTAGTTCTGTTATATGAATTCATTTGTATCCTACGAAGAGGTTTCACTGCAGCAAGACCAAACTGTCCTAGTTTATCTAATGTACGAAGATGTACAAATTAGTAGAATGGCTTCCTTTCTAATGTTGTTTAGAAAACAAACATCTTCATTCCTGAACACTGTACTGTGTGAAATATGCCACTTCTGTTATCACAATGAGTTGCGTTCCTACGAAGAGGTTTCAGTGCAGGAAGATCAAATTTTCCCAGTTTGTGCAATCTACCAAGATGTACAACTTACTAGATTCCCTTCATTTCTAAAGTAGTTTATTTAGAAAACAAACACCTTCATTACCGAATATTGTACTCTGTGAAATAAGGCAGTTCTCTTCAAAGAAGGAGTTGCTTTTCTACAAAGAGGTTTCAGTGCAGCAAGATCAAATTTTTCCTAGTTTGTGTAATCTACCAAGATGTACACCTTAGTAGATTCACTTCATTTATAAAGTAGTTTGTTTAAGAAACAAACATCTTTATTCCCAAACACTGTACTGTGTGAAATAAGCCAGTTCTGTTATAAGAAGGAGTTGCTTTCCTATGAAGAGGTTTCAGTGCAGCAAGATTAATCTTTCCTAGTTTGTGTAATCTACCAAGATGTACAATTCATTAGATTCGCTCTCTTTCTAAAGTAGTTTGTTTAGAAAACAAACATCTTCATTGCCAAACACTGTACTGTGTGAAATAAGCCAGTTCTGTTCTAAGAATGAGTTGCTTCCCTACGAAGAGGTTTCAGTGCAGCAAGAACAAGCTTGCCTAGTGTGTATAATCTACCAAGATGTACAACTTAGTAGATTCACTTCATTTCTAACATAGCTTGTTTAGAAAACAAACATCTTCATTGCCAAACACTCTACTGTGTGAAACAAGCCTGTTCTGTTCTAAGAAGGAGTTGCTTTCCTTCGAAGAGGTTTCAGTGCCGGAAGATCAAACTTTCCTAGTTTGTGAAATCTACCAAGCTGTACAACTTAGTAGATTTGCTTCATTTCTAACATAGTTTGTTTAGAAAACAAACATCTTCATTGCCGAACACTCTACTGTGTGAAACAAGCCTGTTCTGTTCTAAGAAGGAGTTGCTTTCCTTCGAAGAGGTTTCAGTGCAGTAAGATCAAACTTTCCTACTTTGTGAAATCTACCAAGCTGTACAACTTAGTAGATTTGCTTCATTTCTAACATAGTTTGTTTAGAAAACAAACATCTTCATTGCAGAACACTCTACTGTGTGAAATAAGCCAGTTCTATTCTAAGAAGGAGTTGCTTTCCGACGAAGGGGTTTCAGTTCACCAAGATCAAACTTTTCTACTTTGTGTACTCTACCAAGATGTACAACTTAGTAGATACACTTCATTTCTAAAGTGGTTTCTTTAGAAAACAAACATCTTCATTGCCAAACAGTACACTGTGAGAAATAAGCTAGATCTGTTCTAAGAAGGAGTTGCTTTCCTACGAGGGCGTTTCAGTGCAGGAAGATCAAACTTTCCTAGTTTGTGCAATCTACCAAGATGTACAACTTAGTATATTCGCTTCACTTCTAAAGTAGTTTGTTTAGAAAACAAACATCTTCATTGCCAAACACTGTATTGTGTGTAATAAGCCTGTTCTGTAGTAAGAATGAGTTGCTTTCCTATGAAGAGGTTACACTGCAGCAATATCAAACTTTCCTCATTTGTGTAATCTATGAAGATGTACAACGTAGTAGATTCGCTTCATTTCTAACGTAGTTTGCTTAGAAAACAAACATTTCATTGCCGAACACTGTGCTGTGTGAAATAAGCCAATTCTGTTCTAAGAAGCAGTTGCTTCCTACGAAGAGGTTTCAGTGCAGCAAGAATAAGCTTGCCTAGTGTCTATAATCTACCAATATGTACAACTTAGTAGATTCACTTCATTTCTAACGTAGCTTGTTTAGAAAACAAACATCTTCATTGCCAAACACTCTACTGTGTGAAACAAGCCTGTTCTGTTCTAAGAAGGAGTTGCTTTCCTTCGATGAGGTTTCGGTGCAGGAAGATCAAACTTTCCTAGTTTGTGAAATCTACCAAGCTGTAAAACTTAGTAGATTTTCTTCATTCCTAACATAGTTTGTTTAGAAAACAAACATCTTCATTGCTGAACACTCTACTGTGTGAAATAAGCCAGTTCTGTTATAACGGGCTGCTTTCCTACGAAGAGGTTTCAGTGCAGCAAGATCAAGCTTGCCTAGTATGTGTAATCTTCCAAGATGTACAACTTAGTAGATTCGCTTCATTTCTAACATAGTTTGTTTAGAAAAAAAAATCTTCATTGCCGAACACTGTAGTGTGTGAAATAAGTCAGTTCTGTTCTGAGAAGGAGTTGCTTTCCTACAAATGTTTCAGTGCAGCAAAATCAAACTTTCCCAGTTTGTGTCATCTAACAAGATGTACAGCTTAGTACATTCGCTTCATTTCTAAAGTAGTTTATTTAGAAAAGAAACATCTTCATTGCCGAACACTGTACTGTGTGAAATAAGCCAGTTCTGTTTTAACAATGAGTTTCTTCCCTCTGAAGAGGTTTTAGTGCAGGTAGATCAAACTTTCCTAGTTTGTGTAATCTTCTACGATGTACAACTTAGTAGATTTGCTTCATTTCTAAAGTAGTTTGTTTAGAAAACAAACATCTTCATTGCTGAACAATGTACTGTGAGAAATAAGCTAGTTCTGTTCTCGGAATTAGTTGCTTTCCCACCAAGAGGTTTCAGTTCAGCCAGATCAAACTTTCCTAGTTTTTGTAATCTACCAAGATGTACAACTTAGTAGATTCGCTTCATTTGTAAAGTAGTTTGTTTAGAAAACAAAGATCTTCATTGGCAAACACTGTACTGTGTGAAATAAGCCAGTTCTGTTCTAGGAATGCGGTGCTTCCATACAAAGAGGTTTCAGTGCAGCAAGATCAAGCTTGCCTTGTGTGTGTAATCTAACAAGATGTACAACTTAGTACATTCGCTTCATTTCTCAAGCAGTTTCTTTAGAAAACAAACATCTTCATTGCCTATCCCTGTACTGTGTATAATAATACTGTGTATAATCTTCATCGCCAAACACTGTACTGTGTGAAATATGCTATTTCTGTTCTCAGAATTAGTTGCTTTCCTACGAAGAGGTTTCAGTGCAGCAAGGTCAAACTTTCCTAGTTTGTGTAATCTAACAAGATGTACAAATTAGTACATTCGCTTCATTTCTAAACCAGTTTGTTTAGAAAACAAACCTCATCATTGCCGAACACTGTACTTTTTGAAAGAAGGTAGTGCTGTTGTAAGAATGAGTTCTTTCCCTACGAAGAGTGTTGTGTGTAGCAAGTGCAAACGTTTCAGTTTGTGCAATCTACCACGATGTACAACTTAGTAGATTCTATTCATTTCTAAACTAGTTTGTTTAGGAAACAAACATCTTCACTGCCCAATAATGTACTGTGTGAAATAAGCCAGTTCTGTTCTATGAATGAGTTGCATTCCTAAGAATAGGTTTCAGTGCACCAAGATCAAGCTTGTCTAGTGTTTATAATCTACCAAGATGTACAACTTATTAGATTAGCTTTATTTCTAAAGCAGTTTGTTTCAAAAACAAACATCTTCATTGCCCAACATTGTATTGTGTGATATAAGCCAGTTCTGTTCTCAAAATGAGTGGCTTTCATACGAAGGTGTTTCAGTGCAGCAAGATCAAACTTTCCTAGTTTGTGTAATCTTCCAAGATGTACAACTTAGTATATTGGCTTCATTTCTAAAGTAGTTTGTTTAGAAAACAAACATCTTCATTGCTGAACACTGTACTGTGTGAAATAAGCCAGTTCTGCTCTAAGAATGAGTTGCTTTCCTGCCAAGAGGTTACAGTGCAGCAATATCAAACTTTCATAGTTTGTGTAATCTAACAAGATGTACAAATTAGTAGATAGGCTTCATCTCTAAAGCAGTTTTTTAGAACACAAACATCTTCATTGCCGAACCCTGTACTGTGTATAATGAGCTAGTTCTGTTCTCGGAATTAGTTGCTTTCCTACGAAGAGGATTCAGTGCAGCAAGATCAAACTTTCCTAGGTTGTGTAATCTACCAAGATATACAACTTAGTAGCTTCTCTTCATTTCTAAAGTAGCTTGTTTAGAAAACAAACATCTTCATTGCCAAACCCTGCACTGTGTGAAATAAGGCAGTTCTGTTCTAAGAATGAGTTGCTTTCCTAAGAAGAGGTTTCAGTGCAGCAAGATCAAACTTTCCTAGGGTGTGTAATCTAACAAGATGTACAACTTAGTACATTCACTTCATTTGTCAAACAGTTTGTTTAGAAAACAAACATCTTCATTGCCGAACACTATACTGTGTGAAATATGGTAGTGATGTTCTAAGAATGAGTTCTTTTCCTATGAAGAGGGTTGTGTGCAGCAAGTTCAAACTTTCCTAGTTAGTGTAATCTACCAAGATGTACAACGTAGTTGATTCTCTTCATTTCTAAAGTAGTTTGTTTGGAAAACAAAGATCTTCATTGGCAAACACTGTACTGCTTGAAATAAACCAGTTCTGTTCTCAGAATGAGGTGCTTCCCTATGAAGAGGATTCAGAGCAGCAAGATCAAGCTTGCCTAGTGTGTGTAATCTACCAAGATGTACAACTTAGTAGATTCGCCTTATTTCTAAAGCAGTATGCTTAGAAAAAAAAATCTTCATTGCCGAAACCTTAACTGTTAATTAAGCCAGTTTTGTTCTCACAATGAGTTCCTTTCCTACGAAGGGGTTTTAGTGCAGCAAGATCAAACTTTCCTAGTTTGTGTAATCTACCAAGATGTACAAGTTAGTAGATTCACTTCATTTCTAAAGTAGTTTGTTTAGAAAACAAACATCTTCATTGACGAAAACTGAACTGTCTGAAATAAGCCAGTTCTCTTCTATGAAGGAGTTGCTTTCCTACGAACAGGTTTCAGTGCAGCAAGATCAAACTTTCCTAGTTTGTGAAATCTACCAAGATATACAACTTAGTAGATTCTCTTCATTTGTAAAGTAGATTGTTTAGAAAACAAACATCTTCAATCCCAAACACTGTACTGTGCAAAATATTCTAGTTCTGTTCTCGGAATGAGTTGCTTTCCTACGAAAAGGGTTGAGTGCAGTAAGTTCAAACTTTCCTAATGTGTAAACTAACAAGATTTACAAGTTAGTAGATTCCCTTCATTTCTAAAGTAGTTTGTTTAGAAAACAAACATTTTCATTGCCATACACTGTACTGTGTGAAATATGCGAGTTCTGTGCTAAGAAGGAGTTGCTCTTCTTTAAAAAGGGTTGAGTGCAGCAAGTTCAAACTTTCCTACTTTGTGTAATCAAACAAGATGTACAACTCAGTAGATGCGCTACAATTCTAAATTAGATTGTTTAGAACACAAACGTCTTCATTACCTAACAATGTACGGTGTGAAATAAGCCAGTTCTCTTCTTGCAATGAGTTGCTTTCCTATGAAGAGGTTTCAGCGTAACAAGATTAAAATTTCTAGTATGCGTAATCTATGAAGATGTACAACATAGTAGATTCACTTCGTTTCTAAAGCAGTTTGTTTGGAAAACAAACACCTTCAGTGCTGAACACTATACTGTGAAATAAGCCAGTTATGTTCTAAGAAGGAGTTGCTTTTCTACGAAGAGTTTTCAGTGCAGCAAGATCAAACTTTCCTAGTTTGTGTAAGATACCAGGATGTACAACTTAAAAGATTGGCTTCATTTCTAACGTAGTTTGTTTAAAAAACGAAAACCTTCATTGCCAAACACTGTACTGTGTGAAATAAGCCAGTTCTGTTGTAAGAAGGAGTTGCTTTCCTATGAATAAGTTTCAGTAAAGCAAGATCAAACTTCCCTAGTTTGTGTAATCTACCAAGATGTACAACTTAGTAGGTTCGCTTCTTTTCTAAAGTAGTTTGTTTAGAAAACAAACATCTTCATTGCCGAACACTGTACAGTGTGAAATAAGCCAGTTCTGTTCTAACAATGAGATGCTTCCCTAGGAAGAGGTTTCAGTACAGGAAGATCAAACTTTCCTACTTTGCATAGTCTACCAAGATGTACAACTTAGAAGATTTGCTTCATTTCTAAAGTAGTTTGTTTAGAAAACAAACATCTTCACTGCCAAATACTTTGCTGTGTAAATAAGCTAGTTCTGTTCTCGCAATAAGTTGCTTTCCTACGAAGAGGTCTCAGTGCAGCAAGATGAAACTTTCCTAGTTTGTGTAATCTAACAAGATGTAGAACTTAGTAGATTCGCTTCATTTCTAAAGTAGTTTGTTTAGAAAACAAACATCTTCATTGCCTAACACTGTACTGTTTGAAATAAGCCAGTTCTGTTCTATGAAGAAGTTGGTTTCCTTCGAAGAGGTTTCAGTGGAGCAAGATCAAACTTTCCTACTTTGAATAATGTACCAAGATGTACAACTTAGTAGATTTGCTTCATTTCCAAAGTAGTTTGTTTAGAAAGCAAACATCTTCATTGCCGAAGAGTGTACGGTGGAAATAAGTTAGTTCTGTTCTAAGAAGGAGTGGTTTCCCTACTAAGAGGTTTCAGTGCAGCAAGATCAAACTTTCCTAGTCTGTGTAATCTAACAAGATATAAAACTAAGTAGATTCACTTCATTATTAAAGTAGTTTGTTTAGAAATCAAACATCTTCATTGCCAAACAATGTATTGTGCGAAATAAACCAGTTCTGTTTTAAGAATGAGTTGCTTTCCTACAAAGAGGTTTCAGTGTAGCAAGATCAACCTCTCCTAGTTTGTGTAATCTACCAAGATGTACAACTTAGTAGATTCACTGCATTTCCAAAGTAGTTTGTTTAGAAAACAAACATCTTAATTGCCAAACACTGTACTGTGTGGAATAAGCCAGATCTGTTCACGCACTGAGTTGCTTTCCTACGAAGAGGTTTCAGTGCAGCAAAAACTAAATTTCCTAGTTTGTGTAATCTACCAAGATGTACAACTTAGTAGGTTCGCTTCTTTTCTAAAGTAGTTTGTTTAGAAAACAAACATCTTCATTGCTGAACACTGTCCTGTGTGAAATAAGCCAGTTCTATTGAAGAAGGAATTGCTTTCCTATGAAGAGTTTCCAGTGCAGCAAGATCAAACTTTCCTAGTTTGTGTAATCTACCAAGATGTACAACTTAGTAGATTCACTTCATTTCTAACGTAGTTTGTTTAGAAAACAAACAACTTCATTGCTGAACACTCTACTGTGTGAAATAAGAGAGTTCTGTTCTAAGAAGTAGTTGCTTTCCTACGAAGATTTTTCAGTGCAGGAAGTTCAAACTTTCCCAGTTTTTGTAATCTAGTAAGATGTACAACTTAGTAGATTTGCTTCATTTCTAATGTAGTTTGTCTAGAAAACAAACATCTTCATTTCCGAACACTGTACTGTGGAAATAAGCTAGTTCTTTTTTCGGAATGAGTTGCTTTCTTACGAAGAGTCTTCAGTGCAGCAAAATCAAACTTGGCCAGTTTGTGCATTCTAACAAGGTGCACAACTTAGTAGATTCATTTCATTTATAACGTAGTTTGTTTAGAAAACAAACACCTTCATTGCCAAACACAGTACTCTGTGAAATAAGCTAGTTCTGGTCTCGGAATGAGTTGCTTTCTTACAAAGAGTCTTCAGTGCAGCAAGATCAAACTTTCCTAGTTTGTGTAATGTAACAAGATGTATAACTAAGTATGATACCTTCATTTCTAATGTAATTTATTAAGTAAACAAACACCTTGATTCACCAACACTGTACTCTGTGAAATAAGCTAGTTCTATTCTCGGAATGAGTTGCTTTCTTATGAAGAGTCTTCAGTGCAGCAAGATCAAACTTTCCTAGATCGTGTAACCTAACAAGACGTACAACTTAGTAGATTAGCCTCATTTATAAAGTAGTTTCTTTAGAAAACAAATATCTTCATTTATACACACTGTACTGTGTTAAATAAGCTAATTCTGGTCTTGGAATGAGCTGCTTTCTTACGAAGAGTCTTCAGTGCAGCAAGATAAAACTTTGCTAGTTTGTGTAATCTAACTAGATGTACAACTTAGTAGGGTAGCTTCATTTCTAACGTAGTTTGTTTAGAAAACAAACACGTTGATTCCCCAAAACTCTACTGTGTGAAATAAGGTAGTTCTGTTCTCGGAAGTAGTTGCTTTCTTACAAAGAGTCTTCCGTGCAGCAAGATCAAACTTTGCTAGTTTGTGTAATCTAACAAGATGTACAACTGAGTAGATTCACTTCATTTCTAACGTAGTTTTTTTTAGAAAACAAACACCTTGATTCCCCAACACGGTACTGTGTGAAATAAGGTAGTTCTGTTCTCAGAATGAGTTGGTTTCTTATGAACAGTCTTCAGTGCAGCAAGATCAAACTTTGCTAGTTTGTGTAATTTAACAAGATGCACAACTCAGTTAAGGTTAGCTTCATTTCTAATGTAGTTTGTTTAGAAAACAAACACCTTGATTCCCCAACATGGTACTGTGTGAAATATGCTAGTTCTGTTCTAGGAATGAGTTGCTTTCTTACAAAAGAGTCTTCAGTGCAGCAAGATCAATCTTTTCTAGTTTGTGTAATCTAACAAGATGCACAACTCAGTAGCTTAGCTTCATTTCTAACATAGTTTGTTTAGAAAACAAACACCTTCATTTCCGAACACTGTACTGTGTGAAATATGCTAGGTGTGTTCTAGGAATGAGCTGTTTTCTTACGAAAAGTCTTCAGTGCAGCAACATCAAACTTTCGTTCTTTGTGTTAACTAACAAGATGTACAACTTAGTAGATTTGCTTCATTTCTAAAGTAGTTTGTTTAGAAAACAAAGACCTTCATTGCTGAACACTGTACTGTGTAAAATAAGCTAGTTCTGTTCTCAGAATGAGTTGCTTTCTTACGAAGAGTCTTCAGTGCAGCCAGATCAAACTTTGCCAGGTTGTGTATTCTAACAAGATGCACAACTTTGTAGATTCGTTTCATTTATAACGTGGTTTGTTGAGAAAAAAACACCTTGATTCGCCAACACTGTACTGTGTGAAATAAGCTACTTCTATTCTCGGAATGAGTTGCTTTCTTACGAAGAGTCTTCAGTGCAGCAAGATCAAACTTTGCTAGTTTCTGTATTCTAACTAGATGTACAATTTAGTAGGTTAGATTCATTTCTAACGTAGTTTCTTTAGAAAACAAACACCTTGAATCGCAAACACTGTACTGTGTGAAATCAGCTAGTTCTGTTTTCGGAATGAGTTACTTTCTTATGAAGTCTTCAGTGCAGCAAGACCAAACTTTCCTAGTTTGTGTAATCTAACAAGATGTACAACTTAGTAGGTTACCATCATTTCTAATGTAGTTTGTTTAGAAAACAAACAGCTTGATTTGCCAACACTGTACTTTGTGAAATAAGCTAGTTCTGTTCTTGGAATGAGTTGCTTTCTTACGAAGAGTCTTCAGTGCAGCAAGATCAATCTTTGCTAGTTTCTGCAATCTAAAATGATGTACGACTTAGTAGATTAACGTCATTTCTGACGTAGTTATTTTTAGAAAACAAACACCTTCATTCCCGAACACTGTACTGTGTGAAATAAGCTAGTTCTGTTCTCGGAATGAGTTGCTTTCTTACGAAGAGTCCTCAGTGCAGCAAGATCAAACTTTGCTAGTTTCTGTAATCTAACAAGATGTACAACTTAGTAGATTGACCTCATTTCTAACGTAGTTGGTTTAGAAAACAAACACCTTCATTGCCGAACACTGTACTGTGTGAAATATGCTAGTTCTGTTCTAGGAATGTGTTGCTTTCTTACAAAGAAACTTTAATGCAGCAAGATCAAACTTTCCTAGTTTGTGAATTGTAAAAATATGTACAACTTCATACGTTTCCTTCATTTCTAATGTAGTTTGTTTAGAAAACAAACACCTTCATTGCCGAACTCTGTACTATGTGAAATAAGCTAGTTCTGGTCTCAGAATGAGTTGTTTTCTTACGAAGAGTCTTCAGTGCAGCAAGATCAAACGTTGCTAGTTTATGTAATCTAACTAGATGTACAACTTAGTAGTTTAGCTTCATTTTTAATGTAATTTGTTTAGAAAACAAACACCTTGATTCACCAACACTGTACTGTGTGAAATAAGCTAGTCCTGTTTTTGGAATGAGTTGTTTTCATATGAAGAGTCTTCAGTGCAGCAAGATCAAACTATCCTAGTTGGTGTAATCTAACAAGATGTACAACTTAGAACATTACCTTCATTTCTAACGTAGTTTGTTTAGAAAACAAACACCTTGATTCGCCAACAATGTACTGTATGAAATAATCTAGTTCTGTTCTCGGAATGAGTTGCTTTCTTACGAAGAGTCTTCAGTGCAGCAAGATCAAACTATGCTGGTTTGTGTAATCTAACAAGATATACAACTTAGTAGATGCGCTTCATTTCTAACGTAGTTTGTTTCAAAAACAAACACCTTCATTGCCGAACACTGTTCTGTGTGTAATAATCTAGTTCTGTTCTCAGAATGAGTTGCGTTCTTACGAAGAGTCTTCAGTGCCACAAGATCAAACTTTGCTAGTTTGTGTAATCTAACAAGATGCAAAACTCAGTCGATGCTTCATTTCTAACGTAGTTTGTTTAGAAAACAAACACCTTCATTGCCGAACACTGTACTGTTGGAAATATGCTAGCTCTGTACTAGGAATGAGTTGCTTTCTTTTGAAAAATCTTCAGTGCAGCAAAATCAAACTTTCCTTTTTTGTGTTAACTAACAAGATGTACAACTTAGTAGATTTGCTTTATTTCTAAAGTCGTTTGTTTAGAAAACAAACACCTTCATTCCCAAACACTGTACTCTGTAAAATAAGCTAGTTCTGTTCTCGGAATGAGTTGCTTTCTTACGAAGAGTCTTCAGTGCAGCAAGATCAAACTTTGCTAGTTTGTGTAATCTAATTGGATGTACAACTTAGCAGGTGAGCTTCATTTCTAACATAGTTTAGAAAACAAACACCTTGAATCGCAAACACTGTACTGTGTTAAATCACCTAGTTCTGATTTCGGATTGAGTTGCTTTCTTACGAAGAGTCTTTTGTGCAGCAAGATAAAACTTTCCTAGTTTGTGTAATCTAACAAGATTTACAACTTAGTAGGATACCTTCATGTCTAACGTAGTTTCTTTAGAAAACAAACACCTTCATTCGCCAACAGTGTACTGTGTGAAATAAGCTAGTTCTGTTCTTGGAATGAGTTGCTTTCTTACGAAGAGTATTCAGTGCAGCAAGATCAAACTTTCCTAGTTTGTGTAATCTAACAAGAGGTACAACTTAGTAGGTTACCTTCATTGCTAACGTAATTTGTTCAGAAAACAAACACCTTCATTCCCCAAAACTCTACTGTGTGAAATAAGCTAGTTCTGTTCTCGGAATGAGTTGCTTTCTTACAAAGAGTCTTCCATGCAGCAAGATCCAACTTTGCTAGTTTGCGTGATCTAACAAGATGTACAACTTAGTAGATTCGCTTCATTTGTAACGTAGTTTTTTTTAGAAAACAAACTCCTAGTTTCCCCAACACGGTACTGTGTGAAATAAGGAAGTTCTGATATCAGAATGCGTTGCATTCTTATGAAGAGTGTTCAGTGCAGCAAGATCAAACTTTGCTAGTTTGGGGAATCTAACAAGATACACAACTCAGTTTAGGTTAGCTTCATTTCTAATGTAGTTTCTCTACAAAACAAACACCTTCATTCCCCACACGGTACTGTGTGAAATAAGCTACTTCTGTTCTTGGAATGAGTTGTTTCTTACGAAGAGTCTTCAGTGCAGCAAGAACAAACTTTCCTTGTTTGTGTAATCTAACAAAATGTACAACGTAGTAGATTTGCTTCATTTCTAAAGTAGTTTGTTTTGAAACCAAACACCTTCATTGCCAAACACTATACTGTGTGAAATAAGCTAGTTCTGTTCTCGGAATGAGTGGCTTTCTTACGAAGAGTCTTCCGTGCAGCAAGATCAAACTTTGCTAGTTTGTGTAATCTAACTAGATGTAAAACTTAGTAGGTTAGCTTCATTTCTAACGTAGTTTGTTTAGTAAACAAACACCTTGATTCCCCAAAACTCTATTGTGTGAAATAAGCTACTCTGTTCTCAGAATGAGTTGCTTTCTTACGAAGAGTCTTCAGTGCAGCAAGATCAAATTTTGCTAGTTTGTGTAATCTACCAAGATGTACAACTTAGTAGATTCACCTCATTTCTAACGTAGTTTGTTTAGAAAACAAACACCTTCATTGCCGAACACTGTACTGTGTGAAATATGCTTGTTCTGTTCTAGGAATGAGTTGCTTTCTTATGAAGAGTCTTCAGTGCAGCAAGATCAAATTTTGCCAGTTTGTGTAATCTAACAAGATGCAAAACTCAGTAGGTTAGCATCATTTCTAACGTAGTTTGTTTAGAAAACAAATACCTTCATTACGGAACACAGTACTGGTTGAAATATGCTAGCTCTTTTCTAGAAATGAGTTGCTTTCTTACTAAAAGTCTTCAGTGCAGGAAGATCAAACTTTCCTAGTTGGTGTAATCTAACAAGATGTACAACTTAGTACATTACCTTCATTTCTAACGTAGTTTATTTAGAAAACAAACACCTTGATTCACCAGCACTGTACTGTGTGAAATAAGCTAGTTCTGTTCTCGGAATGATGGGCTTTCTTATGAAGGGTCTTCAGTGCAGCAAGATCAAAGTATGCTAGTTTATGTAATCTAGCAAGATATGCAACTTCGTAGATTCCCTTCATTTCTAAAGTAGTTCATTTAGAAAATGAACACCTTGATTCCCCAACAAGGAACTGTGTGAAATGACCGAGTTCTGTTCTCAGAATGAGTTGCTGTCTTATGAAGAGTCTTCAGTTCAGCAAGATCAAACTTTCCTAGTTTGTGTAATCTAACAAGATGTAAAACTAGTATGTTATCTTGATTGCTAACGAAATTTGTTTAGAAAACAAACACCTTAATTCCCCAAAACTCTACTGTGTGAAATATGCTAGTTCTGTTCTCAGAATATGTTGCTTTCTTACGAAGAGTCTTCAGTGCAGCAATATCAAACTTTGCTAGTTTGTGTAATATAACAACATGTACAACTTAGTAGATTCGCCTCTTTTCTAATGCACTTTTTTTAGAAAACAAGCGCTGTGATTCGCCAACATTGTACTGTGTGAAATAAGCTAGTCCTGTTTTTGGAATGAGTTGCTTTCTTACGAAGAGTCTTATGTGCAGCAATATCAAACTTTCCTCCTTGGTGTAATCTAACAAGATATACAACTTAGTAGGTTACCTTCATTTCTAACATAGTTTGTATAGAAAACAAACACCTTGATTCCCCTACACTGTACTGTGTGAAATAAGCTAGTTCTGTCCTCGGAATGAGTGGCATTCTTGCGAAGTGTCTTCAGTGCAGCAAGATTAAAGTTTGCTAGTTTGTGTAATCTAACAAGGTGTACAATTGTGTATGTTAGCTTCATTTCTAACGTAGTTTTTTTAGAAAACAAACACCTTGTTTCACCAACACTGTACAGTGTGAAATAAGCTAGTTCTGGTCTCGGAATGAGTTGCTTTCTTACGAAGAGTCTTCAGGGCAGCAAGACCAAACTTTCCTAGTTTGTGTAACCTAACAAGATGTACAACTTAGTAGATTTGGTTTATTTCTAAAGTAGTTTGTTAAGAAAACAAACACCTTCATTGCCAAACACTGTACTGTGTAAAATAAGATATTTCTGTTCTTGGAATAAGTTGCTTTCTTAGAGAGAGTCATCAGGGCAGCAAGGTCAAACTTTCCTAATTTGTGTATTCTAACAAGATACACAACTTAGTAGAGTCATTTCATTTATAACGTAGTTTGTTTAGAAAACAAGCATGTTGATTCACCAACACTGTATGCGTGAAATAAGGTAGTTCTGTTCTCTGAATGAGTTGCTTTCCTATGAAGAGTTTCAGTACAGCAAGATCAAACTTTGCTAGTTTGTGTAATCTAACAAGATGCACAACTCAGTAGGTTACCTTCATTTCTAACCTAGTCTGTTTAGAAAACAAACACCTTGATTCGCCAACACTGTACTGTGTGAAATAAGCTAGTTCGGTTCTCGGAATGAGTTGCTTTCTTACGAAGCGTCTTCCGTGCATCAAGATCAAACTTTGTTAGTTTGTGTAATCTAACAAGATGTACAAGTTAGATTCGCTTCATTTCTAACGTAGTTTGTTTAGAAAACAAACACCTTGATTCCCCACCATGGTATTGTGTGAAATAAGCTAGTTCTGTTCTTCGAACTTACAAAGAGTCTTCAGTGCAGCAAGATCAACCGTTCCTAGTTTGTGTAATCTAACAAGATGCAAAACTCAGTAGAAGCTTCATTTCTAACGTAGTTTGTTTAGAAAACAAACACCTTCATTGCCAAACACTGTACTGTGTGAAATATGCTAGCTTTGTTCTAGGAATGAGATGCTTTCTTACGAAAAGTCTTCAGTGTAGCAGGATTAAACTTTCCTTTTTTGTGTTAACTTACCACATGTAAAACTTAGTAGATTTGCTTTATTTCTAAAGTAGTTTGTACAGAAAATAAACACCTTCATTGCCAAACACTGTACTGTGTAAAATAAGCTAGTTTTGTTCTCGGAATGAGTTGCTTTCTTAGGAAGAGTCGTCAGGGCAGCAAGGTCAAACTTTACCAGTTTGTGTATTCTAACAAGATACACAACTTAGTAGATTCATTTCATTTATAACGTAGTTTCTTTAGAAAACAAACACCTTCACTGCCGAATACTGTACTGTGTGAAATAAGCTAGTTCTGTTCTCGGAATGAGGTGCTTTCTTACGAAGAATGTTCAGTGCAGCAAGATCAAACTTTGCTAGTTTGTTTAATCTAAGAAGGTGTACAACTCTGTAGGTTAGCTTCATTTCTAACGTAGTTTGTTTAGAAAACAAAGACCGTGATTCTGCAACACTGTACTGTATAAAATAAGCTAGTTCTGTTCTCAGAATGAGTTGCTTTCTTACGAAGAGTCTTCAGTGCAGCAAGATCAAACTTTCCTATTGTGTGTAATCTAACAACATATACAACTTAGTAGGATACCTTCATTTCTAACGTAGTTTGTTTAGAAAACAAACACCCTGATTCCCCAAAACTCTACTGTGTGAAATAAGCTAGTTCTGCTCTCGGAATGAGTTGCTTTCTTACGAAGTGTCTTCTGTGCAGCAAGATCAAACTTTGCTAGTTTCTTTAATCTAACAAGATGTAGAAATTAGTAGATTCGCTTCATTTCTAATGTAGCGTAATTTGTTTAAAAAACAAACACCTTGATTCCCCAACACGGTATTGTGTGAAATAAGCTGGTTCTGTCCTCAGAATGAGTTGCTTTCTTATGAAGAGTTTTCAGTGCAGCAAGATCAAACTTTGCTAGTTTGGGTAATCTAACAAGATGCACAACTCAGTAGGTTAGCTTCTTTTCTAAAGTAGTTTGTTACGAAAACAAACACCTTGATTCCCAAACACGGTACTGTGTGAAATAAGGTAGTTCTGTTCTTGGAATGAGTTGCTTTCTTACGAAGAGTCTTCAGTTCAACAAGATCAAACTTTCCTAATTTGTGTAATCTAACAAGATGTACAACTTAGTAGATTTGCTTCATTTCTAAAATAGTTTGTTTAGAAATCAAACACCTTAATTGCCGAACACTGTACTGTGTGAAGTAAGGTAGTTCTGTTCTCAGAATGAGTTGCTTTCTTACAAAGAGTCTTCAGTCCAGGAAGATCAAACTTTGCTAGATTGTGTAATCTAACGAGTTGTACAACTTAGTTGGTCAGCTTCATTTCTAACGTAGTTTGTTTAGAAAACAAACACCTTGCATCGCAAATACTGTACTGTGTGAAATCAGCTAGTTCTGTTTTTGGAATGAGTTGCTTTCTGACGAAGAGTCTTCAGTGCAGCAAGATCAAACTATACTAGTTTGTGTAATCTAACAAGATGTACAACCAAGTACATTTGCTTCATTGCTAAAGTAGTTTGTTTAGAAAATGAACACCTCCATTGCTGAACACTGTACTGTGTAAAATAAGCTAGTTCTGTTCTCCGAATGAGTTGCTTTCTTATGAAGAGTCTTCAGTGCAGGAAGATCAAACTTTGCTAGTATTTGTAATCTTACAAGATGTACAACTTAGTAGATTCACGTCATTTCTAAAGTACTTTGTTTAGAAAACAAACACCTTCATCGCTGAACACTGTGCTGTGTGAAATATGCTAGTTCTATTCTAGGAATGAGTTGCTTTCTTACAAAGAGTCTTCAGTGCAGCAAGATCAAACATTGCTAGGTTGTGTTATCTAACAAGATGTACAACTTAGTACATTTGCTTCATTTCTAAAGTAGTTTGTTTAGAAAACAAACACCTTCATTTTGGAACACTGTACTGTGTAAAATAAGCTAGTTCTGTTCTCGGAATGAATTGCTTTCTTTACGAAGATCTTCAGTGCAGCAAGATCTAACTTTGCTAGTATTTGTAATCTTACAAGATGTACAACATAGAAGATTCACGTCATTTCTAAAGTAGTTTGTTTAGAAAACAAACACCTTCATTGCCGAACACTGTGCTGTGTGAAATGTGCTAGTTCTATTCTAGGAATGAGTTGCTTTCTTACGAAGAATCTTCAGTGCAGCAAGATCAAACTTTGCTAGTTTGTGTTATCTAACTAGATGTACAACTTAGTAGGTTAGCTTCATTTCTAACATAGTTTGTTTAGACAACAAACACCTTGAATCGCAAACACTGTACTGTGTGAAATCAGCTAGTTCTGTTTTTGGAATGAGTTGCTTTCTGACGAAGAGTCTTCTGTGCAGCAAGATCAAACTTCCCTAGTTTCTGTAATCTAACAAGATGTACAATTAGTAGGTTACCTTCATTTCTAGCGTTTTTTTTTTTTTTTTTTACAAAAAAATCACCTTGAAGCCCCTACAGTGTACTGTGTGAAATAAGTTAGTTCTGTTCTCGGAATGAGTTCCTTTCTTACAAAGAGTCTTCAGTGCAGCAAGATCAAACTTTCCTAGATTGTGGAATCTAACAAGATGTTAAACTTAGTAGGTTACTGTCATTGCTAACGTAGTTTGTTTAGAAACTTGATTCCCCAAAACTCTACTGTGTGAAATAAGCTAGTTCTGTTCTCGGAATGAGTTGCTTTCTTACAAACAGTCTTCCGT
This sequence comes from Orientallactaga sibirica, assembly GCA_036365145.1. Taxonomy (NCBI): domain Eukaryota; kingdom Metazoa; phylum Chordata; class Mammalia; order Rodentia; family Dipodidae; genus Orientallactaga; species Orientallactaga sibirica. The sequence continues at coordinate 315,845 of JAEOAD010002089.1, forward strand.
GCAGTAAGATCAAACTTTGCAAGTTTGTGTAATCTAACAAGGTGTACAACTTAGTAGATTCGCTTCATTTCTAACTTAGTTAGTTTAGAAAACAAACACCTTGATTCCCAAACACGGTACTGTGTGAAATAAGGTAGTTCTGTTCTCAGAATGAGTTGCTTTCTTACAAAGAGTGTTCAGTGCAGCAAGATCAAACTTTGCTAGTTTGTGTAATCTAACAAGATTCACAACTCATTTAAGGTTAACTTCATTTCTAACGTATTTTGTTTAGAAAACAAACACCTTGATTCCCCAACACGGTACTGTGTGAAGTAATCTAGTTCTGTCCTCAGAACGAGTTCCTTTCTTATGAAGAGTTTTCAGTGCAGCAAGATCAAACTTGCTACTTTGTGTAATCTAACAAGATGCACAACTCAATAGGTTAGCTTCATTTCTAAAGTAGTTTGTTTAGAAAACAAACACCTTGATTCCCCAACATAGTACTGTGTGAAATAAGCTAGTTCTCTTCTCAGATTGAGTTGCATTCTTTCGAAGAGTCTTCAGTACAGCAAGATCAAACTTTCCTAGTTTGTGTTATCTAACAAGATGTGCAACTTAGTAGATTTGCTTCATTTCTAAAGTAGTTTGTTTAGAAAATAAACACCTTCATTGCCGAACACTCTACTGCGTGAAATAAGCTAGTTATGTTCTCGGAATGAGTTGCTTTCTTACGCAGAGTCTTCAGTGCAGCAAGATCAGACTTTGCTAGTTTGTGTAATCTAACAAGATATACAACTTAGTAGGTTACCTTCATTTCTAACGTAGTTTGTTTAGAAAGCAAACACCTTGATTCCCCTATACCATACTCTATGAAATAAGCTAGTTCTGTTTTCGGGAAGAGTTGCTTTCTTACGAAGAGTCTTCAGTGCAGCAAGGTCAAACTTTGCCAGTTTGTGTTATCTAACTAGATGTACAACTTAGTAGATTTGCCTCATTTCTAAAGTTTCTTTAGAAAACAAACATTTTCATTTCTGAACACTGTACTGTGTGAATAAGCTAGTTCTGGTCTTGGAATGACTTGCTTTCTTACAAAGAGTCTTCAGTGCAGCAAGATCAAACTTTGCGAGTTTGTGTAATCTAACTAGGTATACAGTTTAGTAGGTTAGCTTCATTTCTAACGTAGTGTGTTTAGAAAACAAACACCTTGATTCGCCAACACTGTACTGTGTGAAATAAGCTAGTTCTGTTCTCAGAATGAGTTGCTCTCTTACGAAGAGTCTTCAGTGCAGCAAGATCAAAGATTCCTAGTTTGTGTAATCTAACAAGGTGTACATCTTAGTACGTTACCTTCATTACTAACATAATTTGTTCAGAAAACAAACACCTTGATTCCCCAAAACCCTACTGCGTGAAATAAGCTAGTTCTGTTCTCAGAATGAGTTGATTCCTTACAAAGAGTCTTCCATGCAGCAAGATCATTCTTTGCTAGTTTGTGTAATATAACAAGATGTACAACTTAGTAGATTTGCTTCATTTCTAACGTAGTTAATTTTGAAAACAAACACCTTGGTTCCCAAACACGGTACTGTGTGAAATAAGGTAGTTCTGTTCTCAGAATGAGTTGCTTTCTTACAAAGAGTGTTCAGTGCAGCAAGATCAAACTTTGCTAGTTTGTGTAATCTAACAAGATGCACAACTCATTTAAGGTTAGCTTCATTTCTAACGTAGTTTGTTTAGAAAACAAACACCTTGATTTCCCAACACGGTACTGTGTGAAGTAAGCTAGTTCTGTTCTCGAAATGAGTTCATTTCTTATGAAGAGTCTTCAGTGCAGCAAGACCAAACTTTGCTAGTTTGTGTAATCTAACAAGTTGTAAAACTTAGAAGATTCACCACATTTCTAACGTAGTTCTTTTAGAAAACAAACACCTTCATTGCCGAACACTACACTGTGTGAAATATGCTAGTTCTGTTCTAGGAATGAGTTGCTTTCTTAGGAAGAGTCTTCAGTGCAGCAAGATCAAACTTTGCTAGTTTGTGTAATCTAACTAGATGTACAACTTCGTAGGTTAGGTTCATTTCTAACGTAGTTCGTTTAGAAAACAAACACCTTGAATTGCATACAGTATACTGTGTGAAATAAGGGAGTTCTGTTCTCAGAATGAGTTGCTTTCTTACAAAGAGTGTTCAGTGCAGCAAGATCAAACTTTGCTAGTTTGTGTAATCTAACACGATGCACAACTCATTTAAGGTTAGCTTCATTTCTAACGTAGTTTCTTTAGAAAACAAACACCTTGATTTCCCAACACGGTACTGTGTGAAGTAAGCTAGTTCTGTTCTCAAAATGAGTTCCTTTCTTACGAAGAGTCTTCAGTGCAGCAAGACCAAACTTTGCTAGTTTGTGTAATCTAACAAGTTGTGCAACTTAGAAGATTCACCACATTTCTAACACAGTTCTTTTAGAAAACAAACACCTTCATTGCCAAACACTATACTGTGTGAAATATACTAGTTCTGTTCTAGGAATAAGTTGCTTTCTTACGAAGAGTCTTCAGTGCAGCAAGATCAAACTTTGCTAGTTTGTGTAATCTAACTAGATGTACAACTTCGTAGGTTAGGTTCATTTTTAACGTAGTTGTTTAGAAAACAAACACCTTGAATCACAAACACTATACTGTGTGAAATAAGCGAGTTCTGTTTTCGGAATGAGTTGCTTTCTTTTGAAGAGTCTTCAGTGCAGCAAGATCAAATTATACTAGTTTGTGTAATCTAACAAGATATACAACTTAGTAGATGCAGTTCATTTCTAACGTAGTTTGTTTTGAAAACAAACACCTTCATTGCCGAACACTGTACTGTGTGAAATAAGCTATTTCTGATCTCGGAATAATTTGCTTTCTTACGAAGAGTCTTCAGTGCAGCAAGATCAAACTTTGCTAGTTTGTGTAAATTAACAAGTTGTACAACTTAGTAGATTCACCTCATTTCTAACGTAGTTCTTTTAGAAAACAAACACCTTCATTGCCGAACACTATACTGTGTGAAATATGCTAGTTCTGTTCTAGGAATGAGTTGCTTTCTTACGAAGAGTCTTCAGAGCAGCAAGATCAAATTTTGCTAGTTTGTGTAATCTAACAAGATGCAAAACTCAGTAGAAGCTTCATTTCTAACATAGTTTGTTTAGAAAACAAACACTTTCATTGCCGCACACTGTACTCTGTGAAATATGCTAGCTGTGTTCTAGGAATCAGTTGCTTTCTTACGAAATGTCTTCAGTGCAGCAAGATCAAACTTTCCTCTTTTGTGTTAACTAACAAGATGTACAACCTAGTAGATTTGCTTTCTTTCTACAGTAGTTTGTTCAGAAAACAAACACCTTCATTGCCGAACACTGTACTGTGTGAAATAAGCTAGTTCTGTTCTTGGAATGAGTTACTTGCGCACGAAGAGTCCTCAGGGCAGCAAGATCAAACTTTGCCAATTTGTGTATTCTAAGAAGATGCACAACTTAGTAGATTCATTTCATTTATAACGTAGTTTGTTTAGAAAACAAACACCTTCACTGCCGAACACAGTACTGTGTGAAATCAGCTAGTTCTGTTCTCGGAATGAGTTGCTTTCTTACGAAGAGTCTTCAGTGCAGCAAGTTCAAACTTTGCTAGTTTTTGTAATCTAACTAGATGTACAACTTAGTAGGTTAGCTTCGTTTCTATCATAGTTTTTATGGAAAACAAACACCTTGAATCTCAAGCACTGTGCTGTGTGAAATCAGCTAGTTCTGTTTTCGGAATGAGTTCCTTTCTTACGAAGAGTCTTCTGTGCAGCAAGATCAAACGTTCTTAGTTTGTTTAATCTAACAAGATGTGCAACTTAGTAGGTTTCCTTCATTTCTAACATAGTTTGATAAGAAAACAATGACCTTGATTCCCCTACACTGTACTGTGTGAAATAAGCTAGTTCTGTTCTCGAAATGAGTTGTTTTCTTATGAAGAGTCTTCAGTGCAGCAAGATCAAACTTTCGTAGTTTCTGTAATCTAACAAGATGTAAAACTTAGTAGGTTACCTTCATTGCTAATGAAGTTTGTTTAGAAAACAAACTCCTTAAAACCCCAAAACTCTACTGTGTGAAATAAGCTAGTTCTGTTTTTGGAATGATTTGCTTTCTTATGAAGAGTTTTCAGGGCAGCAAGATCAAACTTTGCTAGTTTGTGTAATCTAATGAGATGCACAACTCAGTTTAGGTTAGCTTCATTTCTAACGTAGTTTGTTTAGAAAAAAAAACACCTTGATTCTCCAACACGGTACTGTGTGAAATATGGTAGTTCTGTTCTCCGAATGAGTTGCTTTCTTACGAAGAGTCTTCAGTGCAGCAAGATCACACTTTCCTAGTTGGTGTAATCTAACAAGATGTACAACTTAGTACATTACCTTCATTTCTAACGTAGTTTATTTAGAAAACAAACACCTTGATTCACCAGCACTGTACTGTGTGAAATAAGCTAGTTCTGTTCTCGGAATGATGGGCTTTCTTATGAAGGGTCTTCAGTGCAGCAAGATCAAACTATGCGAGTTTATGTAATCTAGCAAGATATGCAACTTAGTAGATTTGCTTCATTTCTAACGTAGTTTGTTTAGAAAACAAACACCTTGATTCCCAAACACGGTACTGTGTGAAATAAGGTAGTTCTGTTCTCAGAATGAGTTGCTTTCTTACAAAGAGTGTTCAGTGCAGCAAGATCAAACTTTCCTAGTTTGTGTAATCTAACAAGATGCACAACTCATTTAAGGTTAGCTTCATTTCTAACGTAGTTTGTTTAGAAAACAAACACCTTGATTCCCCAACACGGTACTGTGTGAAGTAAGCTAGTTCTGTTCTTGAAATGAGTTCCTTTCTTACGAAGAGTCTTCAGTGCAGCAAGATCAAACTTTCCTAGTTTGTGTAATCTAACAAGATGTACAACTTAGTAGATTTGCTTCATTTCTAAAGTAGTTTGTTTAGAAAACAAACACCTTCATTGCCGAACACTGTACTGTGTGAAATAAGCTAGTTATGTTCTCAGAATGAGTTGCTTTCTTCCAAAGAGTCTTCAGTGCAGCAAGATCAAACTTTGCTAGTTTCTGTAATCTAACAAGATGTACAACTTAGAAGATTCACCTCATTTCTAATGTAGCTTTTTTTAGAAAACAGACACCTTCATTGCCGAACACTGTACTGTGTGAAATATGCTAGTTCTATCCTATGAGTGAGTTGCTTTCTTATGAAGAGTCTTCAGTGCAGCAAGATCAAACTTTGCTAGTTTATGTTATCTAACTAGATGTACAACTTAGTCGGTTACGTTCATTGCTAACGTAGTTTGTTTAGACAACAAACACCTTGATTCCCCAAACTCTACTGTGTGAAATAAGGTAGTACTGTTCTCGGAATGAGTTGCTTTCTTATGAAGAGTCTTCCATGCAGTAAGATCAAACTTTGCTAGTTTGTGTAATCTAACAAGATGTATTACTTAGTAGATTCACCTCATTTCTAAAGTAGTTTCTTTAGAAAACAAACATCTTCATTTGGGAACACTGTACTGTGTGAAATAAGGTAGTTGTGGTCTCAGAATGAGTTGCTTTCTTACGAAGAGTCTTCAGTGCAACAAGATCAAACTTTGCTAGTTTCTGTAATCTAACTAGATGTACAATTTAGTAGGTTAGCTTCATTTCTAACGTAGTTTGTTTAGAAAACAAACACCTTGAATCGCAAACACTGTACTGTGTGAAATAAGCTAGTTCTGTTTTCGGAATGAGTTGCTTTCTTACGAAGTATCTTCAGTGCAGCAAGATCAAACTTTCGTAGATTGTGTAACCTAACACATGTACAACTCAGTAGATTCGCCTCATTTCTAAAGTAGGTTCTTTAGAAAACAAACATCTTCATTTCCGAACACTGTACTGTGTGAAATAAGCTAGTTCTGGTTTCGGAATGAGTTGCTTTCTTACGAATAGTCTTCAGTGCAGCAAGATCAAACTTTGCTAGTTTGTGCAATCTAACTAGATGTACAACTTGGTATGTTAGCTTCATTAATAACCTAGTTTGTTTAGAAAATAAACACTTTGAATCTTAAACACTGTGCTGTGTGAAATAAGCTAGTTCTGTTCTCGGAAAAGAGTTGCTTTCTTACTAAGAGTCTTCAATGCAGCAAGATCAAATTTTGCCAGTTTGTGTATTCTAACAAGATGCAAAACTTAGTAGATTCATTTCATTTATACCGTAGTTTCTTTAGAAAACAAACACCATCATTGCCGAACACTGTGCTGCATGAGGTAAGGTAGTTCTGTTCTTGGAATGAGTTCCTTTCTTAAGATGACTCTTCAGTGCCGAAAGATCAAACTTTGCTAGTTTGTGTAATATAACTAGATGTACAATTTAGTAGGTTACCTTCATTTCTAACGTAGTTTGTTTACAAAAAAATCACCTTGATTCCCCTACACTGTACTGTGTGAAATAAGCTAGTTCTATTCTCAGAATGAGTTGCATTCTTAGAAGGAGTCTTTAGTGCAGCAAGATCAAACTTTCCTAGTTTGTGTAATCTAACAAGATGTAAAACTTAGTAGGTTACCTTCATTGCTAATGTAGTTTGTTTAGAAAACAAACACCTTAATTTCCCAAAACTCCCCAAAACTCTACTGTGTGAAATAACCTAGTTCTGTTCTCGGAATGAGTTGCTTTCTTACGAACAATCTTCCATGCAGCAAGATCAAACTTTGCTCGTTTGTGTAATCTAACAAAATGTATAACTTAGTAGATTCACCTCATTTCTAAAGTAGTTTCTTTAGAAAACAAACATCTTCATTTGGGAACACTATACTGTCTGAAATAAGCTAGTTCTGGTCTCAGAATGAGTTGCTTTCTTACGGAGAGTCTTCAGTGCAGCAAGATCAAACTTTGCTAGTTTGTGTAACCTAATAAGTTGTACAACTTAGTAGATTCACCTCATTTCTAACGTAGTTCATTTAGAAAACAAACAGCTTCATTGCCAAACACTGTACTGTGTGAAATATGGTATTTCTGTTCTCGGAATGAGTTGCTTTCTTACGAAGAGTTTTCAGTGCTGCAGGATCAAACTTTGCTAGTTTGTGTAATCTAACAAGATGCAAAGCTCAGTACAAGCTTCATTTCTAACGTAGTTTGTTTAGAAAACAAACACCTTCATTGCCGAACACTGTACTGTGTGAAATATGCTAGTTCTGTTCTAGGAATGAGTTGATTTCTTATGAAAAGTCTTCAGTGCAGCAAGATCAAAGTGTCCTTGTGTGTGTTAACTAACAAGATGTACAACCTAGTAGATTTGCTTTATTTCTAAAGTAGTTTGTTTAGATAACAAACACCTTCATTGACGAACACGGTACTGTGTGAAATAAGCTAATTCTGTTCTCGGAATGAGTTGCTTTCTTACAAATAGTCTTCAGTGTGGCAAGATCAAACTTTGCTAGTTTGTGTAATCTAACTAGATATACAAATTAGTAGGTTAGCTTCATTTCTAACGTAGTTTGTTTAGACAACAAACACATTGATTCACCAACACTGTCCTGCGTGAAATAAGCTAGTTCTATTCTTGGAATGAGTTGCTTTCTTATGAAGAGTCTTCAGTGCAGCAAGATCAAACGTTCGTAGATTTTGTAACCTAGAAAGATGTACAACTTAGTAGATTCGCCTCATTTCTAAAGTAGTTTCTTTAGAAAAGAAACATCTTCATTTCCGAACACTGTACTGTGTGAAATAAGCTAGTACTGGTCTCAGAATGAGTTGCTTTCTTACGAAGAGTCTTCAGTGCCAGAAGATCAAACTTTGGTAGTTTGTGTAATCTAACAAGATGTACAACTTAGTAGGTTACATTCATTGCTAACGTAGTTTGTTTAGAAAACAAACAGCTTGATTCCCCAAAACTCTACTGTGTGAAATAAGCTAGTTCTGGTCTCAGAATGAGTTGCTTTCTTATGAAGAGTCTTCAGTGCAGCGAGATCAAACGTTGCTAGTTTGTGTAACCTAACAAGCTGTACAACTTAGTAGATTCACCTCATTTCTAACGTAGTTCATTTAGAAAACAAACACCTTCATTGCCGAATACTGTACTGTGTGAAATATGCTAGTTCTGTTCTCGGAATGAGTTGTTGTCTTACGAAGAGTCTTCAGTGCCGCAAGATCAAACTTTGCCAGTTGGTGTATTCTAACAAGATGCACAACTTAGTAGATTCATTTCATTTATAATGTAGTTTGTTTAGAAAACAAGCACGTTGATTCACCAACACTGTACTGTGTGAAATAAGGTAGTTCTGTTCTCCAAATGAGTTGCTTTCCTATGAAGCGTCTTCACTACAGGAAGATCAAACTTTGCTATTTAATGTAATCTAACAACATGCACAACTCAGTAGGTGAGCTGCATTTCTAACTTAGTTTGTTTACAAAATAAAAAACCTTCATTCACCAACACTGTACTGCGTGAAATAAGCAAGTTCTGTTTACGGAATGAGTTGCTTTCTTACGAATCGTCTTCAGTGCAGCAAAATAAAAATTTCCTAGTTCGTGTAATCAAACAAGATGTACAATTTAGTAGATGCACTTAATTTCTAACGTAGTTTGTTTAGAAAACAAACACCTTGATTCCCCTACACTGCACCGTGTGAAATAAGCTAGTTCTGTTCTCGGAATGAGTTGCATTCTTACAAAGAGTCTTCAGTGCAGCAAGATCAAACTTTGCTAGTTTGTGTAATATAACAAGATGTACAACTTAGTAGATTTGCTTCATTTCTAAAGTAGTTTGTTTAGAAAACAAACACCTTCATTGCCGAACACTGTACTGTGTGAAATAAGCTAGTTGTGTTCTCGGAATGAGTTGCTTTCTTATGAAGAGTCTTCAGTGCAGCAAGATCAAACTTTCCTAAGTTCTGTAATCTAAAAAGATGTACAACGTAGTAGATTCACCTCATTTCTAACGTAGTTTTTTTAGAAAACAACAACCTTTATTGTCGAACACTGTACTGTGTAAAATATGCTAGTTCTGTTCTAGTAATGAGTTGCTTTCTTATGAAGAGTCTTCTGTGCAGCAAGATCAAACCTTGATAATTTGTGTAATCTAACAAGATGTAAAACTCAGTAGGTTACCTTCATTGCTAACGTAGTTTGTTTAGACAACAAACTCCTTGATTCCCCAAAACTCTACTGTGTGAAATAAGGTAGTTCTGTTCTAGGAATGAGTTGCTTTCTTACGAATAGTCTTCCGTGCAGCAAGATCAAACTTTGCTAGTTTGTGTAATCTAACAAGATGTATAACTTAGTAGATTCACCTCATTTCTAAAGTAGTTTCTTTAGAAAACAAACATCTTCATTTGGGAACACTGTACTGTGTCAAATAAGCTAGTTCTGGTCTCAGAATGAGTTGCTTTCTTACGAAGAGTCTTCAGTGCAGCAAGATCAAACTTTGCTAGTTTGTGTAACCTAACAAGTTGTACAACTTAGTAGATTCACCTCATTTCTAACGTAGTTCGTTTAGAAAACAAACACCTTCATTGCTGAACACTGTACTGTGTGAAATATCCTAGTTCTGTTCTCGGAATGAGTTGCTGTCTTACGAAGAGTCTTCAGTGCCGCAAGATCAAACTTTGCTAGTTTGTGTAATCTAACAAGATGCAAAACTCAGTACAAGCTTCATTTCTAACGTAGTTTTTTAAGAAAACAAACACCTTCATTGCCGAACACTGTACTGTGTGAAATATGCTAGCTCTGTTCTAGGAATGAGTTGCTTTCTTACAAAAAGTCTTCAGTGCAGCAAGATAAAACTTTCCTTTTTTGTGTTAACTAACAAGATGTACAACTTAGTAGATTTGCTTTATTTCTAAAGTAGTTTGTTTAGAAAACAACCACCTTCATTGCCAAACACTGTACTGTTTGAAATAAGCTAGTTCTGTTTTTGGAATGAGTTGCTATCTAACGAAGAGTCTTCAGTGCAGCAAGATCAAACTTTGCTAGTTTGTGTAATCTAACTACATGTACAACCTTGTAGGTTAGCTTCATTTCTAACGTATTTTGTTTAGAAAACAAGCACCTTGAATGGCAAAAACTGCACTGTGTGAAATAAGCGAGTACTGTTTTAGGGATGAGTTGCTTTCTTATGAAGAGTCTTCAGTGCAGGAAGATCAAACTTTCCTAGTTTGTGTAATCTAACAAGATGTACAACCTAGTAGGTTACCTTCATTTCTAACGTAGTTTGTTTAGAAAAGAAACACCTTGATTCACCAACACTGTACTGTGTGAAATAAGCTAGTTCTGTTCTCGGAATGAGTTGCTTTCTTACGAAGAGCCTTCAGTGCTGCAAGACAAAACTTTGCTAGTTTGTGCAATCTAACTAGATGTACAACTTAGTATGTTACCTTCATTAATAACGTAGTTTGTTTATAAAACAAACACCTAGAATCACAAACACTGTACTGTGTGAAATAAGCTGGTTGTGTTCTCCGAATGAGTTGGTTTCCTACGAAGAGTCTTCAATGCAGCAAGATCAAACTTTGCTAGTTTGTGTAATCTAACTAGATGTACAACTTAGTAGGGTAGCTTCATTTCTAACGTAGTATGTTTAGAAAACAAACACCGTGAATCGGAAACACTGTACTGTGTAAAATAAGCTAGTTCTGTTCTCGGAATGAGTTGCTTTCTTTAACAGTCTTCAGTGCAACAAGATCAAACTTTGCTAGTTTCTCTAATCTAACAAGATGTACAACTTAGTAGATACACCTCATTTCGAACGTAGTTTGTTTAGAAAACAAACACATTCAGTGCTGAACACTGTACTGTGTGAAATATGCTAGTTCTATTCTAGGAATGAGATGCTTTCTTACGAAGAGTCTTCAATGCAGCAATATCAAACTTTACCAGTTTGTGTACTCTAATGAGATGCCCAAGGTAGTAGATTCATTTCATTTATAACGTAGTTTGTTTAGAAAACAAACACCTTCGTTGCCGAACACTGTACTGTGTGAAATAAGCTAGTTCTGTTTTCAGAATGAGTTGCTTTCTTACGAAGAGTCTTCAGTGCAGCAAGATCTAACTTTGCTGGTTTGTGTAATCTAACTAGATGTACAATTTAGTAGGTTAGCTTCATTTCTAACGTAGTTTGTTTAGAAAACAAACACCTTGAATTGCAAACACTGTACTGTGTGAAATAAGCTTGTTCTGTTTTCAGAATGAGTTGCTTTCTTACGAAGAGTCTTCAGTGCAGCAAGATCAAACTTTCCTAGTTTGTGTAATCTAACAAGATGTACTACTTAGTAGATTTGCTTCATTTCTAAAGTAGTTTTTTTTAGAAAACAAACACCTTCATTGCCGAATCCTGTACTGTGTGAAATAAGCTAGTTCTGTTATCGGAATGAGTTGCTTTCTTACGAAGAGTCTTCAGTGCAGCAAGATCAAACTTTGCAAGTTTCTGTAATCTAACAAGATGTACAACTTAGTAGATTCACCTCATTTCTAACGTAGTTTATTTAGAAAACAAACACATTCATTGCCGAACACTGAACTGTGTGAAATATGCTAGTTGTATTCTAGGAATGAGTTGTTTTCTTACGAAGAGTCTTCAGTGCAGCAATATCAACCTTTACCAGTTTGTGTACTCTAATAAGATGCACAACTTACTAGATTCATTTCATTTATAATGTAGTTTGTATAGAAAACAAACACCTTCATTGCCGAACACGGTACTGTGTGAAATAAGCTAGTTCTGTTTTTGGAACAAGTTGCTTTCTTACGAAGAGTCTTCAGTGCAGCAAGATCAAACTTTGCTGGTTTGTGTAACCTATCTAGATGTACAACTTAGTAGGTTACCTTCATTTCTAACGTAGTTTGTCTAGAAAACAAACACCTTGATTCACCTACACTGTGCTGTGTGAAAAAAGCTAGTTCTGTTCTCGGAATGAGTTGCTTTCTTACGAAGAGTCTTCAGTGCCGCAAGACAGAACTTTGCTAGTTTGTGCAATCTAACTAGATGTACAATTTAGTATGTTAGCTTCATTTCTAACATAGATTTTTTAGAAAACAAACACCTAGAAGCACAAACACTGTACTGTGTGAAATAAGCTATTTCTTTTCTCGGAATGAGTTGCTTTATTATGAAGAGTCTTCAATGTAGCAAGATCAAACTGCTAGTTTGTGTAATCTAACTAGATGTACAACTTAGTAGGTTAGCTTCATTTCTAACGTAGTTTGTTAGAAAACAAACACCGTGAATCGCAAACACTATACTGTGTAAAATAAGCTAGTTCTGTTCTCTGAATGAGTTGCTTTCTTACGGAGTCTTCAGTGCAGCAAGATCAAACTTTGCTAGTTTCTGTAATCTAAAAAGATTTACAACTTAGTAGATTCACCTCATTTCTAACGTAGTTTCTTTAGAAAACAAACACATTCTTTGCCCAACACTGTACTGTGTGAAATATGCTAGTTCTATTCTAGGAATGAGTTGCTTTCTTACGAAGAGTCTTCAGTTCAGCAATATCAAACTTTACCAGTTTGTGTACTCTAACAAGATGCACAACTTAGTACATTCATTTCATTTATAACGTAGTTTGTTTAGAAAACAAACACCTTCATTGCCGAACACTGTACTGTGTGAAATGAGCAAGTTCTGTTTTCGGAATGAGTTTCTTTCTGACAAAGACTCTTCAGTGCAGCAAGATCAAACTTTGCTGGTTTAAAGTAGTTTGTTTAGAAAACAAACACTTTGAATCACAAACACTGTACTTTGTGAAATAAGCTAGTTCTGTTTTAGGAGTGACTTGCTTTCTTACAAAGAGTCTTCAGTGCAGGAAGATCAAACTTTCGTAATTTTGTATTCTAACAAGATGTACAACTTAGTAGGTTACCTTCATTTCTCACGTAGTTTGTCTAGAAAACAAACACCTTGATTCACCTACACTGTGCTGTCTGAAAAAGCTAGTTCTGTTCTTGGAATGAGTTGCTTTCTTATGAAGAGTCTTCAGTGCAGCAAGACAGAAGTTTGCTAGTTTGTGCAATCTAACTAGATGTACAATTTAGTAGATTAGCTTCATTTCTAACATAGATTTTTAGAAAACAAACACCTAGAAGCACAAACACTGTACTGTGTGAAATAAGCTATTTCTTTTCTCGGAATGAGTTGCTTTCTTCGAAGAGTCTTCAATGTAGCAAGATCAAACTGCTAGTTTGTGTAATCTAACTAGATGTACAACTTAGTAGGTTAGCTTCATTTCTAACGTAGTTTGTTTAGAAAACAAACACCGTGAATCGCAAACACTATACTGTGTAAAATAAGCTAGTTCTGTTCTCTGAATGAGTTGCTTTCTTACGGAGTCTTCAGTGCAGCAAGATCAAACTTTGCTAGTTTCTGTAATCTAAAAAGATTTACAACTTAGTAGATTCACCTCATTTCTAACGTAGTTTCTTTAGAAAACAAACACATTCTTTGCCCAACACTGCACTGTGTGAAATATGCTAGTTCTATTCTAGGAATGAGTTGCTTTCTTACGAAGAGTCTTCAGTTCAGCAATATCAAACTTTACCAGTTTGTGTACTCTAACAAGATGCACAACTTAGTACATTCATTTCATTTATAACGTAGTTTGTTAAGAAAAACAAACACCTTCATTGTATGAACACTGTACTGTGTGAAATGAGCAAGTTCTGTTTTCAGAATGAGTTTCTTTCTGACAAAAGACTCTTCAGTGCAGCAAGATCAAACTTTGCTGGTTTGTGTAATATATCTAGATGTTGAACTTAGTAGGTTAACTTCATTTCTAACGTAGTTTGTTTCAAAACAAACACCTTGAATCGCAAAACAATGTACTGTGTGAAATAAGCTAGTTCTGTCCTCGGAATGAGTTGCTTTTTTAAAAAATTTTATTTATTTATTTATTTATTTATTTATTTATTTATTTATTATTGACAACAAAATATACTTACATACAAAAAGTGCATAGTACTTCCCTCCCTTCCCTATTCCCTTTAGAACTCCACTCTCCATCATATCCCCACCCTCTCTCCTTTAGTTTCTTTTTTAATTTGATGTCATCATCTTTTACTTCTATTATGAGGTTCTTGCGGAGGTATTGCTAGGTACAGCAAGGTCATCTAT